>JASFAT010000815.1:0-401428 GCA_031353405.1 Baronia brevicornis | reverse complement strand
TATATATATATATGCTCTTCGTATATGTAATAGTCATTCTTCGAGGGCGGTATGTATACGCCCGTCGGAGCAAAATGTTTAATAATATATATTTGTGTAGGTGGACACGTTAGAATCTATCAGAAAGAAAAAGGCCGAGGACGAAGAGAAACGACGTAGGCGTGAGAAAAGGAAACGACGCGATAAACGTAAGTTACATTGTGACGTATACACTGTGGCACTAATTACCACCATGTTTTTAAAAAAGGTGTACATGGCACTCTGCATCAAAGTAAGAAATATAGTAAAGATACGTAGCATTTGCATAAATGATTTAAAATACGTACAATTATTTCACGATTCATTATTGTTAAAAGTCGACCACGCTAATTTCTTCTTTCTATATATTATTATGCCAGTGAAATACGATAACAACAAATATTTTGAAATGCTATTCAGCTAGCTTGTCACGTTTTTTTTTTGTAAAATAAGGGCCATTCTACTAAAACATTCTATGGTCTTTTGCAGTTAACTTAAAAAATCACGTTACACACATTCATTTCATTTTATTTCATTTATATGTCCTAATTCAACTATATTGCATAATATGTCATCAGAATTAATTGAAATAAATACACTTACGTTTTATACGTTTATACACAAACATACGTTTGAAATAAAAACACACGACCACTGATGTAAATTGGCGGGAAAAATCGTCAACTACTAGTTGTTTTTCTTAGTCCAGCCCAGTCGCTAAAAGCAGATGGAAATGGTAGGTAGCTGTGGCAGAGTATCATTTTTATTTCATAATTTAAAATAATAAGTAACAACCTACACGTTGATCAATTGTAACTGGTGTAGCGTACTTACCCACATAAAAACTTGTCACTTATATTTTTTAATACAAAGATCTCCAATAACAATGTCACGTAAAAACAATCATTTCAATTATATTTTGTAGTTTCAATATTACAATACTTTAAAATTTGTGTATTTTATTTCTTTTTTGTGAGAAAAACGGAGAAATATAATATTAACATACAATCACACTATTATAGACATGCACTGTTACATATACAGACAGTCTTGTACTATTTCGGCATCGGAAAGATTCTTTGAGGAAACTTGAATGCGTTTATTATATACGCTAATATAGAAGGCACTCTCTATCGTAAGAATTCTTTCTTACGCCAAAACACTTCCATAGGGCAATCAATCAATCAACAGCCTGCGGCAGTCCACTGCTGGACATAGCCTCCCCCATGAAGCGCCATCTAGCCCGATCTTCGGCTTCACTCATCCAGTTTCTGTCAACCGCCCTGCGCAGATCGTCGCACCATCTAACCAGGGAGCGTCCCACACTACGTTTACCGAGACGCGGTCTCCACTCCAACGCTCGTCTACTCCAACGATTGTCGGATTTCCGACAAACGTGACCAGCTCATTGCCACTTCAGTTTGCTCATTCGAAAGACTATATCGGTGACTTTAGTTCTCTAGCGGATTTGTTCATTCCGAATCATATCTACTAGAAAAACTCCGAGCATCTCTCTTTATAGCTCTCTGAGCGATTCTGAGCTTGTGAAGCAGACGGACTGTCAGCGTCCACGTTTCGGCGCCACTTGTCCAAGACTTTTGTTTTCAGGCTCTATCTTCCATAGGGCAGTTTTCTGTATTTTTCGCATTTGTCGCCTATACAATAATATATTCATTGACCACGGTACAGAGTCGTTCGATATTTTCAATATCGAAATACACCAATTAAAGCGATCTCTCCGTGATATCTTTGGCAGCCGATAGATCACAAAATTATTGTTATTCTTCGTTTTTTTATATTTCTTATTTTTTTTATTTAATTTTATATGATCAATTTTATAGTATTTCATTATTATATAAGTAACCCTATTATCAAAATGTAGCCATGCTTCTTCTAAAAGTGCTCTCCGAGGTGTAGCAGTTCTGGAGCACTCGCAGTCCCGGTGCACTCCTAGATATTATGTAGCCAAGACTTTCTTTTTCGACCAACTTGTTTTTTGTCTGCGATTTTTCACATCATGATCAGTTGCAGCAATTTGTACCTGTCATGTCTCATGACCCAGGTAAGCAACTTTTCTACCTTTGACGGTCTGCAAAAGTTCACGTTTTTGCTTGACTTGTCGGAGAACCTCGTCATTTTGAGTCCAGCCAAACGACATTAGAACTTTCAAAAACGAATCCTACCTCTTTTATTGAATGCCGGCATCGCTTCTGTATTGGCTATGGTGTTGCAGGTATCTTCCTAACTAATTTACTGGTTAATTATTAGAAGATATCTCTATAGCTGTGGAATTAATTCTTTTCAGATTACGATGACGAATCGGACAGGCATGGTAGAAGTAAACGCAGGAAGTACAGGTAACTGAAATATTATAATATATACATATATTTTCAGCGTTTCTAGATTTATATCTATACCCCATTATGGTAGTCGTACTATTTTGTATTTTATCTTTTTTCTTAAACCCTCAATTCAATTACGCCACTGTTTCTCTATTTCTTCTCTGTTCAGGGGACCTCTTTTCGAAATAGAGATACAAAATTAATTTATGGTGGACTGTCATAAATAACGAACTGTGCTAACTTTGCATAAAAATGGATGATACTAATATTACTTTTATTATAAAAAGTGCAAGTATAAAAAAAAACTGTAATAAAATATTGTAAAATAATATTACGAAATTATATTTTACTTCATTGTTTATAAAACTGACCCTTATTAATGTGTTATTATGAAGATACGGTTTCCTTTTTCATTTCTAATATATATATATATATATATATATATATATATATATATATATATATATATATATATATATATATATATCTATTTTATAAACATAAAAATGTAAGTTATATTAGTGTTATAATGTAGCTGCTTACTACAGAATATACACTTCAAGGACAAATTCGCGGAACAAGCTTTGTTACTACGCACTTGCGGAATGCGCTTTGTTACGCCGCATTCGTGGAATGCGCTTTGATTATCCGCATTCGTGGAACGCGCTTTGTTGCTGCACACGTGCAGGCACAACCGCGTCTCCCGCACTCCGCGCTCTTCTCTCGCCATTCATCAGTTGTATATGTAATAGGTCCACTTGGTATAGATAAAGAGTATTAAACCAGACTCCTGTTGCATCACTTCACAGTTAAGATACTACCTCTTACAATACTATCAATAAATCGTTACTTATATGGATGTCTACACAATTTTTTTTCAAACATTTTATTTACTATCATGAAGTCTGGGTTCGGAGAGACAAATCTGGATTTTGTGCTTCGCCCGATGAGCGGGTGTGTGGAGGGGGGGAGGGGGAACTAGCAAACTTTACATTTTATATACAAAAAGGGCGAATTTTATTTAGAAAAATCAAAGGTACATTTTCCTTGCGAACGCTATTTTTTTTTACAATAGAAATAAATAATTGTTGCGTAAAACTGTTGTTTATGTGTATATAACGATAACACCATAATCTCTATAGATAGTGTTCATGTTGAGCTATGAATGAGGTAATATTTTGTTTTTTTTTTTCAGGTCATCTGACGAAGAGAACTCCGATAACAACGGGTAAGGTCGAATTTTTAATTTATATGATGGTGGTGTAAATGAGAGCGTTAAGAAGTATTTGGTAAGTAGTAACTTTGAATGATAGAATAAGATGGATGGATGAAAGACGACTAGCAAAAGAAATTTACGTTGCGGATGTGGATGGAAAGGTCGGTGTGGGAAGACCAAGGTAAACATAACTTGATCAAATTGCTGAAGTTTTAAAGAAAGGCCAGGTCAAGGGTATCCTTAACTGACGAGCTTGCATCAAGAGAGTGATGAGTGTGGAAGAAGCAAGGAAAGTATGCTGAGATCGTAGTAGATCTGTGGTCTCTGCCTACCTCTATACGGGAAACAGGCGTAACGATATGTACGTGAAAAATTCCAATTCTATAATAATCTAATATTGTTCTAGAGTTTTCTAGAACTATATTTTTGGACAGAAAATATGTTTAACATTATAATCTATATATGGATTTATTGGCATTATCTAATATTTTATTAATTTTGTCGAATTCTGACACTTAAGTTAGTATCGAATTTCTTGTCAGTTGATATCGGAAGAAATTACTTTCCGAAACGAAGTTAGATAAAAAAATAACGATGCAAATTGCTTTTACAAATATATTTGAATGAAGTCATTTTTGCGCGAACTACTTGAAAAAAAATATATATCCAGGGATCAGAAAACTAATATTTTGGTTTAAAATAAATTTTAGTTTCGTCCGGGGTTGGGTTAACATAGAACCTTTCGTTCATAAATCCAATAAAATACTCTCACCATTGGGCCAAATGGTTGTTTCAAAATGGTTATACCGGTATTCGTTCATCACAACGTTGTGTCTCTATATACTCTTTGCAGTTAAGGTGTGTAAGAACATGACGAGTGACGCTTCATAATTCTGATGTGTTTTTTCAGTTCCAAAAAGAAGAAACGCAAGAAGGACAAGAAAAACAGCTCGAGGGACAAACGTAAGAGAAGAAAAGAAATAGAGGCGGAGGAAGATGTGGCCTTGCCCATTAATATAGATTTAACTAACACACTAAAAGAACTTCGAACTTCCTCGCCTACTAAAGAACTTGGACTAGACAAGGAAATTAAAGATAATCCAATTCTTCCTAAATATGAATCGTCTGATGAGGATTTCGAAGACGAAAAGGACGTAAAAGATAAAAGAAAGCGGAAGAAAGAGGATAGGGAGTACAGTGAAGGAGAATGGTCTAGTGATAGCAACGAATCTAGTTCTACTGATAAAAATACATAAATACATTATATATAAATAGCTTTTATACATTTAATATATTTAGTGTAATTTTATATACAGATAAATGTTACTCGTATAAAAAAACCATACATAGATCAAGCTCATGTTAAAAGAAACAACGTTTATTCTACGACTTTGTATTTTAAAACCTTTTACTTTTTTTAAATTAAAAATATAAATATAATAATGATGGTGTGCCCATGCCAAACTTAGCAGCTTAAATACATGACGTCAAGGGATCAATTGCATCTTAAAGGGCAAAAGAATCAATTACCTCTTATAAGGTAAACGAATCCTCTATAACAGTAATGCATTCAGTGCCCTCTATAAAAGTAAAGCAATCAATGACCTCTATAAAAGAAAAGTAATTAATGACCTCTATAAAAGTAAAGCAACCAATGATCTCTATAAAAGTAAAGCATTTAATGACCTCTATAAAAGTAAAGGGATCAATGACCTCTATAAAAGTAAAGCAATTGATGACCTCTATAAAAGTAAAGGGATCTATGAACTCTATAAAAGTAAAGCAATTGATGACCTCTATAAAAGTAAAGGGATCTATGAACTCTATAAAAGTAAAGCAATTAATGACCTCTATAAAAGAAAAGAAATCAATGACCTTTATAAAAGTAAAGCAATTAATGACCTCTATAAAAGTAAAGGGATCAATGACCTCCATAAAAGTAAAGCAATCAATGACCTCTATAAAAGTAAAGCAATCAATGACCTCTATAAAAGTAAAGCAATCAATGATCTCTATAAAAGTAAAGCAATCAATGACCTCTATAAAAGTAAAGCAATCAATGACCTCTATAAAAGTAAAGCAATCAATGACCTCTTTAAAAAAGCAGTTGCGGTGCGATTCATTGACATATATTGTCCATATGTTTACGATTGTATGAAATAATGTTTCTAATTTGTTTATGAAAAAATATGTTAAAAATAATATTTTGTAAAAAAAAAGATATTGCTTTGGGATGAAATAATGTTAGTGGTTAATTTTTTTACACGAGGACATTTTGTATATAGTAAGACTACATTTGTATTAACTATATAACATATTAAAGGTAATTAATTATATCAGGGTTAAAAAAATTTTTGGCGTCTCCAAATCTTTAATTTTAATGAGGTTCTATTTTACAAAAAAGAAGGTTGTACACGATCGAATTTATTGGTATATTTTTAATAAAATGCATAACTAAAAGTATATATATTAAGCCACCGATTTTTTTCAGTCAAATATATTAATGTCTTTTTGTATAGTATGAATGCACTTAATTTAGTTTTTAGTACTTTCAAGAACATTCGCTCTGCCTATAGTTCTCCAAGGCGCATCACCTACCCGGATCTTCACGCATCATTTTTTTTGCCAGTTGCATTTACTGTAACCATGTCCACTATTGGGAGCTGATTTGAAAATATTCTTCATGAGGGATGCCTCACCTTTATCATAAACACAATTTCTTTATTTTTTCCATTATATACTATGTTTTGAATTTGCTTTAGAAAAGTAAGGAATGAAGATGAACGTTAGTAGGACCAGAGTGATGGTTTTTGAAAGGGAGCACCTCACACTAAGACGCAGTGTGAGGTGCCGATTGCAGGAGAAAAATTGAAGCAAGTAAATGAGTTTGTATATTTGGGGTCATTGTTTACAAGAGATGGAAAATGTGAAGGTGACATTGAAGGGGAGTGAAAGCAAGCAAGAAATCAGGTTAATGAAGCAGGTACTCCTTTATGAAAAGTCGGAATGTGTCTAAAACGGCCCGACTGGCGGCTCAACTGGGAGTGCTTGTTCCGATTCTGATGTACGGTAGTGAAAGTTTGATTTGACAGAAGAGTCGTTGGCATGAAAGCAGACTGAATGCAGTGAAAAGGAAAGCATTAAGAAATATGTGTGCGTAAACTTTCGAAAGATAGAATAAGAAATGAAGATATAAGAGAGCGATGTGGAGTAAAAAAAGGTGTCATGACAAACTTTTAGAAAGGAATGCATAGATGATTTGGGGATATAGATAGGATAGATGAAAGACGATTGGCAAAAAAATACACGTTGCGGATGTGGATGAAAGGGTCGGTATGGGAAGACCATGGGACACATACCTTGACCAAATTGCCGCCGAAGTTTTTATGGAAGGCCCGGTCAAGAGTACCCTTAACCGACGGGCTTGAAGAGGAGAGTGATGAGTGTGGCAAGGAAAATATGCTCAGATCGTGGCAAATGGAGATCTGTGGTTTCTGCCTACCCCTACGGGAAACAGGCGTGACGATATGTATGTATGTATGTTTAATATCTCTTTGGGTTGAAACAAAACTTGATGTTATTCCCACATTTTACTATCATTTTAAAATAAGACTTCAACATTATTGTCTTAGAAATCAGATTTATGTAGTTGTACAGCTGAAATTACACCAAAGTCATTGAGGTTATAAGGTTACTTATAAACCTTTTAAGTTATATAAACTGAAAAATACTATTTTATACATCACCTAGACACATATAACCAACAATGTATAACTTAAAGGACACAAGTTTATCTAAATACTGAAGGGTTATTGTGTATAGGAATAACAAAAAATACATTACATTGTAATACGTTTATGCTTTTCAGACAAAAAACGGGGCTGCATCTCGATTACTCTATTCGATTTATTCACTTTTGACACAGTCTGATTTCTTGCTTTTCTTAATAATCTTTACGCTTGTTAAAATATATTTCTAAAATTTACAATTCAGCCGTAAAACTGATTAAAAAAAATTTAATAAAAGTATAACAACTATTACACTTCTGCAATTGGCTTACGGACTCGATTATCCATCACGCTAATGACTTTTGTGTAATTCAGCTCAGTTCTAGTAATATCAATAATATAATACAGTAGATGTAATTAATATACTTATATAGTTTTATAATCTGGCTTTTTATTTTTCTCCCGTTTGTTTTATTTTATTTTTTATGGAGAAGGTGGTTTAAGCAAGCGTGTCATTTGAATAATCACCGCCACCGTGACATTTGCAACACCAAAGTCATTGCAGAAACATTTATTACCTTAGGGTAAGCATGTAAACAGCGTCATTTTAGGGTTTGGCGTCATGCTCAGAGCGACAGCTCGGGTTTTCGAGCCGCGCATGTTAAGGCATTATCACTTATATTGTTTGATTGTTATGGCGTATTATACAATATACTTCGATTAAGGCGTATACGAAAAGTGATACGAAATAAATGCGAGTATTGTGACGTTTTAAGTTGATTAAAAAAGTCCATATTAGAATAGCCACTGCTTTAGCAAGACGTAACATGACAAGCTTACTATTAACATTTCAAAGATTTGATATTATTATATTTTACTTGACACCGGAATAATAATTATAACTAATTTTCATCAAAGAAAAGAAACTAAAAAATATGAACAAGGTTGTGTTTTAAATTACCCACAATATTCAAAAAAAAATGTTAATAAAATTTGAATTTTTAAGGATGCTTAAAAATGTTATTGAAAAAGCTTTGAAAGCAAATGAGCTAAAACAGGTTGAGCCGTGTATATTTGCTTTCAATTAAAGTTTTTTTTATTAAACCGACTGACTTACAATATAAGCTTGTCACCTGATAGAAAGCGATCCACGCCGCCCATAGACAACCACAATGCCATAGGCATTGTAGAAACGTTGCCAGCCTTTGAGAAATGTATCAATATCAGCCCGCGGCAGTCCACTGCTGGACATAGGCCTCACCCAAGGCGCGCCACCTAGCCCGATCTTCGGCTACACGCATCCAGTCTCTGCCAGCCGCCTTGCGCAGATCGTCGCTCCATCTAGCAGGAGGGCGTCCCACACTACGTTTGCCGAGTCGCGGTCTCCACTCCAGCACTCGTCTACTCCAACGATTGTCGGTTCTCCGACAAACGTGTCCAGCCCATTGCCACTTCAGTCTGCTAACTTGAAGAGCAATGTCGGTGACTCTGGTTCTCCGGCGAATTTCTTCATTTCGAATTCTGTCCACCAGAGAAACCCCGAGCATAGCTCTCTCCATAGCCCTCTGAGCGACTTTGAGCTTGGCGAGGAGACGGACTGTCAGTGTCCACGTCTCGGCACCGTAAGAGAGTACGGGCAGGACGCACTGGTTGAAGACTTTTGTCTTCAGACTTTGTGGTATGGGCGACGAGAAGACGGAATTTCCTGAACGCTGCCCAGCTCAGCTGTATCCTTCTGTCAGCTTCTTTCTCGAAGTTATCTCCGTCTAATCGCACTATTTGGCCTAGGTAGACATATTCCTGGACAACTTCGAGAACTTCACCATCGATCGTGGTCGGTTCTGGCTCAATATGTTGGTTTACCAATATGTTGGTTTGAGAAATGTATAGGCTTGTTTTTTTAAGGTTCCAAAGCCGTATCGGTTCGGAAACAGCACTGTAAGTACCTGGTTCTACAAGTTAGTGATATGTGAAAAGATGTTTCTGGAAAAAAGCAGCGTACTCAATCGCCATTCATCTAGATAAAAGACGCTGTAACTAACTGAACTGTGATGAAGTTAACGCTTTCGAAGTCATTAGTCGCAGGTACGTTGGAATGTGGATGGCCTGCAGGCATTTATACCGAATCTGGGCGCTACAATAATCATAGTGAATTAATCTCCATTGCTCCTGAAATGGGAAATGTAAAAAATGAAACTTTTGGACTTATATATGCTTCGTTGTGTTCATAATGTAGAAGTCATTGTACAAATTAACACATTTTTTGGAAAAATATCTAGTAAAGCTGTGATGTATTTACAATATTATATAATAATTGTATAATAGTTTCTCATTTAACAGATAATTTGTTTTGTTTATAATTTATAAGTAATCTTGCAAATTTATCTTAATTATTGTTACATTGGTATTGTCAAATTAATGAGTTTATATAAATAACGTACATAACCTCAAATTAACTTATCACCTATAAACGACTTGTAAAAAATATCTCTCCAAATCGAATTCAAATTCTTTATATTTTCGACATAAGAAATTACATTTCATTTGTCCAACGTTAGTCCTCTAACAATGAGCCACCATTTCGCAATAGGAGTAACTGAAATGTTCCAAATTATGCCCTGAAATGGACCTAAATAGCACAATAATAAACGTTTGGATAATATATGAAAAAAGGAAGATATTTTTTTACGCTAGAGGATCACATTAAAATAACAGGCACAAGGCGTTTTTAATTAATTTGATTTAATCAAAAAAATAATAAACTAGATTCTATATCATACCGGTCTAAAAACAAATTATATAATAAGATATCAAGAGTTATTACCCACAGTAGGTAAATTTGTCTATGGTGCGAGCCACACCGAGAGCGAAGGAAAATGAAGTTAAATTCGCTCCCCGTATTTTGGTACATGTGATCGTTATAACGAATCGAGTCATCGAAATACACGTAGCGAACTTAGATGCGTTCCGCTTTGTTCCCGCTATAACCCGCGCCTAACTATTTACACCACGAAACATCTATAAAATATCTCGCGACCTCTAACCCGAGATAATTGAGCAATTAAACTTTTCTCATAACACAGTGATAGCAATTCTTAAATAATTTACAGTATTAATACAGGTTATAGATAAGGGCTGACACAAAAACAAATGAGGACATTACATTGATAATGGATTTGGGATCAACAAAAGGTCCTCACTTATTGTTTATTTTTTAAGTATCCTAAATGTTTTCATTTTTTTTAATTGAATAAAATGCATCAATAAAGGATGTAGCAAAGTCCTAGGTCCAAGGTCCCCTATTGTGGGGCATAGGGCCGACACGACGCTTCTCCATCTTGATGTGTTGGAAGCCATATGTTTCACTTCGCTCCAAGATAGACCCATCTTCTGTATTTCAGCCGTCACAGGGCACCGCCAAGTTTGTTTTGGGCGTCCACGTTTTTTTCCCCTGCGGATTCTATTCGAGGGCTTGTTTGGGGATATGACTGGCGCGGCGCCGGAGACTGTGCCCTCCTCATCCATCACCATTTTTGTCGACGTATCTGAACATCTATTGGACCCTCTTTGCTGATTCTTTACAGTCCTTTGTTGGAGGCTATGTTATGCGGCCAATATACTTTTAAGATTCGGCGTAGGCAGCGGTTGACGAATACCTGGAGTTTGCTTATTAGTTCTTTTGTACTTTTCCATTTGCCACACCCGGACCGACTAATAATGAACATATGTCCATACTTATAATTGGCATTCATATATATATTCTTCTTTATGTGCTATAGGCATCAAAAAGACGTAAGAAAGAGATTTCGTCATCGAGATAAATACACATATTTATCTCAATGACGAAATCGAACCCGCAACTATTAATTTTGAAAGCGCTTACTTCGCCATTCAGCCAAAAAATGTAATTTTTAAAAATTGTCAATCGTATTTTGTTTAAGAATTATGATATACTAAATCTTTTTGTTTTAAATTAAGTTTTTTAAATAATTTTGAAACCAAAAAGGGAAACTGCAGTAAAAAAATGTAAGCCATGTAATGGATATGAATGTATAATTAAATGTTTATATAATTAAAATGACAACAAATATTTGGTATAAATTGTAATATTATCTGGTACTGCGGATATCCATGGGCGGCGTTGATTGCTTTCCATCAAGTGACACCCATAAAAAAAAACGGAAAAGAAACAAACAAAACTTATCTAGTTTCGTAACAGTACTGTTACAAAACAATTTCTCGATAGACTTGGAACAAAGTCTATCGAGAAATTGACATTGACAGTAATCTTATTGCAAAAAAAACAAACATTGCAGACCCACAGGGTTTATACATTGCTGGAACAAACATGATTCCTATTCTAATGCTACTCCTTAAAGTTCAATATAGTTTAACGTTTGACGACATTACAGGAGGTGACACTCGACGTTAGATCACAGATAAAAAATACTCAACGCAAAGAACATAATTCCTCTTCACATTCGGCCAGCTTTGTAACATTATCAGCGGCTTAATGTCATGTTATTGTGATATGAATTGGCAATATTTGAGTTCCCGTAGATAGATAATAGTTTGGTTTTCTATTGAAATTTCTTTTATATTATTATGTCTATTTTTCAAGCTATTTACATTTATTTTTCTACATTCACGAACCATATGTTACATAGCTAGGCACATATATGCCTTTCCTTTTCTATACGAATGGAAGTTAATCCACCACGATTGTCGAAGATAGATTGACGGCGAACTCAATCTTAGAACAAATACCTATAAGCCAAACATATGTTGATGCGGGAATCGAATCCAGGACCATTGATTTTGTAAGCGGTGGCTTCGCAACTGATCCAATTAGATCACCCAATACCATCTTGTAAATATTAGAATCTTATACCCAACAGCGGGATTTATATGCATACGTATTTTGTTCTCAAATATTGTATATAATATATAGACTCAGAATAAATACTTGTAGGCCTAAAAAATATTCCCGACGTCGGAATCGAACTGATGGTCATTAACTCAGAAAGCAAATACTTAAACTCTGTGAAGTTCGCTTTGGCTGGCTTCAATTTAAATTAAGGATCATTAATCATCCTTAATTTAAATTAAAACAAGCTAAAGAGTCAGGCGTTACTTTGCGGAAATCTGTTACTATGTGGCCAGTCAGAACTTTTACCTAACTAAGATCCGCGACAAGCACTTGTCCGTAGGTAAAGTAGTTCTGAGTGTCCACATTAAATGAAGGACCTAATTGGCTAAATGGCGTAGGTAATTCCGGATGTGATCGATATAAATATAATATATTATACACACATATCGACGCAAGAAACGCGGAAACGTTGTAAACCGAAAAATGGGAACTTACTATCAGAGCAAAACAATATTTTAAGATTTCTGCAAATGTAATTGATCACTCAAAAACAGTCAGTTCCAACGCTGTACAAAATTTTCTATTGTTCGTACAGCTGTGAGACTCAGACCAGTCCAAGACTTTTTTACTACAAAATTTTTTGACATCTGTGTCATTTACAGCATTTTCGCTTTTTTATATCGCCATATATGAATTATTTAACTCTTCAGCCAATCCAGTCCCAAACAAATGTCTTTTATTCATTTTTTTTTGTCAAATATGTAAATTGACGAAAAATACTATAAAAAATAAGCAAGGATTAAGATTATAGTTAAGACTTCTTAGATTAGATAATTTTGCACTGCGCTATATGCTATTCAGAATATTGAGCTCTATGTTATATCTAGCACCAATATGTGCAGAGCTCAACTTACGTTTGTTATTTTTCAAAAGTCTCGCGATCGGGCGGAGATGTGGTTACATTGAAAGCGGAAGACATCGCGTATAAAAGCGGAAGACATTTTATATAAAATATTTTTACAGGGCTGACTATGTCCTACTATTGGACACAGTGCATCAAGGTTATGTACTTAACATCATAACAATACATATCATCGTTTATCATTTTTACCATGGGTAGTGTTTTTAGGAATTGTTCATTACAATACCTGCCACTGAATTCCACTACAGTATAACTCTTTGTGGCGAGCAAACGGAACTCCTTATGTTAAGCTACTATCATCTACAACAGTGGTCGCCAAACTATCACCACCGCGAGAAAATTTTGCTGGTCCCCAGAAAAATGTGGGATATACAGAATTTAATTCATAACAATACGTGAAAAGTTATTTCGTTACGTTGCATGCTGTAGGTACTATTACGTACCAGCCGTACTGCTACACGGCGACACATGGGATCTTTAGGGGGTTTATATCTTGGATGTAATGAAATTCTTCCAAATTAAATTAATTTGTTTTTCTATTCACTGTACTACTGTACTGTGTATTTATATCTTATTTATAATTTATTCACACTTTATCAATTTACAAAATTAAGTATATTAAATTCGTCTTCGTGAATCCCACGAGCCGCAAGGGAGGATGGAGGTCTGCCCTAGCAGAGCCCTACATGCTGAGGTAAGGCACCATAGTTCCCGGGGGAGCCCGATCCCGGGACGGTCGGCACGCTTGCGACTAAGCTCTCCTTTGGCACGGCAGACCGTGGATTGGCGGAGAGGAAGCGAAAGGATAGAGAAGAAAGGAAAGGGCAGGAACGGAAATGCGGACTAGGGGGAGGTTACCAGACTTGGAATAAATATTTATAATCCATACATATATTTATTCCGATGCGGGGATCGAACCCGCGACCATTGACTCCGTGGGTGGACGGCCCCGCCACTGAGCCAATCGGTCGTCTATATATCTCAATCTCAATATAAAATTTATATCGGTATATTTTATATCTCATTTTCTTATGCCGGAAGGGTGACTATTGAAAGACGTCAGTCGAACTAACCTATGTTTTTATAAAACAATTTATTTCTTTTTTATTTTAAATTCTAAAATTATATAATTATACGTAATTTGAAATAAATAAAATATAAAAGGTTTTAATATATTTAAATAAAAAGTTTTGTTAGATTAATGATACATTTATCAATGTATCACTACAGTACACGCTGGCCATTGGATGAGCGGCTAGGAATGTATAATGCTGAAAGTTTGATATACTTAAACCATCTTTTAAATGTTTTGTTTTTACAGTTTTTGTTTATTTTATTATGATTTATTAATAAAGCTTTCATAATTTGGTTACAATTAATAGTTTCATTTTATTAACTAGATACATTTTATGATCTAAGGATCACATTTCTTCTTCTTCTTTATCCGATTAATGGTCTACGGGTTTTAAATTATTAATATACTGGTCTGTGAGGTCAAAAAGTTTGGCGACCGCTGTTCTACAGTACTACGGGCTCTACAGATGAATCGCCAATATAACTGTGGCGATGCTTGGAGCACAAACGTTTTATATTGATAGATATTAATAAAACTTTATTCACCACGTAGACAGTTAGAACTTCTACTCACCTAAGATCCGCAACAAGCAAACAAAAACAGAAAAATAATGTGTGTTTTTATAAAAAAAAACATTTACAATATAAAAACCTTAAGAAATACAAGCAATCATGTTGCTATGGAGAAATGAGAGGAATTCAACTACCGCATTACTCGCCAAAATGAAAAGTTTCATCCCCACCATCTGCATCAGTTAGCTATACTTAACCCTGAGACCCGTTGGGCTTTTGTGGTTGGCCCATCTAGTGTTACTTAGCAAATACAGTTCGCAAGACCTCAGCAGGCATCCCCTTTCCTTGGTTTCCATACATCTAAGTACGTCTCGCTTTATTTGCCGATCTTGACTTTTAAATTTATTTGCTTGACACAACTATGTTAAAACGTAAGAAGTCATTACCTAATTTATTTTTTGCGGCCCGTGACAGCACCACTAACACGTGCATGCGGCCCCCTCAGAAGAAAAGACTGAGTACCACTGACCTGGATGCATGGGGATCCAGTACGATGCGTTTTTCCCCGAAACTTTATTCTACGCCCAGCCACCACTATATGAAAACAGCTAACTTCAACGATATTTACTTTCGTCAAAAAGAACCTTCAAAAAACAAGCCTACTCTTATCTTAAAGGTCGGCAATATTTTTGCAATGGCTATTCTGTAGCAATTGTGTTGATTACTTTCCATCAGGCGAATAAAAGAATAAAATAAAGGGTCCTCCAAATGTCTACAATTTTCCTTGATCAAATCCAATATATGTGCATATTTTTAAAAACTAAAAGTATGTTCAGTTCCTATCTAAACGGTGATTTGTTGTTGAAGGTCCGATATAGGCCACCACTGAATATCATCATCATTATCATCAACATTATCATCAATATTATCATCAACATTATCACAACACAATAAATACCATGTTTTTTATAATTGTTTAGGATATTCTGGATATTCTGGATTGAATTGAAGTTCTAATAAATAGACATACTATATATAGATGTCGTTGCCGTAATTATTAAAATTCGCAACTAATACAACATTTTTTTTCATGTCTCTCTCTTTTGATGCTATCTACCGGATAATCTCAAGGAAATATCGGATGAAATATTTTGAATTTAATATAAAAATACCTTTTATACCTAAATTAAGAATGGTTTTAAAGAAAATTCTCAAACTGTGAAAGAAAATCAGTCTTTTGTTGTTCCTATAAAATGTACTCATACGAACTACGAACGAATTCTGATAATTAGGCCAACGACATAGCTCCTGTGATATCTGCATTATAATCTGGAAAATATTTCAGGAAATATCCCCTTAAAATTTCTCAACGTCTCACATACATGATTCGAAGATGTTTATGTTGGTAGCCTATTATCTTTATTGGCTTTTTAGTTTTATCGAATACCTAATCTTGACACCGCGCTTTAGCAATCAATTAATAATACATAACAGACCGCCATCTGTAAGCATATTATAACAAAATACAACATCATACAATAAAGCACTTACAACTACATACAATAATTACAAAGAATTCATTATTTCATTTGATTAATTTGGTACGACCGATTGATTCTTGTTAATAATAGGTAGAAGTTAAACTTGTTGAGCAAAAGTAAATTTATTCGTTTCTTCTGAATTTCGTTCTGAATATGTGAAGTGTATTTTGATAACGAATATAAAAAATGTATGTCTAAGCAGACACACTTTCTTTTGGAATTTCTCTATTGGATATAATTCGGAATAAAGAAGTCTTATGAAAAAGGTAAAGTCACTGATGTGGATCTATCTCTAAGTTAGCAAACTGAAATGAAAATGGGTCGATTATGTATGTCGGAGACTCGTCAACTGCTGTAGTACACCAGTGTTGGAGTGGAGAACGCGTCACGCTAAACGTAATATGGGATAAACCCAGATGATGTCACGTTCTGCGAAGGGCGACTAGGAAAAATTGCATGCGTGAAGCTGAAAATCGGGCTCGGGGAAGACCTACATATATACAGCAATGGACTGTTACAGGCAGTTAATGATGATAAAGACATGTCCAATGTATTTTATAAACAAGGTCGTTTGATTTAATATGATAGATTTTGGATGAGAAAACACTCTCTTTTTTCAAACACAATGAAAGTCACTAATACAATCACTAAAGCAATATTGAAGCCATAAAAATATTTTTAGTCTGTGCAAAGTGAAATATTACTTTCATCACTATTGTATATCTAAATTTTGTAATTTTAGACATTATAACGTATAAAAACAACGATAAAAAGCAAAGTGGACAATTCAAAACTTTTACAATGTCAAAATTTCCACAAACGTTTTACTTAGACAATGCCAAATAGTTTTATGCTACTTGAATTCTTTACGCGATTATCTAGAGGATAATTTAAAGCTACCTTTATCAAGATATAGTGAGCACTCGAGATGCGCCCTGCCCATCTATATAAGCGTTGAGAAGTAATTTAAGATACAGTGTGTGTTCACCACTTGTCCAGTTGATTTCAGGAAGAAAAATCCAAGGAAAATGGCTGATGTCGTGAGTAATTTTCTGAAAAACGAACTGCTATAAAATTTGTACTTCCGATCGATAATATCGTTTATTTTCACCCAAAAATGTGAACAAAAATTATATTTTCTTGTATATCATTGCCGATAACGTTGACAAAATTGAGTCTTACTATTCAAAGAAAAAATTACGGCAATTTACCAATAGAAAATTGACATCACAAATCACCTCCCCTTTCCCTCCCCCCTCCCATAATGACACTTTCCTTAAAAGCCGGTAACGCTTCTGCACTGCCTATGGCACTGCGGATGTCTATAGGCGGCGTTGATTGCTTTCCATCAGGTGACACGACTGTTCGTTTGCCTTCCTATATTATAAAAAAACCTTCTTGCAGGCAATATTTTTTTATGCGATAAGATGGCAAACGAGCAGACGTGTCGACTGATGGAAAGCAATCAACGCCGCCCATAGACATCCGCATCGCATATTTATCGCAGAAGCATTGCCTTTACAAAATGTGTAGGCTTGTTGTTTTGAGTTAATCCTTTGTACTGTTTATTTAATCGATTTGTATTTTCGTTGTTATAGAAAACCCCCGTGAAAATGATCGATCCGTCGCAGTTGCTGCGCCCGGAGGCGTCGTACACCGACAAACCTATTAACGCCTACCGCGACTACTCCATTGACGAGTCGGACCCCATCAAGGAGCGCGTCCGTCGCACCTACTACACCATGCACACCAACGTCACCGTCGACCTCGTCAGGCGTAAGGAATTATTTCAATAAATAATCTTCAAAAAAAATTAAGAGACCGTGTATAGTTTTCAACGGAATAGATAAGGACGCGAGCAAGCGAGTCGTCTTATGGTGGTTACTGTGGAGAAATAGCGAGCAGGAGTGTGTGCCATAGGCATTGCAGTACCATAGACATCTGTAATAATCATGGTAATGGTACACACTAATGCTATTTTCGACACTAGAACAAGAACTTCAAAAAACAAGTCTACTCATATCTCAAAGGCTAGCAATGCATTTATAATGCCTATGGTGTTGTAGATGTCTATGGGTGGCGATAATTGCTTTCCATCAGGTGAAACTCGTGCTCGTTTGCCTTTCTGTCCCATAAAAAAGGAGATCTATCAGTTGCAGACTACAGAGAATGGTTAAGATGATAAACGACTACTCGTCGAATTCGAAGACTGATGAAACGGTGGGAGCGATATTATGGGGTATTTTGGTGAGGTCGAAATCTCAGCTTGGACCCCTATAGAAGAAGGTATTTTCGAGTATTTCCGACTGGCTAGAATCGGTTTTTAGGGAAACAGACGGGTAATCATCATCTAAAGGTAAATAGTCATCACCGGCTATCGACAAAAACACATTATTTGCCTTTAAAAAAGTATACACTGATGGAAAGAGTTTGTAAAATGTGTTTAGTTTAGCACTGATCATTTCCCAAAAACAATGAATGAATGAATGAATGAATGATTCGCATGTAAGTTTTTTCAATTCCTACTATTAGTTCACGCTCTTTTCTTTTATATTTATTTATATCTTGTTCAAATTTCAATCGTTTTTTTTTTAACTACAGCCCAAATATGTATGTCCCACTGCTGAGCACGGGCCTCTCCAATACTGGAGGAATGGACGTTTTCAACCACCACGCTTGTCCAATGCTGATCGGCGGTGGTACCAGACTCAGAATACACATTTGCAGGCCATACACATATTTATTCCTATGCGGGGATCGAATCCGCGACTGTTGACATAGTGGGCAGGGTGTTAGTTACTGAGCCAATTGTTCGTCAAAGTTTCAATCTTTAATGAAATGCTTTTTATTTCTCTAAACTAAAAATTATTACTGTTATTATATAATTTCGGCTGTTTCCCGTAGGGATAGGCAAAGATCACAGATCTCTATCTGCTACGATCTCAGCACACTTTCTTTGCCTCATCACTCTCTTTTGTATAAAGAGAGAGAGAGAGAGAGAGAGAGAGAGAGAGAGAGAAAACTTCGGCAATCTGAAAAAAAAATTATATATAAAATATTTATATTTAGCAGAATATTTATATCCTGCTAAATATTTTATATATGAGAACTTTTTTTAAATAAATTCCTATTTTTAAGTAGGAATGGATTTTAATTTTTTTTTCTATATTTCATGTTTAATTAGAAACGTAAAACACTTTTCATAAAACAACCTGATTTTGTTTTTGGATACAAACAGAGAAGCAGGAGAAATGGATGAAATTCAACCATTTCAAGTCGACAGTGAAGGACGCGCTGATCAAGTTGAACGATCTGGTGGACGAGTCGGATCCAGACCTGGACCTGCCGAACATCGTGCACGCGTTCCAGACCGCCGAGCGCATCCGCGAGGACCATCCCAACGACGACTGGTACCACCTCACCGGACTTATTCACGATTTGGGGAAGGTACTAACAATTTTAAAGAATTATCATGCATAAATGCTCTTCATCTGCCTTCGTCGGAATGCTCACATACTCTCTCCTCTTCACTCTACTCTATTTAACACGTTCATTGCCAAGCCAAAATCTTAGATTTGCATAAATGGCCAACATACAAAATAGGTTAGTTTTTTTATGAGATAAAAACACTTTTATATATTGAATCTACAGTTATATAATAAATAAGGCTATATATTTAAATATATATGTATATATTCCGCGACGTCGCGTTATTGGCCACAGCGTAATAAGCCGCTTCACGCGACGTCGCGTAATGCAGCAAAGAACGTGTTAATCCATCCTATTTCTCTTAGTTATTTGCACAAAATATACAAGAATGTGTGTGTAGGTGTTTTATTTTTGAGTGTGTGCGTATGTCTGAGTGATTTATTTTATTTTATTTTATGATAGTTATAATGAGATGATAGAAATAAATTAATGTTTAATTAATATCAATTCTGTAGGTTTCTTCTGTTACCTATAAATTATGATGACCTTACCTTTCTTCGCTTTCGATTTATCGATTGTCGTTAAAAATCACCAAACTATGTTTATTGTTACAAAAATTTATTGTACATCAAAAAGTAATAATACAAATGTAAACTAATTAAATGTACAAAAGGAGCAATGGCGTAACTAGGTAGGTGCTAGCTGTGGCCATGCACAGTGTACAGAAATGACCATACCAGGACCGAGTTTTTTCATGGAAGTTAATACCATATGTATATAAAATACCTATTATTTTTCAAGGGCGCATTTATATAAGTTCGCACTGGACACAAAAGGTTAGTTACGACACTGTGGACACAAGGAGGACATTTCAAAAGGGGATCTCTTCCACTTAACCCGATATTTAGTGCAAAGTTGAATCTTTTTAGATTATGGCACTATATGGCGAGCCTCAATGGTGCGTGGTGGGTGACACGTTCCCTGTTGGCTGCAAGTGGGCTGAGTCCATAGTTTACGGAGCCGACAGCTTCAAGGATAACCCTGACACGCACAACCCGAAATACAAGTGAGGACAAATGTATCAGTTAAAGCTGCTTACTTTTACCGCTTATTTTTCTTTTGTACATTTATTTTACAATATACATTAACTTAGATTTAAATATACATTTAAATCTGAAATAAATAATATTAAGGCTGCGTCAAAAATATCGCAGGGTGGGCATGGGCACGCCGTACCTTTTCTTTGTATAACAATTAATTTCCCATTTCTTGCTGTTTTAATTTATATTTAAACACTTTGATATTTATAAAGTATGCATTTTGCACTTTTTTTTCCATTTTGTTTAAACAATAGGGCACCAGGTAATTATATATGTAAATTTAATTTAATATCTCACGCTTAGCTGTTATTTAAAAATTTTAACATTTATAAAATATACTTTTTACTCTTCTTCCACCATTTCGTTTAAGTAATAGCACACCAGGTAATTACTGTTTCTTGTATCATAAAAATTGTTTGTTTTAGATAACACATATTTATTTCTATTATACATATATAAAGTAATGTTAAATTATATATGAATGTCATTATTTAGTCAGTCATTATTTAATGTTAGTATTTTCTCGTATTTAGCTGTTTTAATTTATATTTATACATAAAAAATTTAATATTCATAAAATATACCTTTTATATGTATAAATAATAACAGACCAGGTAGTTACTGTTTCTTGTACCATAACAATTGCTTTTTTTTGATAACACATATTTATTTCTATTATACATATTTCAAGTAATATTGAATTATATATGTACATATGTGAATGTGATTTATTTCTCATATTTAGCTGTTTTAATTTATATTTTTATTAAATATGTTAATATTTATAAAATATGCTATTTACACTTCTTCCGCTATTTCGTTTAAATAATAGCACACCAGGTAATTACTGTTTCATGTACGATAAAAATTATTTGTTTTAGTTAAACCATATTTATTTTTATTATACATATATCAAGTAATGTTAAATTATATATGTATATGTACATATATGAATGTCATTTAACTTCTCGTGTTTAGCTGTTTTAATTTATATGTATATTTAAAAATTTTAATATTTATAAAATATGCCTTTTATTCTTATTTCGCCATTTTGTTTAAATTATAGCACACCAGTTAATTACTGTTTCTTGTTTCATAAAAATTGTTTGTTTTAAGTAACACATGTATTTTTTTATACATACATATTTCAAGTAATGTTGAATTATATACATATGTAAATGTAATATTCTTCTGTTTGTGTAGCACCAAATACGGAATGTACGAGCCTCACTGCGGCCTGGACAAGCTGTTGATGTCTTGGAGCCACGACGAGTACCTCTACCAGTTTTTGGTACACAACAAGTCCAAAATCCCTAAAAAGGGTCTATACATCATTAGGTAAGACATACCTACGTTTGATTTGAATACTGCACTAGTTGTGTTATGATTTAATAATCTCCTAACTAATTCCCAATTCCTAAATTTGAAGAAGTTTATGCTGATAGCCTATTGGACTAAACATTGTAATCTAATAAAATATTTGTACAAAATCCATCATGTTTGAGAATACCAGTAATGCCATCTAGTATCTTTATCATGCGAAATGAATTATTTGACCACACGTTGTAGAAAAACTAGTGTATAATGAATCGATATTTGGAAATTTATATGTCAAATCACGACTATATTTTTTATAGCCCCACTGTTGGTACGATTTTGGAGGTATGAAAATTTAACTTATCAGAATTTGAATATCGGAGTTTTTTGGTATTATAATACTTTAATTATATCATATAAATTTATAATAATATATATCAAAATTAATTTATAAAGATACGCGCAAGTATCAAAATCCGTGAAATAGATGAAATACGTTTCCGCATTACGGATCTTGGCAAATTAATTTTAATTAAAATATTTTTATTGTTATAACCTTAAAATATTTTAAAGCCTATAACTGAAATTATTTTATATTAACGCCCCTGAAAAAGGTTAATGTAACCCGGGCTTGTAATAATTTCTGTTTGCGTTGTAATGTTACATTTCATTTGAGTAGATTTATAATAAAACATTTTAAATAATATTATAATCAAAAATAAATTTAAAATAGTAATTTATTTAATTATTATCTTTGACAGGTACCACTCGTTCTACCCATGGTACGCTAGTGGGGAGTACCGACACCTGACCAACGAGCAAGACGAGGAGACTCTCAAATGGGTTTTGGAATTTAAGTGAGTAATTTTTTTTAGAACATTTTGTCCGCGGATCTACTGGATCGGCACCTTCAAAGCACGGATCCGCGGATTTCACATATTAAAAATTTGATGCTAAAACTGTCTCGTCAATCGCGAGTAGCTCTATCTAAGAGAAAGTTGTGGTTTGATTATTAATCATTATATGAATAAGACTGAATTAAAAATATGAAACTGTTGTTAGGAGTAAGGGTAAAATCAAACAAAACTATTAAACTATGCCGAACATTTAAAGATGAATCTAAGAGAACAGATTACTAATTACTTATACATAATTAATAGAAAAGAAATAATTTCTGTTGCTTAATGTAAGAAATGTTTAATAAAAGTTGATTTTTTTACACAAAAATCTGAAGTTGCAATTTGATTTTATAACATAATTTCAAAGATGCGGGACTCCGCGTGATCCCGCATATCAATTCCGCGGGATTGAATGAGCAGCGGGATTGCAATCTCTACGTTGTCATTCTCGGCCTCCGTTACGAAAGCACTCTACTGGTTATAATGTCGCAACCTCAAAGGTAGTAAGCACACGCCTAGCAAACAAAGCAAGCAGTCGCCAATCATCGCAGACTTAATCGATATCTAAGTTAAAGAGATTGCCATAACTTAATTGTCTGGGATAACTTATCACGCATCTATTGTTAAAAAGTCTATTGCAAAATAGCAATAAATAATTTATGACGTTCTTTCAGTATAATCATATAAAAAAAAGGTTCGCGATTAAAATGCCATCTTTGTTCTTTTTTGTTATACCAGCATTTTCATTTTTAATCTACAACATGTGTAGATTATTGCCATAATCTATAACACCATCCAGATTTTCATCGTCTGCCTACGGAAGTCCTCTGCTGGACATATGCCTCTCCCAAGGCAAGCCATCTAGCCCTATCTTCTTCACGCATCAGTCTCTGCCAACCGCTCTGTTCGAATAGTTACTCCATCTTACGGACTTATTAATTAATTTTAACCAATTAACCTTTTCAGTAAATATGACCTCTATACGAAGTGCGAGACGATCCCAGACATCGAGGCACTGTGGCCCTACTACGAGAAACTGATCGACAAATACATCCCCGGTGTGTGCGAGTGGTAAAGCCATCGCGTGAATACCGCGTGTATTACTATAGTTATCAGTATTATTTATTAATATTATACCATATTAAGAGCATACCAAATACTTGTACATCCATTATTTAATAGTTTATATTTAGTTTTTAATTACCATGTATAAGAATTAATCTTTTATTATTTATTAGGCAGGGGTGGCCAACTTGAATAGACAAACATTGACTCTAGTGATGTACGATTTGCATAATCAGTACTCCTTGATAAACTTAACATAAAATCGTACTTTACTATTTAGGTATATTATTTTTATATTCTCCTTTATTTACATATGTCTATCTTAATAACAATATAAAATTAATATATAATACTTCGTGGCGGGATAAGGCAAGAACACGAAGAATTATGCATCCAAGGAAAGGAACCTTCTCACGATCCTAGCCGTGCACAATATGGCTGCTTTTTGAATTTAACCCACTTACCTAAACCTAACTTGGATAGATGGGCGAACAAATTTTTACCGATAAGTTCATTTAGAGAAATAATAATAATAATATTTTCATTGCCCACAGCCACGATCGACCGGTTGGCTACCCCTGCCTGTTATTATTTGTTTTTGTCTTTTATATCTCAGTACCATGATAACTTATTTTTGTCTATGTTGAAAAAGTATTAAACATAGTATTTAGCAATATATAATCCTATATTATATTAAATAATAATATAAAAGATTATTATAAATAAATAATACATTCCGACTGACATTTTTTTGTTATATCGATAAAAATAGGTAGAATTGTTAATCAAATATAGTTTTATGTTGCACATAATCCCTCTATTATTTATTTCACCTGAATCCTATTGTATATTTTAAATTATGCCTCAGTTAGATTATTTCTGAGCTTTTTTCAATATCAGTGATTGCGGATTTTCAGAACTTACATCAGTGACGTTGTGTTTTTATTTAATTTTCATAATATTATATAATTATAATATATTTCATATAATATATATAATATATTTCATAATAGTATCAATTATATTGTTTAATTGTGGTGGCGTATTATATAATATAGTTCGATTAAGATTTATAAGCGAAGCGATATGAAATAAATGCATGTATGACGACATGCTTTGACGAAGTTGACTAAAAAAGTCCATAGAGAGTTATGGTAGAATACCCACCATTTTATCAAGATAACGTAACAAACTGAATAGATTTTTCAAGAGATTTGATATTATTCCATTTAACTTGACACAGGCATTATAGTTTAAACCACCAAAGAATAGAAAATAGATACAGAAATATTTTTTTTTATTAACGGTTATTTTATAATGGGATGCCGAAATAACAATTTTCGTTATATTTTACTTTTTATTTTAATAAAGGTAAGAAAGGGGTTGACGCTTACAAAAAGATATATAAGTTTAATGTGTAAATTACTTAAAATATATATTTTTATTATATATTACAATAAATAATTCCAATAACCGATTAGTGCACACATTAAATAAATATATTTAGCTGATTCAGATTTGAGATTAAATTACATAATTGCAAATATTTCTTCGAAGTAAATATATTTTTCTTTTCAATTTAAATAATATATTATATAATATAATAATACACAATAAGGTAGTAGAATTTTAGTGTGTTGCCTCGTTCAGTACGGTGAATGCAGGGATACAAAGGCTAATTCCGTTTAGGGTATTGCCTCGTTCAGCACGGTGAATGCAGGGATACAAAGGCTAATTCCGTTTAGTGTATTGCCTCGTTCAGTACGGCGAATGCAGGGATACAAAGGCTAATTCCGTTTAGTGTATTGCCTCGTTTAGTACGGTGAATGCAGAGATACAAAGGCTAATTCCGTTTAGTGTGTTGCCTCGTTCAGTACGGTGAATGCAGGGATACAAAAGCGTATTTCCTCTTCCTTTAGAGTCCTTTATATTTCCCTTTCCTTTTAGAGTGTTGCCTTGTTTAGTACGTTGAATGCAGGGATACAAAGGCTAATTCCGTTTAGTGTATTGCCTCGTTCAGTACGGTGAATGCAGGGATACAAAGGCTAATTCCGTTTAGTGTATTGCCTCGTTCAGTACGGTGAATGCAGGGATACAAAAGCGTATTTCCTCTTCCTTTAGAGTCCTTTATATTTCCCTTTCCTTTTAGAGTATTGCCTTGTTCAGTACGGTGAATGCAGGGATACAAAGGCTAATTCCGTTTAGTGTATTGCCTCGTTCAGTACGGCGAATGCAGGAATACAAAGGCTAATTCCGTTTAGTGTATTGCCTCGTTCAGTACGGTGAATGCAGGTATACAAAGGCTAATTCCGTTTCCCATTCCGTTTAGTGTGTTGCCTCGTTCAGTACGGTGAATACAGAGATACAAAAGCGTATTCCGTTTCCCCTTCTTCTAAGAGTGTTGCCTTGTTCAGTACGTTGAATGCATGGATACAAAGGCTAATTTCATTCCCCTTCCTTATTTGTATATTAAAAAAAATCCGTGCCGAAAAATAAATTTTAATCGTTATAACTTAGTCATTTTATAAATCAAGATGTAAACTTTTCGCAGCACATTACGCCTCATAGCAAACGATAACAGCTCACCCCGTCTGCGCGGTTGACCCACGGCTATCTATTGTTGCAGATACTTTAGATGGGAAGTAAACAAAAGACCCACAGTCAGTGTTATCTCTTCAACAAGATAAGGAGTGCGTTCGCCGATATGAAAGAGGTACCGGTGAGTTAGTCGACACAAAATTGTTTTGATGAATATTTGGCCGATGTACCCATGTTAAAAATAACCATTTGTTTAAACTGCTGTAGCTCGTAGTATTAAATTGCTTTTTTGTTCAGCTTTTTTCGGAAGCACCATCTTTTTAATTAAAAGTAAAAAAAAGAGATTTCGTAAAAAATGGTTGATATTTAACGTTTTTTCACAAAGTCTAACTCCATCTTCCCGTGAAAGTACCAAAAATGTGCGTGTGAGATGCTCATCTGACACACACATTTATGGTACGCTAACGGGCATAGACCAATAGAACAGCCAAACAACAACAGACACCCAAAAAAATTAATTGAAATTCAAAACGCTTTTATTATATATAGACATAATATTACCCAAGAACTACCGCATGCAGCCAGGTTTTTACCAATAAAATCAAATTCTACCACAGTTGAACACTGTGTGGGTGTGAAAATAAATAAGCTATGCTAGCAAATGTCAATGTAGTTTTTATGAATAACAAAATTTTAATCATTGTTTATAGATTAATTAGTTAATTAGTTATGCTTAAAACCTCAAATAACAAAGTTTTATGGATAAGGCTGTTAATGTCTCTTTCATTACATTAAAGCACTTAATATCTCACTCATTATAGCTAAGGTGTTAGTATCTTATCCAAAAAGTTAATGATTTAATTATTGTTAGAAGTTTATCTCTCTCTTATGTCATTAATGTTTAAATGATAATACTCAAAGAAACACAGACCCGGCGCAAACGGACACAAAAAGTCTCAAATTCTTAGTAAAAAATAATAATTTCATACTAAAACAGAATATAGTCAAAAATCGTTTTTAAACGTAAGATTTTATTCGTTCTTTTTTCGCAGGAGGATTTTTAAATATAATTATTTTTGTATGTATTTCCATTTCTGGTTGTGTTATTTAGCCATCTTACATATTACGGCGCCGAAACGTGGACGCTGACAGTCCTGCTTCACAAGCTCAGAGTCGCTCAGAGAGCTATGGAGAGAGCTATGCTCGGAGTTTCTCTGGTAGATAACTCTGATTAGGAATGAACAAATCCGCCAGATAACTAAAGTCACCGACATAGCCTTTCGAATTAGCAAACTAAAGTGGTCTTGACAATGGTTAGAGTCAGGTCGGGACGGGGTCCGTAGTCCTCACGCGTAGAGACCGCGTAAATCGGTAAACGTAGTGTGGGACGCCCTCCGGCTAGATGGTGCGATGGTCAGCCGAAGCCGAAGCTGACGATCATGAACAGCCTGCGGCAGTCCCCTGCTGGACATAGGCCTCCCCCAAGAAGCGCCACCTAGCCCGATCTCTAATTACACGCAATCTCTGCCAGCCAACGCAGACCGTCGCACGGTCTAACCAATGAGTGTTTCAGACTACATTTGCAAAACGCACTCTAGCTTTCGTCTACACTAACGATTACCGGTCTCCGACAAACGTGACCCGTCCATTGCCACTTCAGTCTGATAACTTATATTATGGAAGCGATAGGCAAATGAGCAAGCCATGTTCAACGAATGGTAAACAATCACCGCGATCGTGAGTGCGTCGCCAACCTTAGAATAGGATGTAAATGATAGGTAGCGAAGTAATGGCAGTTTTTTATCGAAGCAACAGACAAATGAGCAAGCCGGTCACCTGATAGCAAACAACCATCGCCATCGTATTAACTAACCAAAAAATTTATTGTACTACGGGTTCTATAGATGTGACGACCGATTGGCTCAGTGGCGCGGCCCTCCGCCCACGGAGTCAATGGTCGCGGGTTCGATTCCCGCATCGGAATAAATATTTATATGGATTTTTAAATGTTTATTCCGAGTCTGGTAACCCCCCCAATCCCCATTTCCTTTCCTGCCCCTTCCTTTCTTCTCTATCATTTCCCTTCCTCTCCGCCAATCCACGATCTGCCGTGCCAATGGATGCGTGGCTAGGGACGAGCCTAGTCGTAAGCGTGCTGATCGTCCCGGGGTCGGGCTCCCCCGGGGACAATGGTGCCTTACCTCAGCATGCAGGGCTCTGCTGGGGCTGACTTCCATCCTCCCTTGCGGCTCGTGGGATTCACTAAAGACGAATTTAATATACCTAATTTGTCGAAAATGACGGCGACGTGGTTCGCCACCCGTCACGTCCTGATTCTCACGAGGGCGAAAAGCGACCAATGACGAGCCGTTTCGCTGCGATGAATGACAGCGGATGGAGCTCTGTGGTCTCTGCCAACCCCTGCGGGGGATAGGCGTGAATATATATATATATATATATATATATATATATATATATATATATATATATATATATATATATATATATATATATATATATATATATATAGATGTGTAGCTACCTACTACAGAATATATGCTTCGGGAACAAATTCTCGGAACGAAACGAACAAAGCGCGTTCCGCGAATGCGCAGTATCAAAGCGCGTTCCGAGAATTTGTTCCCGAAGTACATATTCTGTTGTAGGTAGCCACAGATGCATGGGCTACCTTAGGATAAAGATGTGAATACTCGAAGAAGATGGGAGGAAAAGAAAAGAGTATGGGAAAGTAGTGGGTAAAGTAAATAAATAAAGGGGAAAGAAATCGGGCCTGCGGAGAATGCCGGAACTCATCATACAAACGCGATCACATAGTAGAATGCCAGCACTTGATGCCGACATTTTGCGAGGATGTAGCACTTACTACTCCACAGATTATATCGAATAAGCAACTTAGTATCACGGTCAATATATTCATAACAGACGTGCAAGGTTGCACTAAAAGTAGCCGCCACATCACAATAGTTTCGCGACAATACTTTGGCTCAATGCGTGCGATGATCTTTGTCAGAGGTCTCGTGACTTCTAACGAGTTATATCCTTTTCCCGCGTCATTTGGCACGAGATATAAATTAATGGAATGAAATTGACCGCACGTGTTGAAGTACGAATGACCTTTGAAAAATGTGTTGACAAGAGTTAATCAAAAAGCAAAGGCTTGCTTTTTGGTTAACTCTTGTATAAAAGCACCAAAAGTTTTCGATCTCAGAGGCGAGAGATGCATCCTCAGTTGCCTTTGACACTAGGTCTTGATAGTCAAAAATCAAATGTTTAAATTAATAATATATAGGAAAATGCAGTTTGCATTCTCGACCCATCACTGCTGCTACGTCCCGAGAAGATGTATGATGGGAAACCGGTGCAGGCGTTCCGAGACTACAGCGTGGACACGTCGGACCCTATCAAGGAGCGCGTTCGCCGCACCTACTACACCATGCACACCAACATGACTGTCGACTTGGTCAAGCGTGAGTATCCATCACAACTAATGTTGTTTGAGGAGAAGTTTCCAAATGTTTTATGGTATTTTGCTTGTTACCTCTGTTTCTATGTGTTTCATCATCAGCGCCATCTATTTCTTCTATTCTATATAAATAATAATAATAATAATAACGTACGAAATACGAATACGGTACGAAACAGGCCTAAACTCGCAAGCGCCCGGCCGTTTCATCCTACTAATCCTACCAATATTATAAATGCGAAAGTTTGTGAGTATGGATGTATGTTTGTTACTCTTTCGCGATGAGTGAAAGAGTAATGAGGGAGTGAGTCTCCGGATCGTGTAATACGTTATGCGGGCGTCGTCTTTTCGGGGGCGCATTTAAATCGGGTACGAGATCATATGCATCTAATTATATTATAATTTAAACGAATTATATCTAATTATATTTGGTCTGCCACATTAAGTGTCGTGACAGATCATTTTAAATAAATATATATTTTTTACTTAATAGTAAAATTATATTACGACCAAAATTACATAAAATCATAACAAATTGTAGCCTATATGTTATTCCGATGTATAACCTATATTACTGTAAAGTTTCAGCCAAATCTGTCCAGTAGTTTTTCGTGAATGAGTAACAAACATACATCCATACTCACAAACTTTCGCATTTATAATATTAGTAGAATAGGATATTATATTGTATCCAATATCCAATATCAGCCCGCGGCAGTCCAGTCTATTTTATTGTATATCCTTATTATATTATATATTCATTTTAAAAAGAAAAACACGAGACGTGGCGCAAGTTTAACCACTTCAAGGCGACGATCAAGGAGGCGCTGATCAAACTGAACGAGTTGGTGGACGAGTCGGATCCAGACCTGGATCTGCCCAACATCGTGCACGCGTTCCAGACCGCCGAGCGCATCCGTCAGGACTATCCCGACGAGGACTGGTTCCACCTCATCGGACTTATACACGACCTGGGCAAGGTATTGTGTCCAAAACCTCATTGGGGAACCCCCAAATGGATACGTTTAGTGGAAAATTGGGCTAGATGGCGCGCTATGGTGAAAGCCTCTATCCAACCTGTATACCCCAAGCATCTTCTTAAAACTGGTTTAGAATTAAAGCAAATTAAACTTCTCATGGACGACCAATTGGCTCAGTGGCGGGGCACTCCACCCGCTGAGTCAATGGTCGCGGGTTCGATCCTCGCATCGGGATATATGTATGGATTACAAAAATTTATTTCGAGTCTGGTAATCACGCCAATCAGCATTTGACAAGCGTGGTGGATTTAACGTCTGTTCCTCCAGAAATGGAGAGGCCCGTCCTCAGCAGTGGTACATATATAGGCTGTAAAAAAAAAAAACTTCTCATGACCTAACTGTTTCAGTAGCAAATCCACTACTTTTGGGGTCAGTGGCCTTAAGTTTGTTTCCTCCATAGGGATAAATATAACTATGGCCTATAGGTAAATAATTCCGAGGCTGAACGTCCAATCAGTTCGCCTTTGACAAGCATGGGTAATGATCATTTACTCCACAAATGAAGAGACTTGAGTCATGCAGTGGGACATATGTCTTCTTCTTCTTATGGTCCTATGTCCCCTAGGTGGGGCAGAGGGCGTCCATAGTGCTTCTCTATTGAGATCGGTCTTGAGGGACACATGTGGGTTGTGATAAAGAACATTTCATTCCACGCACCACCACTCTGTGGAACCAGCTACCTTCATCGATATTTCCGAACCAATGCGACATTGAAACCTTTAAAAAACAATGTTACTCATATGTTAAACAACAACGTAACTTCATTCCACGCACCACCACTCTATGGATTCGTTCCTTTACCGATATTTCCGATATTCGATACGATTGGAAATTTAAAAAACAATCCTATACATATCTCAAAGGCAGACAGCGTATTTGTAAAGCCTATACTGGCGCAGATGTCTATCATCATCATCATCAACAGCCTGCGACAGTCTACTGTTGGACATAGGCCTCCCCCAAGAAGCGCCACCTAGCCTGATCTTTGGCTTCACGCATCCAGTCTCTGCCAGCCGCTCTGCGCAGATCGTCGCACCATCTAGCCGGGGGGCGTCCCACACTACGTCTACGAGCAGATGACGATGCGTTAATTGCTTTCCACTAAGTGACACGCTAGCTCGTTTGCCTCCCTTTCGAATAAGAAAATAATTCTCTCGTCTCCCTTGACTCTGGTAATGTCGCACAGGTCTTGGCTTTCTACGGCGAGCCGCAGTGGTGCGTGGTGGGTGACACGTTCCCGGTCGGCTGTAAGTGGGGCAAGAGCATCGTGTACGGGAATGACAGCTTCAAGGACAACCCTGACACGTACAACCCCAAGTACAAGTAAGTCTAACAATTATATTATTTAACAAATGCGAAATATATCAGAATCTACAAGTACTAGAATAGAAGAGAAGAGATAAGGATTTTGGTCTCTAGGTCTTAACACTCCGAACGTTACATTCTCCTCAGTGCACATAAATCAGTTTCTACTAAATGATTATTAACGATAGTTAGTCAATAGACAAATTTAATACAGTTTCAAAGAAATGAAGAGTTTGAATTGAATATTTGTTCTTATTTTTCCTTTGGTTTTTCTTAGTACCGAATGCGGTATGTATGAGCCGGGATGCGGTATTGAGAAGATAATGATGTCGTGGGGCCACGACGAATACCTCTACTGGGTTCTCATCCACAACAAAGCCAAGTTTCCCATAGAGGGACTCTACATGATAAGGTTCGTCTTGTTCTATTAAAACAATTAAAATTAGGATTTAATAAATAATTAGAAGAGTCAGGCGTTACTTTGAAGAAATCCATTATAAAGATGGACATTATTACTTACTTTGCTAAGATCCGCGAATACCAATCAGAAAAATAATTGTGTATTTGCGAAGAAGTGACAGAATTACTTACCGAGGAAAGGCCGTCAGAAAATCCTCTGATAATTTGCCGTGGACATTAACGTTGACAATGTTAAATACACAATGCCACTTTTCACCACAAACAATGTGTTTCTTCTTGACACGAGGCATCCTTAAATGTGGTACGGAAGTTAACCGAAGTTAAAGTTAGGTTGTCTTTTGTCTTTTTTACTTACCTTTTATCAATTAGTAATTCTTTAAAAACTTCTTTGCAAACACACAATATAATTTTTCTGATTTGTGTTCGCGGATTTTAGCAAAGTAACTTTTAACGTCCATCTTTATAATGGACTTCTGCATCTTTAAAATTTAATAAATATAAAGGATCATCATCAAATTAAATTTAGTTACGGATGATGAAGTTTACGGCTGTTATTCAGTAAACACATATTCAACTAATTAATACAGCTTTAGAAATTCACTGTTACATGTGTGTGTCCCTCAGGATTACATGTTGGTCTTCATAATTTCTCCCATTCTCCTTATACGGCACCCAAGGGGAAGATATAGGTGGCCTTATTTTACGTCAACAACAACAACACAACACAATAGTTTTAATTTCGCGTATGTAAGCAAAGTAAGTCTTTACTTCGTTTGGCCGAATAATGTGTTCGCAATGTAACACCTATAAAGTAAGGTATTCCTCCAGAAACGGGAAGGCCCGATATCAGCAGTGGGAAACATATGAGCTGTGAATAAATAAAAAATAAAATTAACACTTAATTCCGTCAATAATCTAAGAGCTTAGCTAACTAATCTTTCGTATATATAATATATATAATAGATATATTCTTTATTATATACCAAAAACAAAGTCATACAATTATTGATTGTAATATTTATATACAAATGCTGGTCTTATCGCTAATAGCGATTTCTTCCAGACAACCGTAGGATGGACACAATGTTAAAAATATAAATTGGTGTAGGTTGGTGATAGATTATCGTCATGGTGATAGAAAAAAATATTAATAAACAATAGCCAAAAGCAAAGATATTATGAGTTAGCCGTAAATAATAAACGAATAAATAAAAAATATACATAGATATTTGTAAAAATAGATGGCGGTTTTTTGAAAATCGAGAGACACTTCGCTTGTCTCACCTCCAGCGGCAACAAATTCCATAACCGAGCAGCCTATACTGTGAATGATTGGTCAAAGAACTTGGTATAATGTGCATGCAGGGATTTTTAATATTATATTTTCATATGTTCTCAAACACTTAGGATGTAAATAATTGAGAAATACAAAGCGAATCTCCAAATAAAAGGGGTAAGTTACATTATATAGGATAGAGTAAAGGTGCAAGACTATGTAAGCATTCCGGCGAAGGTAAATGGAGAGCCATTTTAGCTTATCGCGGTTATACCCTGTAAAAATTGGATTTAAAAATACTCATTTATAGGTACCACTCCTTCTACCCGTGGTACGCGGGTGGAGATTATGGACACCTCATTACGGACAAGGACAACTTCATTAAGGAGGCTGTTCTTAAGTTCAAGTAAGTCGCACTTTAATATTTTCATATCTTAACAAATGCTTAGATGGTTGGAGAGATGAATGAAAGATGGCAGGTAAAAAAAATTACTTTGCGTACGTAGATGGATTTTTATGAAAGGCAAGATTACCCTTAACTGGCGGACTTGCATTAGGAGAGTGATGAGTGTGGAGGAAGCAAGGAAAGTATGCCGATATCGTAGTAGCAGATGGAGATCTGTGGTCTCCCTGGGATCTGGTGCCTACCCCTACGGGAAACAGGTGTGACGATATGTATGTATGTACCTGAACAATATTTTTTGCACAATAATACATATGCTATATGTTAAAAATGGAAACTGGAGAGTCCTAAAGAATGATGAAATTGAAAAGCTTGGGAAAGATGCCAAAATAATAGGAAAGATAAAGGCAGACAAAGACATGGCTCTATTAACTTGGCCATCTAGAAATGACGGAATAAAATCATGCAACTAAATGGGAAATACTGTCCACACAACTTTCAGTCCTCACAGCCCTATAAATCATTCTTTTTTTTTAAAAATTCCTGTTATTAGTGTGAACTAGTGTTGAAATAAATGAATAAATTGCCGTGTATTACGACAAATTACCATATCAATAATAGCACTGTACACCGCGGTGCGGCGCGGTAGTGTTATGTAGAACCTATTTACTCAGCGTGTTGTACCTTTCAAATTTTCTCATGGGCGCGAAATTCAAAATTTTTAAAAATAAAGTAACACCAGAGGAGCCAACCACAAAAGCCCAGGCGCAGGTTGAGTTCTCGTGATTCTGTTCTAGCCAAATCGCTACAAGCATTGGTTTCATAACCGTGTAACTTACTCAAATGTTAATTATTATTTCAGCAAGTATGATCTATACACCAAGTGCAGCAATGTGCCGGACATAGAGGCGTTGTGGCCTTACTACGAAAAGCTTATCGACAAATACATACCGGGCGTTCTTGAATGGTAGATTTCAACGCATCTACTAGGATAAGGCGTAAAACTAAAACCTAGCGTCGTGGGTTCGTTCCTCGTTCCCAGTAGTCGTGAACTATATTGAGGCAAAAATGCGAAAACGTATTAAACCTCAAAACGAATCCATACCACCTGAGCTAAAAGAACTTAAGATTTCTAAAAACAATTGTATCTAATCGCTCAAAAATAGTCAATTTTAACGCTGTATAAAATTTTCTGTCTGTCGTAGAGCTGTGAGACTCGAATCATTCGATGCAGTATTGTTTTCTGATCCAGAAATGCAATAAAGTTTTTTAGCATCTATGTTATTTACAGCGTTTTTGCTATTTTTATCGATATACAAAATACTAAGTTTAGGTTAGGGTAGATATAAATTTTGAATATTGTATAATTGTAGGATTATTGTTAGTAAATAAGTTAATTTTAGTGTGTTAGAAGAACGCGATAACAATGTGATATTTTTGATAATAGTTTATAAAATATTAAAATATATAAATAAGTGTTTTAATTTTTCTAGATTTTTTATTTCTCCTAAATTCCTACTCATATTAACTTACGAGTACGCTAGCTTAATAACAGGGTGGAAAACATAATAATGCACTACTTTTTTTTCTAATATAAAAATGTAAAAATTATAACTCAAAATCTTTTACCAGTATGTCTTGCCTTTACTCTCTTACAGTGCCTAAAGTGGACACTGACAGTCCCTGTGTTTCACAAGAGTCGCTAAGACAGCTACGCTCGGCGTTTATCTAGATTTATCTTCGAGTCTTATTCACTAGTAATTAAGACTCGAAACAAATAAATCACCAGATAAATAATCAATCTTAACGATATAACTTTTTGAGTTAACGAACTTAAGTGGTATAATGGGCTGGTCAGGTTTGTCTGAAAACCCACAACCGTTGGAGCAGACGAGTGCTGGAGTGGAGACCGCGTTTCGGCAAACGTAGCGCGGAAGCTCACGCTCAAAAAGAATATTGAGCAATTTATTATTTATTAACATAGGTTACACGTATTGCCCTAAAGGGAAGCTGACAGACAAATACGTGTAACCTATGATCGAACAAGGACTTAGGTTCTTTAGCGTGGCCACCAGTTCTGATATGGCGGCACACGGGATCTTTAGGGGGATTTATCTTCGTTTATAATTAAACTCTTCCAAAAAAAACATTTTATATTATATTAATTATATACTTTAATAATATTGTAATATTACATTTTATATTAAAGAATTTCACTTTTCACTTTACATTTTAAATTCAATATCAATTGCTTATGCCGGAAAGGTAACATGTCTATCAAAAGACGTCATACGAAGTAATCTTATTGTTTTTCTGAAACAATTTATTTCTTTTTTAATTTAAATTTTAAAATTACGAATGTAAAGTGACTTCCATGATTGACTTGACACTGGTAGAATTCACTGATAGTTGTCATAAACAAAGAATTGATTCATTGATTACGAATGTAAAAAGAAGTAATATAATATAAAAGTTTTTATTATATTCGAATAAAAAGTTTTAATACATTAGCGATATTCTGTATAATAACTGCATCACTACCGTTCCCAACGGGGGCGATACCGCCCCATAGTGGGCGCTGGAGCTTTTCATGGGTGGACTAGACCCGCTAGTCTAAAAGCAAATGGTGTTATGAAATACCTCTGTTTCATGAAAAACCATATTATCTAGCCGTCTAAAATGTCTATCTTGTAAAGGGGATGATTATATCCAGCATTGGATTGACGCAAGATTATATATATAACAATTATATTTATTACAATACCTGTTCAGATAAGGGCATCTAGGGTGAAAAATAAAAACAAAGAGAAATTATTTAAAGCTATTTTATTAATTTGTACTTAAAATATACATTAAAACACATTTGTCGACAAATATGAATTTCAAAATATACACATATTATTACAACTTTGCTTACCACCTAATTAACACAGATTATATTAGCTTTGATACAATTGAATCGAAACAGCAATGTTCAAACTGTAATTCAAATACTGAAATTCGATTGCATCAAAACATACATGTTGATTTGATGGAAAAGAGTACCAAAACCAAAATAATTATTTTATTTTTCCCGCCTTTATACAAACTTTGATTACGGACAATATTAATAATAAGAGGACGCTAACAGAGTATGAAAGATATTGCTGTCGCCCGCCGTACCATAGACAATATATTCTATACAGACTATTATAACCTCATCTAATCATGTTATCGTCGTCGTGCTCGTATTATATTTAATCTCAGCCGTGTTTTACCATTCGAGTACATCGGGTATGTATTTCTCGATGAGTTTCTCGTAGTACGGCCACAGGGCTTCGATGTTCGGTATGCTTGCGCTTTTCGTGTACAGATCGTATTTACTGTGAACGGAAATGAAATGTGTTTAGAAAGATTCTCGTTTTTTTTTTAATTAAACAAAATGTATAAACTGAAATGGAAATGAGCAGACAAGTGTTGAAGTTGAGATAGCGTCTTTGCAAATGTAGTGTAGGGCAGAACGCCATCCGATCAGATGAACATCCGGTGCAAACGGTTAGCAAAAATTGGATCCGTTCAATCGAAGATCAGGCTAGATGAATCACCTTAAGTCTAGATGAATGTGGAATACTGAACGAAAAAGACGTGACAATATTGAATTAAAGATATTGAGTATGCCTTTTACTATTTTTAATAATAATACGGCAAAGATTGAAAGTACAAACAATACGTCAATTATGTGTGTGCGAATTTTTTTCCAATATAAGATCTATCCTAGGTCATTTACCTTATACACCTTTCCTCTAATTTTATTTCCCACCAATATCACGTTCTTGTCACTTATGATCAAATCTTTCCAGTAGCCATTGTAATTTAATAAGATGTTATGGAATTCTAATCGTTTTTATGGGATAAGAAGGCAAATGAGCAAACGTGTCGCCTGATGGAAAGCAATCGATCAAGAAAAATAAAGAAGTTTCGAGATTAAACAGCACATTAATACTCACTTGAACTTGAGCACGGCCTGCAGGATGTGGTCATCTTTCTCGGTGATTAGGTGTTTGTAATCACCGCTGCCGTACCAAGGGTAGAATGAGTGATACCTGAGAATGAGAACATACATAAATATATATATAGTCACACCTGTCTCTCTGTAGGGTCAGGCAGAGACCACAGATCTCCATATGCTACGATCCCGACATATCTTTGCTTCCTTCATACTCATCCATCTTTTCATCCACCCTTCCTCTCATATTCATCGTAGCGAAACGGCTCTCCATTCGTCGCCTCTCGCCCTCGTGGAAATCAGGACGTGACGGGTGGCTAACCACGTCGCCGTCATTTTTTAAGGAATTAGGTATATTAAGATTCGTCATAGTGAATCCCACGAGCCGCAAGGGAGGATGGAGGTCAGCCCCAGCAGAGCGACAATGACGTCGCGTAAGTGAAATTAGAATATGAACAAAAAATTACTTATGTATTTAATAGAAGTTATAACAACTCGCCTAAAACATTATCAAATATGCATTATATTAAATCTTACCTAATCATGTATAGTCCCTCCTTGGGGAACTTGGCCTTGTTGTGGATGAGAACCCAGTAGAGGTACTCGTCGTGGCCCCACGACATCATCATCTTCTCGATACCGCATCCCGGCTCGTACATACCGCATTCGGTGCTGAGACAAACGTTGAAATTTAAAAAGAATATTCCGGATACTTTATTTGCTGTGTGACTTCCGCCACTTAATATAACCATGAGCCTGATCCACGCCATTTTTACATATTACAAAGGTGTCCTAGCCTCGTGTTAGGGATCACAGGGCTAGGATACCATTGTAATGGTGCTACAACGGCTTCTTGCTAAATAAATGTTACACTTACTTGTACTTGGGGTTGTACGTGTCGGGGTTGTCCTTGAAGCTGTCGTCCCCGTACACGATGCTCTTGCCCCACTTGCAGCCGACCGGGAACGTGTCACCCACCACGCACCACTGCGGCTCGCCGTAGAACGCCAAAACCTGTGCGACATTAACAGAGCTTAGGGGAGAGGAAAGACTGGGCTCATGAATTCTTTAGGAGTTCTTTATTCGATAGGGAAGCAAACGAGCTAGCGTGTCGCATAATGGAAAGCAATCAACACCGCCCATAGACATCTAATAGAATAGGCATTACAGCTTCCCTCCTATTAAGATATGAGTAGGTTTGTTTTTTGAAGGTTTCAATGTCGTATCGATTCGGAAATACCGATAAAGGTAGGAATCCATAAAGTGATGGTGCGTGGAATGAAGTGTTTTGTTTCACTACCCATATATGTCCTACTGCAGGATACGGGCTTCTCCATTTTTTCAGGAAATGGATATTACTCCCACGCTTGTCTAATGTAAAATGGTGGGACACCCAGCCTCGAAATAAATACCTAAATATTTCTATATATATATATATATATATATATATATATATATATATATATATATATATATATATATATATATATATATATATATATATATATATATATATATATATATATATATATATATATATATATATATATATATATATATATATATATATATATATATATATATATATATATATATATATATATATATATATATATATATATATATATATATATATATATATATATATATATATATATATATGGCATATTTATTTCTATGGGGGAATCAATCTCGCAACCGTTGACTCCGAAAGCGGTTGATTTGCCACAGAGTTAATTAGAGAGAAATTGCCTTCAGATCATAGATATTTTTATCCCTATGGGAAAATGAAACCCCGCCTTTATTGACACCGAAAGCGGTTCTTTCGCTACTAAATTATTGAAAAAGAAATGTTTAATTTGCCTTCAGACCATAGATTCTTTTATCCCCATGGGAGAATGAAACACTGCTCAATTGACTCTGAAAGCTGTTGCGGTTGCCACTGACCACCACCACTTAGTTAATTTAGGTTACCACTGAGTTAATTTAGGTTATGTGAAGTTTAATCTGCTTTAATTCCAATCCAGTTTGAAGATGATGCATGGGGTATACAGACTGGATATGGGCTTTTACCATAGCGGTTGGGTTCCCCAAAAAGGTTTTGGACACAATACCTTGCCCAGATCGTGTATGAGTCCGATGAGGTGGAACCAGTCCTCGTCTGGATAGTCCTCGCGGATACGCTCGGCGGTCTGGAATGCATGCACGATGTTGGGCAGATCCAGGTCGGGGTCCGACTCATCCACAACCTCGTTCAGCTTGATCAGCGCCTCCTTGATCGTCGCCTTGAAGTGGTTGAATTTACGCCACGTCTCGTGCTTTTCTATTGTAAATGAGAAATATCCGTTACCTTTACCATTCGTTTCCTATATCGATAATCCAACAAGAAAACTTTTTTTAAACTTTTTTATTTCATCCCGTGGAAAAATAAATATTTTATTTCTGTGCACTCTTTCTCCCTGTGATCTTTACGCGCAATGTGCTTAAAAAGGGGTATCAAGTTTTTTCTTCACCATCGATACAAAAAAGCGAAAACATGAAAATGATACATTTGCCAAAAATATTATTGCATATTTAGATCAAAAAAAAAATACTGCGTCGAATAAGTCTAATTATCACAGCTCTATTGTTACTGATACATTTTTTTCAGACATCTTAAAAGTTTCTCTGGCTTTGGTTTGTCTGGTAATTTTTATTTCATATAGATTAAATTATTATATTCAATAACTTGTGTGATAGTAGCTCCAGCTACAATACTTCGGAAACTTCACAAAAAGGCAAAATCCAAGACAGGAGAAGTGAATGATGGCTGTCGTAGCCATTATATTCTTATATATACGTCTTATGATAATGGTATCTCGGTGTTTGTTCCGAATTACAACATCCAGTGTTGTATACCTCTGGATAAGACGGCAAGCGAACAAGAAAAATGTAATAAATTATGATACTTGGAGAAAGCGAGGAAAAAATAAATAAATGTAATAAAAAAGTAATGAGTTAAGTACTCACGCTTGACCAGGTCAACAGTCATGTTGGTGTGCATGGTGTAGTAGGTGCGGCGGACCCGCTGGCGGATGGGGTCATTGTCATCTATGGTGTAGTCTCTGAACGCTTCCGCCGGTTTCTCATCTTTAGGTTTCTCCTCCCGTGACGGCAATGATGGTGCCAGCGCATCGACTTCACTTTGCTACAGAAATAATATAATATTAATTTAATAATATAATCTCTGTGAATGGACTTATTGGCAAAAATTTGGATGCCCACCTGTCCAAGTTAGGTAATGTAAGTGGATTAAAGTTAAGATTACATTTAAAATCGTAAGAAGGTTCATTTCCTTAGATGCCTCAATCCTTCCTTTCGATTCGATTAATAATCAAAATCAATAAATATATTTTATAGTGTTTATTTTTATATTAATAATAACGTTATTTAGAGAGAATTGTATAAGTAAGGTAGTTAATTTAGGTATGTTACATGTTAAGTATTTCAATTTTCAAAATCCCTTTGGAAGTTTCCCTTACTAGAATTCGAAATTACACAGCCGATTATACTATTGTAACTATAACTATATAATATTTTGTTTGACTTCGGGAGACTATAGGCTAATAATTATTTTTTACCTAATTTTAAAATATAGTTTTAGTTAGAACATATAAATTATTTGTATTTACTGTTGATTATGTCCTATGAAGATGGCATGTTTATGGATCAAAGCCTCTGAGACAATAAATTAGAAAAAAAACGGTTTTATTTGAAACTGGCAATATAAAATACTTAACTGTCATCAAAGAAAAAAACTAATTAAGACAACTATATACTGGACATATTATTCCGTTATGATATATAACAACCGTAATATTATATAACGAACTTAGTACGATCAAAAAGGGAGAAACTACTTAATATTTCTTTTTATTATTATCATTATGTTTTCTTTTGTAATTAATATTGAATTTTTGACATCGCACTTACCAACTTTTCTTTCATATTAACGTTCCAATTAACTTGACGAGACGATACTGAATGCTTACTACACCCATCTCCATCTTAAATATCATACAAAACGTTATCTGAGGGTCAAATACGTAATAGGGGCAAAATGTTATCACATACGTACTAGGATAAAACTTTGCAAAAAAAAATATACACAAATTTGAAGTTACACTATCTGTGTTCGTTGCAATATACACTCCATGCAATTGCGATAAACCATATTTTTCAATATTTTTATTGGAACACAATCTTAGCTTTACTTTCATGTGTACAATTTAGAATATGTTGTTTCTTATATCGTCGTCGTTACAAATAATTTTAATTACTGTGTCTGTCTGTATATAACATTCATAATGAATTAGCTGTTCTCAGTCTATTATTTTAATGTATTTTGTCGTTGCACTATATCGCAGATCGAAGTGAGAAAAAATGTTTTTTAAGTGTTACGAATTCTAATAATTGACATATATTCGACAAATATATTTTCATACATACATACATATCGTCACGCCTTTTCTCGTAGGAGTAGGCAGAGACCACAGATCTCCATCCGCTACCATTTATCGCAGCAAAACGGCTCTTCATTGGTCGCTTCTCGCCCTCGTGAGAATCAGGACGTGACGGGTGGCGAACCATGTCGCAGTCATTTTTTAACAAATTAGGTATATTAAGATTCGTCATAGTGAATCCCACAAGCTGCAAGGGAGGATGGAGGTCAACCCCAGCAGAGTCCTCCAGCAGAGTCTTGCAAGGCAAAAATATAGGTAAATAATACTTTTTTGTGGTACTTTTTGTAACTCTTAGATTTAAGATATTATAAAATAAAGATTTAAATAAAGAAGGTGTAGAGAAAAGTTAGCTATACTATAATACACAAATATAGAATAGTGGAGGCGTAAAGAAAGAAAAGAAGTAGGTACCACATAATCACAGGATATCCTTGACACGTGGAAGTATCATTTTACTGTGTTACAGAAGTTCGTACAGTGAGGGCAGGAATCTGGAGGTCCGATTGCTTCTACTTCCTTTGAAAGAGAAGAAGGGAGTCTTCTTCTCTTTCTATTAAATCTTTCTCTTCTACAAATATTCTCATCCTTATTCTACAAATATTTTTATGTGTACCCGAACGCATCTGCAGTGCAGTATGAATGCTAGAGGGGATGCCAGGTATCCTTATAATATACTAAGTGACAGTTTTTTTATGGGATGAAAACAAACGAGCAAGCGTGGTGCTAGATAGAAAGCAATCAACACCGCCCACAGACATCTGCAACATCATAGGCATTGCGAATGCATTGCCGGTCTTTGAGATAAAAGTAAGCTAGTTTCTAGCTAATTTTTTCGAATACAAGATTCAACCTTAGATGAACCCAGTTATAGGTGAAATCAGTTATTCTTTTATTGCTTAAAAATAATCTTAGGAAAGTTATGGTCAATACCTAAGGTCCACTTTATCAAAATTATAGTCTATATTTTATCCGCGCAAAATTGCGTTGAAAAAATCACAAAAACATCGTTAAAAAGCTATAAATCGTTATTGTGAACCATACGTCGATAACAGCATGCTTTATGGTGTGATATACGCAGATATTGTTTAAAGAGGTCAACAGTTTTGAGTATTCTTTTTTGACCTCTTGGCATTGACTTTATCTAGACAGACAGACAAACAAATTGTGTAATACTATTGTTTATATTTACAATTGGAAGGATTTTTATACTTGCTATAATTTTTATATTTACGAATAAGAGCCATTATTATGTGGACAGTCAGAACTTTTACTTAGCTAAGATCCGCGATAAGAAAACAAAAACAGAAAAATAATCATGTGTGTTTTCCATTGGACGAAGTGGATTTACGGGGAACTTAAACTAAACTCTCCGCCTCCCAACCGTTAAGTCAAATTAAGTCAACCGTTAAGTTTCCGTAGAGTCATTAGACTCTACGGAACATGAGGTATCATCAGGTATATTAATTCCTGATGATACCTCATGTTAGGGCGAAAGACGTGTCGTGTACAATGTGTGTGAAGTGGAGAGTTGCTGACGGCCATTTTTTCGGTAAAATTGAGTTAAGTTCGCCGCAAATCCACTTCTTCGAGTAGAAAACACGTTATTATTTTTCTGTTTCTGTTTTCTTATCGCGGATTTTAGGTAAGTAAAAGTTCTGACTGTCCACATAACATAGATTTCCGCAAAGTAACGCCTGACTCCATTAATAAGCCATTATCATAGTAAGGATTGTAAAAAATATTTTAGGATTGAAATCTAACAAGGAGAAACTAACAAAGTCCATTAAAAAGTACTCATAGTTCAATACAGTGTAAAATATATATTTTAAATAGATATCACATTGCAACGATGTCATTCATTCAACTTTAACATTTTCTATATAGATACTGCCCATATATTTTTGTTTTTTTTTTGTAGAAGAGAGAGAGAGAGGCAAATAGCTAGCGGGTCGCCTGAAGCATCCATCGCCCTCCATAATTTTTTTTAGTACTAAGGTTACTGTAGATGCGGTTAACACTTTTGGATAAGGTTGTTAATAATATGAGAGGGAGAAATAAATAAAGGAAGGGGGAAAGAGGTGGGCCTACAGATCCCTGCCCTCGTCGTACAAAAAGTAGTAACATATATGGACAGTCAAAAGTTTTACTTAGCTAAGATCCGCGACAAGCAAAACAATAACAGAAAACTAATAATGTGTGTTTTTCCGTTGGGTTAAGTGGATTTATTTGGAACTTAAACCAAAAACAGTTTTCTGTTATTGTTTTGCTTGTCGCGGATCTTAGCTAAGTAAAACTTTTGACTGTCCATATAGTGATGGATTTCCGCAAAGTAACGCCTGACTCCATTAATAAGCAGTAATATAGTAAAATGTTGTTTTAATTCTTCCTATTTTATTTATATCCAATATTATAATATTTAATAACATTATATATATGTACGTTTGTATGTGGTCGGCTTAACTATTAGAACTCGTAAGTAAATTTTACGGGAATAACAAAAACCTGATTTTCTTTCATAGTTTCAGGATTATTAATGGAGTCAGGCGTTACTTTGCGGAAATCCATCACTATATGGACAGTCAAAAGTTTTACTTAGCTAAGATCCGCGACAAACAAAACAATAACAGAAAATTTATAATGTGTGTAACTTTTCGGTTGTCTTCCGTAGAGTCTACTATACCTGAAGATGCCTCGTGTTGGGGCGAAACACGTGTCGTTTACAAGATGGAAAAGTGATAATGTGTGTTTGGTGTTGTATATAGTGGTTGGTGGGTGGAGAATTGATGGCCGATTTTCGGTAAGTTTTTGGTTTAAGTTCCAAATAAATCCACTTAACCCAACGGAAAAACACACATTATTAATTTTCTGTTATTGTTTTGTTTGTCGCGGATCTAAGCTAAGTAAAACTTTTGACTGTCCATATAGTTTCAGGAATTTTATAAAACAATTTTTACTTTTGGTACAAACAGAGGAATTTTTTTGCCTTAAATATAAAGTATTTGATCATATACGCTTTGACATTATCCACTAGATGGCATCAAAAGTCGGAAGAAAACAAATATTTTTAGTGTTACGAATTCTGATAATTACGATATATACGACAAATATATTTTCTTATGCAGGTAAACATATAAATTCTGTTTTTAGGGCTCTCATTAAATAGTGTAGATACATATGTATATAATTATTTAACAAATATACCAAATATAAAAAAGAGAAGTCATTGTTAGTATTATTTGTTATTTTCTTCGGCCTAGCGTATCGACGTAGTGACGTTACCACTCGCACACACCGGGGATGTATTTCTCGATCAGTTTCTCGTAGTAGGGCCACAGCGACTCTATGTCTGGGATCTTCTCGCACTTCGTGTAAAGGTCGTATTTGCTGTAAATTTATATAAAAATGTTTTAGTTTGTATAAAAGTGAACAGTGCAAATTACTCGGAAATGCATTAGCATTTCCGAGTAATTTGCACTGTTCACTTTTAAATATAATATAAATATTTTAAATAATATAAATAAATATCATATTATAAATATATTTATAATATTATAAATAATATAAATAAAAATTGGGCTCATAATTATATGAGCCCAATTTTTCGTTGATATTTATTTATATTCTATATATGTATGTGTGTGTTTAATTGCTGGTAACGGGATATTCTCATTTATGGAGGAATGAAAATTAAAACGCCGCGCTTATTCAAGGCGTGTTGATGGAACACCGGACTCGGACTAAATAAGGAGGCTGTATATTTATCCCAACGCAGGAATCTAAGCTGCGACCACTATTCCCGAAATCAGTAACTTCACTGAATCGATTAGGTCGTCATTTTAGATATAATAATTTTTGATATAAACTAATAGCCATTAATTTACGAAAAAATGCACATTTCATACTAATAGGTATCATGTACGAACGAAAGAAAATTTCATTAGTGTTCTGTTTTCGGATGTATCTCTCATGCAAGGCATAAATCGACACATACCGATGACGTGATGACCTTATGGGATGTAACCTGGCCAGATTGAATGATTATTTGCGTTAGACGAGTAGATCAGGCTAGGCTAGGTTGCGCGTCATAGGGAAGTCCTATTTTAAGCGGGGATCACTGAACATTTCTCATAACTGTTACTACTGCGAAATGCCTAGCTATAAGGTCGGCACTCCATTTGCCGAGTGTGACGGCTATTGGAAATATCTCATAGTTAGGGAAAGCCAGTTTAATGGTAGAATATATGGGTTTTGTATTATGCTTAGTCGCAAGCGTGCCGACCGTCCCGGTATCGGGCTCCCTCAAGTACTATAGTACCTTACCTCAGCATGCGGGACATTGCTGGGGCCTCCATCCTCCCTTGCGGCTCGTGGGATTCACTATGACGAATTTTAATAAACTTAATTTGTTAACAAATGACGGGAACGTGGTTCGCCACCCGTCACGTCCTGATTCCCACGAGGGCGAGAAGCGACTAACAGAGAGCCTTTTCGCTACGATGAATGTGAGAGGAAGGATGGAAGAAAAGATGGAAGAGTGTGGAGGAAGCAAGGAAGGTGTGCCGGGATCGTGGCGGATGGAGATCTGTGGTCTCTGCCTACCCCTACGGGAAACAGGTGTAACAATATGTATGTATGTATGTATTGTTTTACTTACTTGAAATCCAAAACCCATTTAAAGATTTGATCGTCCTTCTTGTTGGTGAGATGACGGTAGTCTCCACCCGCGTGCCATGGATAGAACGAATGGTACCTGGATATAATGGCATAATAAGACTTCATATTTTTTTCAACTTCTTTTTTTATTTGGAACATCAGAATTAAAATGAGGCTACCATAATTTAAGTAAAAGTGCACACACTTCAAAGAGGTTGTCGGTTCAAACATAACTAGCCCATTGCTTTAGTTTGTTGACTTGAAATCCTAAATCGGTGACTTTGTCAATTAGAGTGAAAAACTGTTATCATTAGAAACATTATAATTACAATAATATACGATTAGAAAGGATAACAGCATAAGAATGATTAATATTACTTAGTCTTACCCGGCTAGATTTAACTAATTTTAGTTTATTCAGAAAATAGACGAAGTATTTTTTTTCGCTCAGCTAAACTGCTTAGAGTCACTTTTTTTTTCTGCGGGAGTGTGGTACTTACCCGGGCGAGCCGGTCCATTCATGCCACAGACAAATATTATGCCATTCTTGACAAAGTATTCATCTGCAGCGTGACTCTACCACTATTGCAAACATCAGATCAGTTCAGAATCTAACAATTTCTCTGCTCTACACTCCAACATTACTGTATGCATTAAGTCTCAAGAGGTTAACTCCAAAAATATCTTGTATATTTTTTGAAAGGGTCTCCCTATCCCTATGAGGAATTGAAACTTATTCCCCACAACAAATAAGTCTTCTCAAGAGGCTACTGCTGCCTCTGTCTGAATAGCCAAGCTCTCGTGACTAAGCGTTAAGATTTCACTTCATGTGTGAACTAGGATTAATATTCTCCAATGTCAGACTAATTATTTAATCCCAGTTAAATAAAAATTTGTTACAATAATAAAAACAATATTATCTTTCTTCTATTTTGTTACTAGCCCGCAGACATTATTGTCAGAAAATGCCCAATGGGGTTAAGTCCGTCTTTTGTGCTCACTTCGTGCAAAAAAGTTGAAATAAGTAAATAAATAAATAAACCTGATCATGTAGATACCCTTCTCTGGGATGGTGGACTTGTTGTGCAGTAGGAACTGGTAAAGGTACTCATCGTGACTCCAAGACATCAACAGCTTGTCCAGGCCGCAGTGAGGCTCGTACATACCGTATTTGGTGCTAGCAGAAGAAAAGAAATTGAGTTTTGAGCAAAATCATCATTATTCCCGCATGGTTAGGGTAAGACCATAGATCTCCATCTGCTACGATCTCGGCACACTATCTTTGCTATATCCATACTCATCACTTTCTTCATTTAAGCTTGCCGGTTATGGTTGCTTTTGGTGAAAGCATGTTCTCCTTGGTCTTCCCCTATCGACTCTTTCATCCACATCTGTAACATATATTTCTTTTAAAAGTTTCTCTGAGGGATTTGGACTTCCCCGGTCAAGGTAACCCATATGCTACTTATATATAGCTCATAGGGGTCTATTTAAATTGTTGGATTTATCAGGCCTTAATTCTCAGTATCCAGATTTCATAAGCCTTTTTTACAGAAGTATTAAAGTCGTACTTGAGCTTGACTTACTTAGCCTAAGTAAGTCAAGCCCAAGTATTGTTCTTACTTGTATTTCGGATTGTATGTATCTGGGTTGTCCTTAAAGCTTTCAGGTCCGTAGACGATGGAATCAGCCCACTTGCAACCTACGGGGAACGTGTCACCCACCACGCACCACTGAGGTTCCCCATAAAACGCCATAACCTGGTATATAATAAAAAACCTTTATTTTCTTAATCTATAATATTTAAATATTTTTAAAATAAATTTGAAAAAAAATATAACTAACTAATGTATTTCGTTGACTTGCTTGTTATAGAAAGTATATGTTTAACATATCCTTTCTTCAAAACTTATTTTATATTAATGGTTATTTTTGGTTAAGGCCCTAAGGTTCTTCAGGTATATGCTTCATTCAGAACTTTCCAAATATCTTAGTTAGCCGTTTGCCTAATCTAGAGATCTTTAGGCTAATTATTTTGATTGGAATAAATTAAAAATGTATATTTGATTTTAAGACTCATACAAGACATCCAACTCTAAACTACCTCTTAGGTATTAAGCATATTATTAAGGGCCTAATAGCGGCCGCGACTTCGCCGCTTTGTTCCACATTATATGAAGCAGCGCGGCCGCTTACGAGGGGCATTATTCAACAGGTACAAACTCCGAAGCACGCCCGGCCGTGCGGCTCGTCCGCAGTGCCGCGCGGCCCGTCCGCTACGCTGCGCCGTCCGTCCACTGCGATGCGCGGGCCGTCCACTTCATATAATTGGATGTATATAATCCCACTGTAAAGCGGCCGCGCCTCTTGGTCGCGCAGACGCATATAATTTGGCCCTAAACATAAGCATTTTTAAAATGGACTCAATAAATTCTGTATTGATATGAGTATGAATCAAAGCACCCGCTTTTATGCCGAATTCCAACCGCACAACTCGACGTAAAGAAAAATTTCATCCCCACCATCTAGATGAATGGCGATCTACTACGGTGCGCTTCTCTCAAAACTTTTTTCTACGCACCATCACTCGACGTTCATTCCGAACCGATACGACATTGGCACCTTCACAATACAACCCTACAAATACCTAAAAGGCCGGCAACACTTCCGTGACCCCTGCGGTGTAGCGGTTGTCTATGGGCGGCGTTGATTGTTTTCATCAGGTGGCACGCTTGCTCATTTGCCCTCCTATCTCATACAAAAAAAGACTAACTTACTTTGCCCAGATCGTGTATAAGTCCGGTGAGATGGAACCATTCGTCATGGGGATAATCCTGTCGAATGCGCTCCGCTGTCTGGAAGGCGTGTACCATGTTGGGCAGGTCTGTATCCGGGTCCGACTCGTCCACCAGCTCGTTCAGTCTGATCAGTGCGTCCTTCACGGTTGATTTAAAGTGGTTGAACTTCAGCCACTTATCACGTTTCTCTTTTAAGAAAATACAAGCATGATATGGCAATATGGACAGTCAAAAGTTTTACTTAGCTAAGATCCGCGACAAGCAAAACAATAACAGAAAATTAATAATGTGTGTTTTTCCGTTGGGTTTAGTGGATTATTTGGAACTTTAAACCAAAAACTTACCGAAAATCGGCCATCAACTCTCCACCCACCAACCACTATACACAACGCCAAACACACACTATCACTTTTCCATCTTGTACACGACACGTGTTTCGCCCCAACACGAGGCATCCTCAGGTATAGTAGACTCTACGGAAGACAACCGAAAAGTGGTAGTTTTGTTAATTTGATGTAGAGTCTTGCCTGTTCGGCTATGCTAGCCTTTTTAAGATTATTAATGGAGTCAGGCGTTACTTTGCGGAAATCCATCACTATATGGACAGTCAAAAGTTTTACTTAGCTAAGATCCGCGACAAGCAAAACAATAACAGAAAATTAATAATGTGTGTTTTTCCGTTGGGTTTAGTGGATTATTTGGAACTTTAAACCAAAAACTTACCGAAAATCGGCCATCAACTCTCCACCCACCAACCACTATACACAACGCCAAACACACACTATCACTTTTCCATCTTGTACACGACACGTGTTTCGCCCCAACACGAGGCATCCTCAGGTATAGTAGACTCTACGGAAGACAACCGAAAAGTCCGTAGAGTTCTTCCGTAGAGTCTACTATACCTGAGGATGCCTCGTGTTGGGGCGAAACACGTGTCGTGTACAAGATGGAAAAGTGATAGTGTGTGTTTGGCGTTGTGTATAGTGGTTGGTGGGTGGAGAGTTGATGGCCGATTTTCGGTAAGTTTTTGGTTTAAAGTTCCAAATAATCCACTAAACCCAACGGAAAAACACACATTATTAATTTTCTGTTATTGTTTTGCTTGTCGCGGATCTTAGCTAAGTAAAACTTTTGACTGTCCATATAGTGATGGATTTCCGCAAAGTAACGCCTGACTCCATTAATAATGATATGGCAAGCTAATAAAAAATAGTGTAATTGTAATATACTAAGAAAAATCTTCAATTTTGTTGAGTTTTTCCCTTTAGCAAAATAACGACTTTTTTATTCGATAGGAAAGCAAACGAGCAGGCGTGTCACCTGATGGAAAGCAATCAACGCCGCCCATAGATATCTGCAGAGCCATAGGCAGAGCAAAAGCATTGCCGGCCTTTAAGGAAAGTGTAGGCTTATTTTTTAAAGTCCCAATGTCGGAACACCAGCTACTGGTAATACAGTAGCTGGTTCCACAGGGTAGTAGAAGTTTCTGGAAAAACGTACCGTACTGGATTGCCACTCATCCAGATGGTGGGGATAAAAATTTTCGTTGTAGCAAATTGTAGGGTAGTGGAACTCAGCGGCGAAATTATCCCGATCAATTCCTCGGAGCACTCCCCATGATAAAAACGACAAAAGATACTGAGAGACGAGATATCCCTCTGCAGTTCCAAAGGATCAAGCCGTTCAGTGAGATCTTGGTCGTCGATATTACAAATAGCCCGACGTTGTATGCGGTCTAGGGAAGAAGCTGATACTGGTGTGCCCCAGCCCAGAGATGGGATCAGTACTCCATGTGCGGTCTGACTTATGCCTTGTAAAGTTGGAAGCGATGAGTCAGTGTGAAATACTATTTCGCTCTACCAAGTACACCAAGTACCAAACTTGAATCGTATTTCATTTATCTAGTTTAAATATTATATAAGTTTATAGTATGTATGTTTGAAGTACGATTCGATGTTCGAAGTTTAAGGAGAAGATAACTTCGTCGGCCTACACGTCTATTTCTATTTAAGGAGAAGTACTTATTATGTAATTAGTAAGTCCCACAGTCTGGTTAGTAAATAGTAGATGTGGACAGTTAGAATTTTAACTTAGTTAAGGTCCGCGACAAGCAAATAAAAACAGAAAATTAATACTGTGTTTTTCTACTGGATGATGTGGATTTATTCTTTACAATGAAGAACTTCACGGTTGTCTTCCGTAAGGTCTACTGTACCTGATGATGCCTTGCGTTGAGGCGAAACACGTGTCGTTTGCAAGGTGGAAAAGTGGTAGTGTATATTTGGTGTTGTGGATAGTGGTTGAGAGGTGGAGATTTGCTGACGGCCGTTTTTCGGAAAGATTTAGTTTAACTTCCCTGTAAATCCACATCATTCAGTACAAAACACACATTATTAATTTTCTGTTTTTGTTTGCTTGTCGCGGATCTTAATTAAGTGAAAGTTCTAACTGTCCACATAGTAATGGATTTCCACAAAGTAACGCCTGACTCCATTAATTATCTTAAATAGTAAATGTTAAGTCTCATCAAGTTGGCCACCCATGGTGTAAAGCAATTCCTTACGCCTGACGAGGTCGACGGTGACGTTGGTGTGCATGGTGTAGTAGGTGCGACGGACGCGCTCCTTGATGGGGTCCGATGTGTCCACGCTGTAGTCTCGGAAAGCGTCTAATGGCTTATCATTGAACGTCGCTTCCGGGCGAAGCAGTTGCGAAGGGTCGATCATGGAAACCGAGCTTGTTACCTTACCAATAAAATATAAGTCAACGCTGAACAGAATGTATTTTAAACATTTATATATAACATCAACAGCATACAAAAATATTTAAATATCACATTAACAGCATATATACCTATGTATATATGTGTTATAAAACTTTATAAAGTACGCCAATTACCTGTAGGTAAACGACGTTTACAATATTGTTACTTGAGTAACGCCATGACATGCGCTTTATTAGAATTATCAAAATGAAAATATGTGGACAGTCAAAAGTTTTACTTAGCTAAGATCCGCGACAAGCAAAACAATAACAGAAAATTAATAATGTGTGTTTTCCTGCTGGATGAAGTGGATTTATTTGGAACTTAAACCAAAAACTTACCGAAAACCCACCAACCACTATACACAACACCAAAAACAGACAATTGAAAAGTCTTCGGTTGTCTTCTGTAGAGTCTACTATACTTGAAGATGCCTTGTGTTGGGGCGAAACACGTGTCGTTTGCAAGGAAAAGTGGTAGTATGTGTTTGGTGTTGTGTATAGTGGTTGGTGGGAGGAGCGTTGCTGGCCGATTTTCGGTAAGTTTTTGATTTAAGTTCCAAATAAATCCACTTCATCCAGCAGGAAAACACACATTATAAATGTTCTGTTATTGTTTTGCTTGTCGCGGATCTTAGCTAAGTAAAAGTTTTAACTGTCCACATAGTGATGGATTTCCGCAAAGTAACGCCTGACTTCATTAATAAAATGAAAATAAAAATAATAGAGAAAACATATTTACTTCATGAAACCAAATTCAGGAAACATGTCAAGTGTTCATTTAAAAAAAGGAATATATTTTTTTTTATATATTCACGCCTATCCCCCGCAGGGGTTGGCAGAGACCACAGAGCTCCATCCGCTGCCATTTCATCGCAGCGAAACGGCTCGTCATTGGTCGCTTTTCGCCCTCGTGAGAACCAGGACGTGACGGGTGGCGAACCACGTCGCCGTCATTTTCGACAAATTAGGCATATTAAATTCGTCTTAGTGAATCCCACGAGCCGCAAGGGAGGATGGAGGTCAGCCCCAGCAGAGCCCTGCATGCTGAGGTAAGGCACCATAGTCCCCTGGGGAGCCCGACCCCGGGACGATCGGCACGATTACGACTAGGCTCGCCCCTAGCCACGCATCCATTGGCACGGCAGACCGTGGATTTGCGGAAAGGAAGGGAAAGGATAGAGAGGAAAGGAAAGGAAATACGGATTGGGGGGGGGTTACTAAACTCGGAATAAACATTTATAAATCCATATAAATATTTATTCCGATGCGGGAATCGAACCCGCGACCTAAAACCGAAAAGGAATATATGGTTCGCATAAATAGTCCAATAAAAGAATCCAACCCATGACTTTAGATTTAAGTGCTATTCCTATCAATTTAACACATTATTTTAACTAAATATGTAAATCTTCGTCACTTACAATTTTGGTCGCCATTTTCTCGAAATATACTAGGAACGTTCTGGAAGATGCCGGCGATTTTAGAGCACTTTTTTGTAATCTGTTCACTTATATATCATCGTTGAAGCTTATCCCACACGCATACTATGCTCAAATAAAGATCGCATTTATCCTTAGATAATCTACTCTAGTACAATAAAAGATAATTTTGTATATTAAGTGTATAGTATGTAATTGTGTTTAAGACACAAGTTTGCGCGTTTTCTACCAAAAAAATTCCCTTCGTCGTATCTCCTCGCTTTGGAGACACTTCCCTTAATCTTAAGCCGTATATCGGAATCCTTGGCGTTGACATATCGTATGACGTCCAGTTCCGCGGCCATCTGGAAGAAAAGGCCAAGCTGGCCTCGAAAAAGCTGGGTGTGCTCAGTAGAGCGAGACAGTATTTCACATCTGGCCATTGCCTCCAACTGTACAAGGCACATGTCAGGCCACACATGGAATACTGTTCTCACCTCTCGGCCGGGGCTCCCCAGTATCAACTTCTTCCATTTGATCGCATTCAAAGTCGTGCGATCCGAATCGTTGATGACCAAGATCTCACCGATTGGCTTGATTCTCTAGCGCTGCGGAGAGATGTCTCATCTCTCAGCATTTTTTACCGCTTCTATCATGAGGAGTGCTCCGAGGAATTGTTTGGAATAATTCCCGCCGCCGAATTCCACAACCGCACAACTCGCCGTAAAGAAAAATTTCATCCCCACCATCTGGATGAGTGGCGATCTACTACGGTGCGTTTTTCCTGTAACTTCTTTCCACGCACCACCAGTTTGTGGAATCAGCTACCCTCGGCAGTCTTTCCGAACCGTTACGACATTGAAACCTTCAAAGAACAAGCCTATACATACCTAAAAGGCCGGCAACGCTTCCGCGACTCCTGCGGTATCGCGGTTGTCCATGGGCAGCGTTGATTGCTTTCCATCAGGCGACACGCTTGCTCGTTTGCCCTCCTATCCCATAAAAAAATATATAGTTATGCTTGGTATAAATAAACGCAAATAAGGTTATAATTAACCCTTTCGCGATGTACTATTTTCCTATTAAGACGGGCTGTTTTCAAGGTTTGCGGAATCGTGCGGTCTTCGTCGTTATAGCATACATTTACCGGAAAAGTACGGTAATCGGCGTCTCTACAAGAATATTGTACTAAATTAAAAATATATATTTGGTAATTATATACTTGTAAAAAATACATACATACGGGAATATACGGTCTTCGGCGCAAAAGGATAATTAATTTTCTCGATATATATAACATATTTCAATCTCAATATGTGAGAACTGTAGTGATACATTAATAAATGTATTACTAATGCAATAAAACTTTTTGTTTTATTTCTATTTAAATTCGTTATATGAAATTAAAAAGTAATTCGAAAAAATAGTATTCTATTAAAACAAAATGATGAGTTCGATTGACGTCTTGGATATAGACATGTCACCCGTCCGGCACATATATAAAATGTAAATTGAAAAGTGTAATATATAATAAAGTATTAATATGAACAAGATATTATTGTCAATGAAATGGAATTATAAATTAATATAATTTTGAAGAATTTTATTAGAAGATAAAAACCCCCTAAAGATCCCGGGTGTCGCTGTAAGAAGAACGGCGGGCACATAGAACTATACAACAGTTTTGTGTGTGGGTCAGGCACACAATAATTCACCACGTTTTCCGTCGTGTGTGTCGTATGTTTGAAGACTTTACGCCCGCATCATTGAGACAAGTGATCGTCATTTTATGCATATTTATTTAAGGGTGCAAAAGCACCAAATTTTTTTTGAGTAAGGCCAGCAGACAAAAGCTGATAATGATAATGACATTAATAAATAAATGTTAAAATTTCGTTCAACAAATAATAAAAATAAATAAAGAGAATAAATCTACTATTCACTTTTTTATATACAATATAATAAATGTTCGTTTGTTGATTCTATATACGCTCCTAAACCTGTTATGGTCATCGTACTATGGCGTAAAGACACAATTCAGTAAGTTCCACAATAGTATCACATTACCAATTAGCATCTAAGGACGTGGTCTAAGGATACTCGGGATTTGTTAGCATTAAGTATTTAGTTCACTATCGTACTTTAAACTTTTTTATACACCCGTGTATGTCTCACGTGGGGACGTGCCTCGCCATTTCTGGTGGTGCGGACATTAACCCACTCCGCCTGTTCAATGCGGATTGGGAGGGTAAGCAGACTCGAAATGTCATACCGACGACCTCTACGTCCATACCTACATATATTTATCTCGAAGCGGAAACTGAATCTGCTAACATTGACTCCGAAAGCGATATCTTTGCCAATTAGATCGTCGTTGTAAGCTTATATTTCAAGAAATATATAATTATGTTATTTAAAAACACCAATTAACTATTCATCCGATTCCAACTAACATTTGCTGAAACATTAATTACAAGGCATGCCGTTATCCGACATTTCAAATTTAAATCTCTGATTTTATTATATGTATATTATTGTTCAGAATGAAGTTATAAACCGTTTTAATCTATTGTTAGGGTGAACAATAGATTATATAAAGCAAAAGATAAACATGGATAATCTGTTATCCAGTCAGTATGTTTACATCTAAACAATGACGACAGATAATAAAGGTAATTAATTAATTATTGTTCTTAACGGAACGTATATTATAAATTATAAAATGTATTATTTAATGTATTAATTATAATTTATAAAGGAATGTTTCGACTTTTTCCCGCCAATTTACATCATTGTGTTTTTATTTTATTTTCATAATCTTATACTATTGTCAGTTATATTGTTTAATTGTGGTGGTGTATATTGTCAGTTATATTGTTTAATTGTGGTGGTTAGATTAAGGCGTGTAAGTGAAGCGATGTGAAATAAATGCTTATAGAAGTCCATACAAGTCCATAGAAGGTTTTGATACAGTAGCCACCATTTTATCAAGACGTAACGTGATGAGTTCACGTGAAATTACGCGGATCTTAGCAAAGTATTGAATTTCGATCTTAATAATTGATTTCTGCAATATCATTCTAATAACTGATGAATTTTCCAAAGGCCAGCAACACTTCCGCGATGCTTCTGATGTAACAGATGTTTATGGTCGATTTTCATTGCTTTCATAAGCAATGCTTGCTTTTTGACACCTTCTTTTGCTAATAAGAAATTAAAGACAGGGATAATATAATGAAACACCATCAGTTAGCTTTATATTAAATCAGGAACTTTATTTAAGCTATATGTACAAAAATACAAATATGAAAATAGATAATAATTATTATAATAGCTACAACAACCAAATTCAAGAACGAAAAACCGATGATTACACGTCGATACAATGTTCGTTATTAACTCTTATCGGTCGCTAGCTTTTTACACGTGATTCTCGCTAGGTTGTAGCTACAGATACAGTTTTCATTGACTTTATTCATTTTTGGGCTCAATATATTAAAAAATAATTGGAAAAGGCAATGATATATAACTGGAGATGTCAATTGCACTGTTAAGAATATTTTACTAATAAGGCAATAGTGCCTGCATTTCACACAGAGCGAGTTTCAACGTGTCTCGTCTTGTCACCTCCAACGTGACTTACGACCGCATTGACAAAGTATTGTTGTCACGTGAGAGGTGACTTACGACTGATAAGGGTTGATGGAAAGCCTGTCAAATACCTTCATAGTATTAAAGATGTTAAGACACCGCTCTAAAATTGTATTTACCCACAGATGCTTAAAAGGCTCTCTAAAAACACATATACTAGAAATAGACTCAAATCAATATAGGTTGATGGAAATAAATATTAAATGCAATATTACACCGATATTGAACCGAATGTTTAAAATATAACGTCACCTCTTTTGGACGTAACACGGCAATACAGATCGATAGAGATTTATTTCAAAATCTGCAATTCTGATATAGAATACAATACAATCATTTCACAAAATTATTAGAGACCGAATGTGAGACAGAAATAATAGACTATAATTTGATTAGTCTCATATACTTTTGGGTAAATGGTCAATTATATTTATTTTTAATGGTATCAATGTATTTTTATCAACAAAAAAGTAAATTCATGTAAGTATCATTAAGGCCAAGATATATTATGTGTATAAATATATAAAGACACCACTTGGCCCGTCAACACATTATCAAAACGTGTTCCTCAAACGCCGGCCCACGGTCAACTGAATAGCCCCGTGCAGTAAATATGAAACGTGCACTAGAGACAAGGATAGCAACATATTTCTGTACTAAACAATACACGCCTTAGCGGTTTATTCAAACTTTTAAGCGTTCAAATGTCCTATGACCCAACTTAACGAGCAATCTAAACAACATAAGCAGGACCAAAGGTTTATTATATTCCAAAGAACAGATAACTTTAAAATTCCTCAAATGGTCACCCATTCAATACCCGGTTAGACCGGACAGCAATAAACTTTGGTTTTTGTTTTATCAATTCCACACTGTATATATCGACGCAAAAAAGCGAAAACGTCGTAAACCGCAAAATGAATCCTTACCATTTGATCTAAAAAAAAAACCTAAGATTTCTGAAAAAAATTCTATCTAATAGCTCAAAAATAGTCAGTTTCAACGCTGTACAAAACTTTCTGTTGGTCTTAGAGCTGTGAGACTCAGATCATTCGACGAAGTAGGTTTGTCTCTGATCCGAATATGCAATAGGAAATTTTGGACGTGTGTTATTTACAGCGTTTTTGCTTTTTTAAGCCGATATGGAAGAGTTCGTATATTTATATAAGATCACCATGGACCCTGTAGGGCACAACAATAATAGATGAGGAAAGGATAATAATAATCAATATATTACGATGGATGCGAATACACTTGCTCATATGTAATATCAGGATAAATAGAATCATTCTCGGCATATCACATGTTTCCAATATCATTCATCATTCAAATATCATTCATTCGTTCTCATTCAACAAAATATCACAATATAAGTATGTTAGAAAACTCATTATCTTGTAGTGTGTTTTTAATCACAGATATCTAAATAATAGCGTTTTAATATGGGATAGGAAGGCAAACGAGCTATCGACACCGCCCATAGAAATATGCAACACATAAGAATGCCCGGATAGCATAGAAGGCAGATAGCATCGCTTTTTTAGTAAAGAAAAAATTGCCTAGCAATACATTTAACATTACTAGAATTCTTGACTCAACTGCAACTAACAAATCTTCCTAAATATCGCTTGATGAAATCAAACCCACTAACTAAAATCGTACACACAACCCCAACCATTCGGGTTATTACCGCTTTAAAATCTACAAACTTAGTATTTAGATGTCTGTGATTTTTTATAGACAATAGATGATTTTTTTATATCAATAGAGAATAGAACATTACAAAGAAATTATTACTATACTCCTCACAATTGCATATTTAATATATCACAAACTATAGCAATATAACATAGCAAAGATACAATGTAAGATATAATTGGAGACAACCCTAATCATAAACATATATCACCATATATATATCATTAAATTTAATGTATATTTCTTATTCATGCTTACAAGCCACTGTATACCTTATTCACTTAATATAACGTTCATTTTCCATGCACATATTCAAGGCAATATATTGTAAGGCAGTGGTTTCCGACTCGTGGTCCGCGGATCGGTACTGGATCGCTCAAGACTGATTATTTTTTTTTTACTGTTGAGTATTTCTCTTGGTATTATGTGACTACCAATAGACAAGAGATATGCGTCAATGAAAGGTGTATAAATCAAAATAATAAAATAAAAACAATTAACATCCCTCCGCGGTAAAATTCAGCGTTCCGTGGTAAAATTCCGCGGTTCGCGGTAAAATTCCGCGGTTCGCGGTAAAATTATCATACGTTGACCGGTCCGCGGCATTAAAAAGGTTGAGAACCACTGCTGTAAGGCATCCATTATTATTATCAAATATTATTAAATACAATCTATAAGAATAATTTTGATATTATTATTATTATAAAGTTCACTTTTTTAAGAACTTCCTTTTTACCTTTATCACGACTTAACCATCGAATGTTAAAAGTTATTCTCAATTTGGGATGAAGATAAGATAATTTTACAAAATAAACCATAATCAAAGATTTTGACGACTATAAATAAAGATCAGTCGAAACGAAACTGGGGTCATCCACGCCTCAACACAGAAGTGTGGGATCGAGCCTCGGGGATTAACCCCACTACTCGGGCGTAAAGATCAATCGCGGAATGGATAGAATTATATACAGTAAACAAATTATATTGCTATCGCACTCACACCATTGCGTGAAAGGGATGGAAATATGTTTTTTTGGCGAGCGAAAGAGACAAGTAACGACGGATCCTTGAACAAAATTCTTGCTTAGCGACCGTACATTATATATATACCGTATATTAGACATTATTAGTCAAGTTTGGATTCTATTCACAAGTCTTCATCAGGCTTTAATTTCTTCACAATAAGGACTATATTAGGTTAGCAAATATGAATCCCTATCCATCGAAGCTGCAAGCACAAAATCTTGGATCAACTAAGGCATGATTTGCAAATATTATACTCCTCAAAAACAATGCAATATAAACCTCAACCTCAAACCCTTATCGATGTTATCCAACTATAAACTTTACTTACTAACCTACATCAGTCTTTGTTCAATGGAAAGTTTAATCAATTAATTCCCTTTTAACCAACTCTACAAGGCAATGTGAAAGGCAATTTGGATTCAGCGTAAAAGAGGCTTATATATCACAAGCACACCTACCACACCGATGGAATGCAAGTTTACAATCTTTTCATTTTAGAACACGCAGGTTTCCAATAAAAGTTTCCAAGAACATTCGAATTACCTTACGGCGCGAGCTAGACCGGGAATGAAGCGGAATGAATCTAAATTCAGTCCGCATATTTTCGCACTTCCGTTCCACACCACGTGATCGTTCGAAGTGAAAGAATGAATAGATGAAGAGCGAACTTAGCTTCAATTCGCTTCATTCCCGATGTGGCTCGCGTCAGAGTTATACAATTTTGGACTGTAATTCATACATAACCTTAAGATATCTAAAACAATGCATGCTAATACAAAAGACTTCCATAATGGATTATACTGATACTATAACCTCGTTTTGTACTCAATCGTGTATACAAGTAGTATTAAGTTTCGAAATGCTTGTAAATGCTGGTGACGTATGCCATTACTTGTTGCCAGTCCGGTCTCTCCTGTTGAATCATGTCTTGTATGTTCTGAAATTAAAAAAAAATACTTTTTTTTAAAAGAAAATCACATTTACATTATATGTATGTATGGATATATATGTATTGTATGTATTCAAATTATAAATATGGCGGCGCTTCAGCGCCGAGAGTGATTTATCTTTGTCAATGACAAAGAATGAGTCATTTTAGTCACAAAGTGTGCGTTGTCTATGTCAAGAACATAGAGCGGGTGGTCTTTGTGGGCCCTTCTAGCGGAGCGTCGTATATATGGACCTGGCGGCCACATTCGGATTCAGTTCAAATCGAGGTGCCACCAGCGCATCGTGTCTGCGACGAACCGTTGAGTGTTCGATTTAATAAGTGATTTTTTATAAAGTGCTTTATGTATTGTAGTAATTATAATCCATTGTCAGTGAGTGTATCATTGAGTTCGATTCCCATAGCCACGCCTCCATTGGCACGGCAGACCGTGGATTGGCGGAGAGGAAGGGAAAGATAGAGAAGAAAGGAAAAGGCAAGGAAAGGAAATGCGGATTAGGAGGGTTACCAGACTTGGAATAAATATTTATAAATCCATACATATATTTATTACGATGCGAGGATCGCACCCGCGACCATTGACTCCGCGGGCGGAGGGTCCCGCCACTGAGACAATCGGTCGAACTTTTAGTCATAAGATATTAATTAAAGCAGTACTGACCAAAGTAGTGGGTATGCCGGAGGACTCCGCGGCGGCGAAGGCGACGGCGAAGTTGGTGCGTTTGTCGTGCGGCGACAGCGAGGCGTACGGGATGCGAGCGTCGCCGAGGTACGAGTGCAGCAACGCGCACAGGGCCATGCCGTCGTTCCACGATGAACTGAAAGTTCCACCGGACTAGTTATAGTAGTTGTTATAACACGCAAGGTACCTAATATAAAACCATAGCTTCATGTCCCCACTGTCGAAAAAAGCTGAAATGAACGCACCCTATATCCGTAAGAAAATTCTTTTGATCGCTTGACAACCAATAATCTGGCAACCATAAATTACATGACGCGAATTTCATGATTTTTGGACCCACCCTGGTGTTTCTCACACGTGTTCACAACGGTATGAAACCCCCTCCCGTGGAGTAACGTCACATCCTACTATCCTACTAATCCTCCTCCTAGTTTGTGAGGATGGATGTCTGTCTGTTACTCTTTCACAAAAAAACTACTGGACGGATTTGGATGAAACTTTACACTAATATAGATTATACATCGTAATAACATATAGGATACAATTTGTAATGATTTTATGTAATTTTGGTCTTAATATAATTTTACTATTAAGTAAGAAATATATATATTTATTTAAAATGATCTGTCACGTAACTTAATGTGGCAGACCAAATTCCACGCGAGCGAAGCCGTGGCAAAAGCTAGTATTTTATAATTTTACATTTAGAAAATGTTTATAAAATTATTTATGTACTTTCATAAATATTAATAGATTTGGTAATATTTAAAAGCAAATATTTCGTTAGAGGTGAAGTTTAGAGTTTCATCACTTTCAGATTTATGTATGTGACGCCACGATGCTTATCGAGGCCCAACTCAATGTACCCTACATTGAGTTGGGCCTCCCTGCTCGAAGTTTGCCTGGCGGGCCTTTTCCTGTGGTTACATATATAGTCCATCTGTTATCCACCCTGGCTATATGACCAGCCCATCTGAATTTTGAGGGTATGAGCATAAGCCAGCGTTCGCGAATACCGTAGGTACATTATATTATAGATTGTTTTACAAGTGCATTGCTCGCGGCAGAAAATAGCTCGTTTCTCTCTCTTACTTCTTCCGTAAAGAACATAATTTAAATCTTACCTAAAGTTAGTGATATCTATGTTGCTGTAACCCATGGTCTTCTGCTGACACCACTTGAGCAACGCGTTGCGTTTGGATCCACCATTCTTCACCTGCAGCGCGTTCAGAGGATCCTTTCGTTCACCTGTCCGTTCAGTTAAAACTGGTTTTTAGTCATCACCAAACGGCGATTGGCCAAATGACGTAAGAGGCAATCGACTTGTCACAACAAGCGCTAGAGTAGACGAGTGCTGGAGTGCAGGTCGGGTCTTAACAAAAGTAGTTTGGGATGCAAATTAAATAGTGGGAGTTTATATTTCACTTGTTTAAAACAAATTCGAACAAACCAGAGAATGAGACAAGTGATCGACGTCATGCGGATGTCGTATATATGCGACGCTCGTACACACTGATCGGCTCGCGGATGCCGTCTACAGGCAACGCTCGTGCACACAGATCGTCTCGCGGATGTCGTCTATAGGCGACGCTCGTAGCGAAAGGGTTAACTGACCATAGCTATACAAACAAAACTCACATATGTCACCGTAGCTGTTCCTCCTCACGAAGGACTCGATGGCCTTCTGTTGCAGCGAAGCTCGCGCCCGCTCCTCGTCCGGGATGTTGGCGGGAAGCGGCGCAGCCTCTGCCCCGCCACAGTTAGACACATCAGAAGCCGCAAGAAACGACGGCTCTACCTCACTTAGTAATATTATATCTTCTACGTTACTTGGCGATAATCAGATTAGGTGTCAAATGACGAATGTCCCTTGCACATTTGCGTATGAACTTGCCCTCCATTACTATTGCTTGTCACTTCTGTCCGTGACTTGAATCTGATGGTGCTCTAATGGAGCGCCTGCCTACGCTAATTAAGAACCATTTTTTTTATTTTTTTTTTATATTTTCACGCCTATACGCCCCTGTAAGGGTTGGCAGAGACCACAGAGCTCCATCCGCTACCATTTATCGCAGCGAAACGGCTCTCGATTGGTCGCGTCTCGCCCTCGTGAGAATCAGGACGTGACGGGTGGCGAACCACGTCGTCGTCATTTTTTCAACAAATTAGGTATTATACGAAGAACCATTTTATGACACTTATCTTTGTTGTTATAAGTTTAATTTATATTTTTTTTACTATAATAGGACATTTTCCAGCAACTTATATTAGTGACTTTGTATTTTTATTTCATTATCATAATCTTATTAACAGTTATAGTGTTTAATTGTGGTGGCGTATTATACAGTATAGTTCGATCAAGACTTATGAGTGAAGTTATATGAAATAAATGTATGTATTGTGACTTGATTTGACTTGACTGAAAAAGTCCATAGAAGGTTTTGGTAGAATAGCCACCATTTTATCAAGACGTAACGTGAAAAGTTGACTCGAATAAATGTTTAAAGATATATCAATACAACTGTTTTTATGGACACGCTACCTTGGCACGTGTTTAAACATCTATTCAACGTTTAATCAAAAAAAAAACGTCATCACAATGTGCAAGGGCTCAGTAAAAAAGTTTTTTTTTATTCTGAAGCAGAGCCATCGTCCAAGGAAACATGAGCGTAAAGTCGTCATCGCATTGTAATTCACAATGACCGTTGATCACCAATGCCAATTGAAATGGAACGTGTCAGTAGAAAAGCGACACCTTTATACCAAGCGTTGTTTACAATTTTAAATTGTATTTGGATAAGCAATACTTATAACTAATTTCTGTGGGTGGAAAATTATCTTTTAAATTGTTATCACTCGAATCGTACGAATCGTTTACAAAGTAATTTACACTGCACTCATATTGGATTTCTTGTAAACTGACTTAATGTTAGTATGGATAAAAATAAGGCATAAACAAAAGATTAATGTTCAAAATAAATCTTAACATCTTTGCATAAATGTGGTTACGTTTCAGATTATCTGTTATTATGAAAATTATACATTAATATTACATTTATTAATATATGAGTAACAAAAAATTATTCTATTTTTCATCTTTCATATTTGACGATTTTATTCGTCTATGGTTGTTTTTTCAATGAATCGATATTTTTATATTATTTAAACGAAACGTAAAGCTCGTAAAGCAAACAAGCCCTTTTATTTTTATACACCTTTTTTTTCATTTTACAAATCATGGCGATTTTAGCGACCGCATATGTGATTTTCGCAATCTGTTTTTGTAAAATTTAATTGTATTACTTTCATGTTTTTCATAGCACTACTTTTGAAACAGTTTCTTTTAAATCAATGTGCACTTTGTGAAATGGAGAACAGATAATCGAGTTGTACTCCAGAATTGGTCTTATAAGTGTGTAATACAAATGAACAATAACATGATGATTACAAAATAATTTCTCGGTAACTTACGGTAAATTTAATGCTTGTGCGTATTATGTTGTGTGTCATCCGATGTATCCAATAGGTTATAAATAAAATAAAAAGCTTCAAATAGAAATGACGAACAAATAAATCAAGGTAAATTTCAAATAACGGGATTAGTGATTGAAGTTTCTTAAGCATTAGATATATATGAAACAACCTGGAATTTTGTTAATTTATTTATTAATCAAAATAAAGAAAGGTTTTTGAAAAATTAATAGCATACCTTAGAGGAAGCACAAACATGGAGTGTCAATATTAAGAAGAACACTTGTTGCTGGTGATATTTATTTCTGTTTGAGATTTTACGGTATTCTGGATGTCTTTATATACATTACGTCTTATTTAAAAGTTGAAAGTGTTCTATACGAATATCTCTTCCTTATTGGATGGAAAATTTGAAGCGCTTAGTCTTTGACTAGCTCTGTTTGTACTTTATCTAAGGACTGACTTGCATAAAATAGGTTATAGTTTAAAAGTTTGACCCAAGTTAAGGAGAAAGAATAAATACAGTTTTTAAAAGACATTAGTATAGTAAAGGTTTGAAATAAAAATCGAACGGAACGCATGCGATTATATTAGGCTAATTAATAGACATTGACACACACGGTGATTGAGTTAGGTTATACAACAAGAACATATGGGCTCGGCTTAGGCGCCTTTCTCATGCCGCCATGCTGCAATAAAAAATAAAAAAAGCAAATATTCACATGCGTGAAATGTATTATAATATATTGCGAAAGTTATAGGAAAATTAAATGTTGTGTAGGAAATGAAACATAATAGGGGAGGGATCGACCCGGGCGGTTGCCCAGGGCGTCGCGCGCGTTAACTCATGTTTAAAAACACACTAAAGAAGATATTGGTCATCTTCTTTAGTCTTTTTAAACATTTAGTTCTAAAATTAACCACAATAATTAAATGATTTTAGTACCTAAAATCGTATTGTAATTTATGGACTCTTCACGCCAATTTACATCAGCGATATTGTGTTTTTATTACATTTTCATAATTCTATATTATAATCAGTTATATTGTTTAATAGCGCGTGATGGCCTATTATACAATATAGTTTCGATTAAGGCGTATAAGTGGACTGATATGAAATAAATGCGTGTATCGTTATTTTCACGTTGACCACAAAAGTCCATAGAAGGTTTTGGTAGCATAGCCGCCATTTTATCAAAACGCAAAGTGAAAAGCTGACTAGTACATTTCAAAATACTTAATATTATTGTATTTTATTTGACGTGATTTAATTTTGGATTTTAAAAGATGGCTAAAAATACTATTGAAACAATTTCTAAAAGTAAAAGATCTATAAAATTTAAATTTTAGCTGTTTGTCCAGGCCGGAACTCAACCGGTCACCGGACGAAGCGCGGTAGTAAAGCTACCACTCAGACGCGGGTTTTCTGCGGGAGTGTGATACTGCCCCGGGCGAGCCGGTCCATTCATGCTACAGACAAATATTATGCCATTCTTGACAAAGTATTCGTCTGTAGCGTGACTCTACCACTTGTCTACCAACACCATACGTTAACTAAATTATAAGGTGTCTAATTCAATTATTTTACATTTTCAACAAGATTTTAGTAGTTATTTTTGGAAAAACTAATGCACGCGTTCATTCAAGAATACGTTAAAATTTAAATTATACATATTAATTGAATAATGGATATAAAGTTAAAGATTTATGTTAAATTAAAATTACAATTTATAGATGCTTCATCGTTAATTTTGTTTTTGTTCACAGTTGGGCACGGATCTCTCCATTTCTGGAGGCTATAGTTAAATACTGCATGCACAAGGGATTCCCATAAATTACGTCACACGTTAAGGGAAGGGAGGGGGTCAACAAAGTGTGTTATCAACATGACGAGTCTTAAGCTTTGTAACGTCACGAGCATACTCTTTAAACTTTAACTACAGCAAAAAAAAATTTAATATCGCCAATTCTACCACTTGTTAGCGATGAGCGAAATTTATATACTTTAATAAAGCTTTTTTTGCCAAAGGAAGGTTTTTAATTTTAAAAAGATAAAAAAACTTCACACTCATACTACTATATACATTTTGACATAAAAATAACTAATCTCTATATAAATATTTTACACCAATATTTAAGAATAAATATAAATAATTTTGGAAATGTTGTTTTAGTTCAATAATTTCTAAATGTAAAATTGCAAAATATATAACGTCTTGGGTGTAAAGGTCACAAAAATGATGAAGTAATTTAAGGATAGCCCCTAATCTGAAGTAAAAAATATGCTTTTTTTGTGCAATTGTGCAAAATAATAACGTGCATTTCTCACCGGCAGGCGTGGGTGAAGGTCGCGATGGTCGCGTGGGTGGTTTGGTTGAAAGCCCGTTGGTGGGCGGGGCTGGTTCCCCTATACCGTTCTTCATGGTGTTGCCTGTTGTGGCCGTCATGGGCACCTAAATGAGTCGAGAGATTAGTCGGTATTTCTCCCAACAATACGTAAGTATATTCAAAACGAGTAATTCAATACCTAATTTTACTTTCATTAAAATGGTACAATGACTTGAACAAACAATAAAGTCACGCATGACAAATGTTGGCGTATCAAAATAAGAAACGTTGGCTTATTTGCCCAACATTTCAACATACGAATATCCGTGCCGTAATGTTATCTTCCCAACGTATTAGCTACACTAATATTGTATTTTTATTTTTATATTTATTCTAGTTTTGTGACTTTTCTAATATATTATGATCCGCGACAAACAAACAAAATATAAAAATAATAATGTGAGTTTTACTGGAAGAAGTAGAAATCCAGGGAACTTAAACCAAATCTACGACCGTCAGCAACTCTCCACTTCCCAATCACTATCAACAACACCAAACACACACCACCACTCTTCGGGAGCTAGCTAGAATCGAGATGACGCGACGACGTGGTTTCTGCCGTACAATCACGACGTGCATCATCAGGTACAGTAGACTCTACGGGAGATAACCGTAACACGACTGTTGTCTTTGGTCTGAACTTTGCTTGCTGACGGCCGTTTTTCGGTAAGATATATAATAGTTTATTATTTCTTTGTTTTTGTTTTAATGAGTTCCAGTTACAATTCTTGAAACCCAGTTAGACAACGGGTAAGTCGAAAAATAATAACATTTGAATGTATATTTAGTTTTATATGAATTAATGTCGTCGATAATCTATGGAAATCTTTCGTATGACATGGAATTCTTGTCCGCAGTATTCGAAAGGTTCAAATAGAGATGTTTTAACCTGTGGCCATTCATTGACGGGCGTCGTCGCGGGAGACTGCTGTTTGGCAGCCTTGGCCGCGTTCTCTATGCTCTCGATCAAAGACTTCACCGACAACCTGGAGTCCTGGCGACTGACACCTGTAAAATGAACGAATATTGTTGTTGTAGTGGTGCCACGAACAGTGGCTCATTCACTGTATACGCAGTGCGCTTGTGGAACTCTCTCCCACATACTATACGTGATAGCCTCTCACTGGATTTATGTAAGAGAAGAATTAAAGAACATTTCCTTTCAGTATAAAATATTTGTATATGTATATATTTATCTGTATATTATGTATCCTCTTATTTATATAGTATTATAATATATTTTATTAGTATTTATATGTTTATATATGTATGGTTTTATATAGTATGTATTGTTATGTATATTATTATTATATTTTGTTGTTGTACACTTATTTCTATCCTCACAGCTTATCTCTCACTCCTGGGTTTGCTGGAAGAAAACTCAATTTTGAGTTAAGCTCGCCCTTTGAAGAAGATGTTTCTTTCCTTTTAATTCTTGTATGTCGTGTTTTGTGTACAATAAAGTATTAAATAAAAAATAAAATTAATATTTCTATGGTATCCCGGTTGTCCATGGGCCAACCAAACCAAACACAATCAACTGATTCCATTCTAAAAACTACTGAATTTTCAACGCAGAAGACTAGAGATGATCATCTCTAGTCTTCTGCTTCTGTGTTCGTGACTGACTGGTTGATGATGATGACTAGTAGTAATGGTAGTAGGTATGCGTTTATTGTCAGATAGTGAGAATGCATAAAATTGTTTTATGTATAGGTTTGTTCAAAATTAAGAACGCCTCAAAAAGCAACTTTTATTTATGACGTTTAAAAATATGCATCAAAGATAATATATATATATATATATATATATATATATATATATATATATATATATATATATATATATATATATATATATATATATATGACCCGGTAGGAGGTTCCACATAGTTATTTTTACTTTTTTCATATTAGTAAATTTCAGATACTATTTTCTTTATTTCAAAGTATAATTTACTTTTTATAATATTAGAATTAAAATGTGTAAGCATACATTAATTTTTTAATATACTCAAACATAACTTTTTTAACACGTTGACGGACAGTAGGAACAAGCGAAGTTCGAAAATTGACACTATATGTTTTTGTGATTTTTAGAATGTTAGAAGTATAGTTTTACTCTTTCTGCTTAAATAAACTTAATTTTGATTAATTTAGTACCTTTAATTAGGTTGCGGCTATAACAGCAAAAATTTAAAAACGTAAATGACAGGTTTAATGGTTCAAACAAGCAATTTTTGTATGCAACAAAGTATTTTTGGGAGTTTTACACGAAATGTTAGTTCTTAATCAAACAAAAATAAATAAATGACAAAAAAATTTATTATAATTTTATAATTATTATACATTATTTTCGCACTACTCCCTTCACAACCACGTGCATACTGAATCTGCAACTCGTATAACAGGTGAAATATGAACTTCAACCTAAAAAGATGTTTTCAAAACACGACACTATGCTTCTACGTATACGCCAGTAAGTGCACATTTGTGCTGCTATAGCCGTAGTGTCTAAAAACGACCGTTTCGTTTTGGACGGCTATAGCAGTCATGCCACATTGTGAACTTCGCTTTGACGGCTATAGCCGCAATTGTCCGTCAACGTGTTAAAATTGATTACACCTAATTTTCTTTTATCTTTTCTATCTTCTCTTCTATCTGTCGTGTAAAAAAAGAATTAAGTTTAATAAGTAATTAACTCCAGATAATTCTACTAACCCTTGGTCCGCCGGTGCGACGCCGCGGTCGCCATGATGTCTTGCAGCGAGGCGCTCGTGAGAAGCGGGGGCGGAGGGGGTGTCTCCTCCGTGCGCGGGGGGTTTGCTACCAAGAAACATTAACATTACACCAAATCTTTATATTCATTCATTCATTTGAATAAATGTGAAATCAATAGTGCCAAAATAGCACGTATGTTTTCGCCAATGTCACGTAGAATGGAGAAGATTATTAGCGAAGGAGATTAGTCGGTGCGGTTGAGATAAAAATAGAATCGAAAGGACACGTAGGAGATTGATCGGTGCGGTCGAGGTAAGAATGGAATAGAATCGAGATAACATGAAATAGATTAATCGGTCAAGTCTTTATAGAGCACGTTAATAGCTATTTGAAATAAACTTATGTATATCAATCCAATATTTTTTGTACTGACAAAACAACTAAGAATTCTAAACAAGGACCATAATCAACAAGTAATTGAATGTGGACTGTCAGATCTTTTTTTTAAGATATAAGATTGAGTGAAGTACTTAACGGTTGTCTTCTGTAGAATATACTATACCTGATAACGCCTCGTGTTGAGGCGAAACACGTGTCGTTTGCAAGGTGGACAAGTGGTAGTGTGTGTTTGGTGTTGTGTATAGTGGTTGGTGGGTGGAGAATTGATGGCCGGATTTTCGGTAAGTTTTTGGTTTAAGTTCCAAATAAATCCACTTCATCCAGCACAAAAAAACACACTTTATTAATTTTCTGTTATTGTTTTGATTGTTGCGGATCTTAGCTAAGTAAAACTTTTGACTGTCCACATAGTGATGGATTTCCGCAAAGTAACGCCTGACTCCATTAATAGAACACAAATTATTAATTTTATGTTTTTGTTTGCTTGTCGCGAATCTTAGCTAAATAAAAATTCTGACGGTCCACATAGTAATGAATTTCCGCAAAGTAACGCCTGACTCCATTAATCAAAGTAATCGAATAATCAATGTTTGTAGTCGCTATCGTTATCTTGCATATATCATTGAGTATTCTTCCTACCCACCGTTGTTTTCAAGTTTTTTTTATTCATGTGTAATATGACACTGGACCCGTAAAAAACAAGCATATACTTTTATCGGTGGACGTCTCGGTTTCTACAATGTTGATTGCTTTCCATCAGGCGACACGCCTGCTCGTTTGATGTTCTATCGTCTATTATTTTCAGTGTTCCTATTTAAATTTTACTTTGAAGTAATAAAAAGTCTTAAAATTTTTGGATAACGCTTGAATCTTTAGGGGCTTTTGTGTTATATGTGATTTTTAAATATTTTTACAATTTTTAAAATCATTAAATTAAGAAAATAATATGTTCGTCATTACAAAGTTATGTCGATCAGAAAAATTTACATCTGTCAAAAAGATCAAGCTAACTTGTACGGGGTACAATGCAATGCGTATGCGTATGCGTAAGTAAGTCAAAATGGTGTGCATATAGAAATTCACTGCTTGTCAAAGGTCTCTCGCAAAAAGGCGAGATTCGGGTGTAGTCGGTAATAAACGAAGAGCCGGCCGTTTTAAAATAGTAAATTTGCTGCTTACAGTGGAGGCTGTTGTGTGTTTGCAAATATAAGTAGTTTGCAGTTGTGCCGGCAAGATTTGATTGCGCGTTACCCTACTAAACATCATATATCATCATCAACAACCTGTGGCAGTCCACTGCTGGACATAGTTCTCCCCTCCAAGAAATGCCATTTAGTCCGTTCTTCGGTTCTTCACATAAAATGTGATAAGATTAAATATTACACTCGTAAAAATGTGATAAGATTAAATATTACACTCGTATATTCGTGTGATACTCCCCCAGCTAGGTTATGCGAGTATCAGCGCAGGGCGGCTGGTAGAGACTGGATGCGTGAAGCCGAAGATCGGACTAAATGGCGTTTCTTGGGGGAGGGGAGAACTATGTCCAGCAGTGGACTGCCACAGGTTGTTGATGATGATATATGATGTTTAGGAGGGTAACGCCCAACTGCAAATCTTGCCGGCACAACTGCAAACCACTTGCATAACCTGCAACCGCACTTCACTAATGGCATTATATCTATGCAAAAATGGAGGCTATAAGCAGCAAATTTACTATTTTAAAACGGCCGGCTCTTCGTTTATTACCGACTACACCCGAATCTCGCCTTTTTGCGAGAGACCTTTGACAAGCAGTGGATTTCTATATGCACACCATTTTGACTTACTTACGCGCATTGCATTATACCCCGTACAAGTTAGCTTGATCTTTTTGACAGATGTAAATTTTTCTGATCGACATAATTTTGCAATGACGAACATATTATTTTCTTAATTTAATGATTTTAAAAATTGTAAAAATAGTAAAAAATTACATATAATACAAAAGTCCCTAAAGATTCAAGCGTTATCCGAAAATTTTAAGACTTTTTATTGCTTCAAAGTAAAATTTAAATAGGAACACTGAAAATAATAGACGCTTGTACAATGTTACATCGGTCGGACGGATGGGACACGAATAACAGGCAGTATACAGTAAAGACCGATGTAACATTGTACAAGCATCTATTATTTTCAGTGTTCCTATTTAAATTTTACTTTGAAGCAATAAAAAGTCTTAACATTTTCGGATAACGCTTGAATCTTTAGGGACTTTTGTGTTATATGTATTTTTTTACTATTTTTACAATTTTTAAAATCATTAAATTAAGAAAATATAATAATATGTTCGTCATTGCAAAATTATGTCGATCAGAAAAATTTTCATCTGTCAAAAAGATCAAGCTAACTTGTACAGGGTATCACTATAGTATAGCACTCACCTTTTGATTGTAACATGATTGGCTATAACTTACATACATATGTATATATGTGCAACATAAGAAAAATATCACAGAAACTTTACCAACACCACATAATGTTTATAATTAACTTTACATGCTTTTAGTAGCTTAAAGTATTTAAGGACTTTCAAATAATCTTATATTATATTTTTTTGTTTATATATTAACTAGACGAGAAATAATTAAATAATAAAGAATTATTTGAAAGAAAAAACCTAGCATAATTATCAAATATTTACAAGAAAATGTGAAATGAAAAATACATATTTCTCACTGTAATGTTATACAATTATTTGTTATACAATTATTTATGTTATATAATTATTTAATTATATATTACAATTATTTAAATCTTATTGAAAAGATTACAAATGAATATAACAAGAGCAAGCAAGCAGAAACCTGACCTGCTGTGTCCTTACCGGCATATGGTTATATGGTTTATATTATTACAGGTTTAGAATTTGGTATCGTCGCCTTAACTAGTCGTAATAAGGCACACAGAAATACATTTATTATTTTATGAAAAAGAGGAAATTAAAAGCTAAAAATGCTGTAAAAAGCGCAACTTCTTATTAAAAAAACATCACGCCGTATTGAAAATAGCAAGTCGAAGTTCAAATACCTATACGCCTCGCGACACTGGAAACCGCTGCCGTGCTTAAAACATTGGTTTAAGCCCCATTTGCTCACACACCATGCACCGTGTAAACCTGCGTTAGTAATCCACGCTGTCCCACAAAGCACCATCACCAAATGAAAAACCAAAACGACACACAAAACGCAAACGTTTTCCAGCTAACGTTTGTCGGACAGTTATTCACACAAAACACACGGGACGTTAAGTTCGTGTCACAAATAAGCCTAACTTACGTAGGGGCCTTGGAGGCGGAGGGTCGTTCAGAGATCTTATGGGATGCGACAATCTTTTGTGCTCGAGCGTCTTCCAGTGATAGGTCTTCGTTTCACGAGGCAACGATCCCGTGTTGGTCGTCTCTATTATCGGTGCCTTTTGTCCTTGAAGAGACAGTTCTTTAGTTTGACCTTCGTCCTCTTTCTGAATCTCCAATTTTTTCTCCAAATGTACGTTATCACTTAAAGCTTCATTGTGCTTCTTTATAAGGTCTTTAGCACTGGGTGATCTAGAAAAGGAGATTACCGATTTAGTCATGCTCACGCTGTCTTTTACATTTATCGGTGAATCTCCAGTACGCGTATGTTTCACTTCAACTTTTTTTGGTTTCTTTGGCCTTCTAGGAACTTTGAGCAGTTCTTCTCTCGTAATAGCAGAGAAATCTTCCATTTCAGATATTTTATTGGAAATCTTTTCATCGTCTGCTATATTTTTGCCAAGTTCATTGAAACGTGATATGGGCTCTCCAATTTCCTCATAATAATTTTCTTGCTCCGATTCCTTTCCTCTGTCAATTGAGGTAATGAAAGAATTTGTGTTATTGAGCCGCTTAACTTTAGATTCTTCATTTTCTATGTGTATACTAGGTTTACTTGTTTGAACAGTATTAATAACAAAAGGAACATTTTCCATTGGCTGATAATATTGGTTGTCGATCAACCATTCCGGTTTTTTGGATATTTTAGTCATACTAATTTTTGGCGGATCCATTGGTTTTGGTAATGCATTTTTTATGCTGCTCGAAGATTTTGATTCAGTTAAATTTTCGTTTGACGCCTTCCAGGAGAGAAAAGGTAATTTTGATTTAGTGTTTTTTTGGTATAAGCTTTTCTTTTTTGGAGTTTCCGTCTTTTGTGGTTCATATTGTTTATTTATCTCTGAGCTTTGAGTTGTGGCAACTAGATTTATGTCGTCGTAATAAACAGTACCTCTTGTGGTTTCTGATTTTTGGTCCAACATATCCACTACCGTGTTGGGTTTGAAAAAAAATGGCTGTATCAAAACTGGGCTTATTATAATCGGTGAGATCCTGCCATCTATCCTATTAGCGTTAACAATGTTAATTGGCGTAAGAAATGTTCTTATTTTATTACCTAAATTTATTTTACTTTTACTTTCAGAAGTATTTGAAAAAGTTTTTGTCGTAGGAACTATATCGGAAACTTTTTCCGGAACATCATTCAATGTATTTATTTTTAAATGGTAGCTGACATCATCAGTATTTGCAAGAGATGTTACATCCGTCGACATATCATTTTCTTCAATAACGGAATCCGTTTTTGGTATCTCACTTTCATCCACAACTTTTTCTGGTATTGATTCAATATCCATATTTGATTTTTGTTCTTTCTCAATTTGTTTAACGTTACTGTTTTCAAAATTTTCATTACAACTACCAACTTTTGTTTGTTCCTCTTTGCAATTGTTATGCTTTACCAAAAATTGATTTAGAGCCAGGGCTTTTCCTGTATTTTCAAATAACGCTCGTTTATCCTGTACTGAAGAATTTTTTTCTGTTATTGGCATCGAATTTAGGGAAAGTGACTTTTTGATTTTATTGCTACTTATTATTCTTTGAATGGCTGCCTTAAAACTTAATTTTATCTCCTCGTTTACTTCCTTTAAATCCTTCTCAACTTTAACATCTGACACCGTCTTTGGTCTCATTTCTTCAAAAGATTTAATTAAAATATCATTTTTAAATCCTACTTTTTCCTGATAGGGTATAGATAATAATGAGTCCGCTTTGACTATGGGTATTTTATTACTTTCATCTCTTTCTGTGCAGTTATGTAACTGATTCTCAGAATTCATTCTTAAATCTCTAATATTTTTTTGAGGTAGTAAAATGTTTTTTTCAGTTTCAAATATGTTATTATTTTTCTCAAAAGGAGACGAAATGAAAACGCTATCAGAACCATCTGTATGTAAAGATAAATCACTAAAATTATGACTTCCTAAGAATTCTATACTAGTAGCCTCTCTTAATATATCTTTGAACATTTCGTTTGTATTTAGGTTATCCATGCTATAAGACTTTTGTTTCCCTTTGTATAATCCTGAAAGGTTTTTTCTATTAATAGGTTTAGTGCTACATATATCTAAATTACTAGATTCTGAGTTAAAAACTAACTTATCACTGTAGTTATTCAGATCGAGGATTTCAGGACATTCGAAAGCGTCCTGTCTGTTCAACTTTTGGTTATAAAAGTCGACAGCACCCTGTCTCCTCGGCTGTTTGTTTCCAAAGGGAGGAAGTACGACTTCTGCAAGAACTTTACTGTTATTTTGTTCAGAGTTCTCAGAAGAGTCATCATGAATGCTGGCGTCGTCGTTCGTTTCATCGGTTGTTACATTTTCGATATCCAATTTAAACGTTCCTGTTGAACATTGTAAACTTTCAGTAGATACAGCGCCATTGTGTTTAAAGAAAGCCTGGTCGACTATGCTCGTCTCTTTCGGGGGTGGATCGGTTACACTGTGAACTCTAGACAAATATCGCGTCCTTATATTTTTAAATATATCTTTGGTGGCACTTTCGCTTCGCAGATCGTCCGAATCGCTCGATAATTTTTTACCGTCGCCGCAAAAATTTGGATTGCTATCTGTCGAATCTGATCTGTTAACACCTGTTTCGAGTACATGAAATTATGATTAGACATGTCAGATTAACATATATGTACACTATACATTTGATGACATTAATTTAACTGTTAGTTGAATGGTCGTGAACTACAGTTTACAAACAATTAGTGCGGCATGGTAAAATGCGTTAATCCTGCTGAAGATGCTGAATTATATATATATCTGCAATAATAAATACATGCAGTATCAAAGTGCCTTTGTACTTATAATACTTAGTAAGGCCGGAAAAAAATGTCTATTTAGGAAAAAAAACAGCAAAACGTATCGTTTGAAATAAATAGCTTTTATAAAATCATTCTCTATCTACAGCCATCCAAGTTCTACAGGCTTCTCATGCAGTCATCTCCGTCGAGAGCAAACTTTATATACCTTAACGTTTCTCCCACACTAACCTTTAAGAGAGTGTATCTGGTCTTCCAACAGTCGTATGCGATCCCTGGCGATTTTATTTTCAGACACAAGCCGTTCGAGCTCCCTCTGAGCTTCGGTCTTGAAGTCGTTCGCTACACGAACAGTCATAAGCAGGTCGCTTTGAAACTGCTTCCATTCGACCTCCTGTAGAAAAATAATAGAGATTAAGTAAATCATAAAATATTGTTGGGGTACGGACGGGAGTGAAATGTTAAATTTGTTACAATAAGCAAACGTTTTATTATAACGATTTACTATATATATAAGGATAAATGCTTAAAAATATTTATATTCTTGTTATTAGTAAAAATAAAATAATACAATAAACTTTTTAATCGAAAGATGTGTAATGTTAAATGTTAGAATATTAATGTTATATATAGTTAGAATGCACCCGGACGGGACAGTTACCAAAGGTGAACTGATTAGTTAATTAATTTAATAAATTATTGTAATTTGTAATGTTAATGTTAAATGTTAGAATATTAATGTTAAATATTGTTAGAATGCACCTGGACGGGACGATTACCAAAGGTGCACTGATTAGTTAATTAATTGGATACGTTATTGCAATTTGTAATGGGTAAACGGCCGGGCACGATTTATGTGTTCGATGTCAGCACTACATCGAACATCTTGCGCGGGACAGAAATGAGAGAAATTAATTTGATGAGGTATATAAAGACAAATGAGGGTTGTTAATAAATGTAAAAAGATGATTGACAATCAATCAATCAAGAGTCTGCGGCAGTCCACCGCTGGACATGGGCCTCCCCCAAGAAGCGCCATGTAGCCCGATCTTCGGCTTCAAGATGATTGACAATTTTTTTATAATCTAAATGTAAGTAATAGGACAAACAAATGACTTTGTACTTAAAATAGTTTAATGGGATTAATTGAAAACCACCTTTTTAGCACTAGGGATGCTGTTATTGTTTACACGCGCACTTGACACTAGACAAAACAAAAAATCACAAAAAATGGAGAACGTATAACCGAAATACAAAGTCATACAATAAATGTATTGTTGTCATTAACCCCTTGCCGTGCTTTAACGTGTCTGACTCGTGATGAAAATTTTGGGCCAAACATGAATGTGACGAGCCAGGCTCGGTGAGTAGATAGTCGGGCCAAATGTAAACATCACGAGCCGAGGTCGTGTACAGATGGTTGGATCAAACATAAACATCACGCACCTGGTTCGTGATTGAATGTTAGTTTCTATCAGCACGCCACCAGAGTAAGTCACGAGTCTAATTATTGCTGTTTTACAAAGTAGTTTGCATATGGAAATTTAATTTTTAAAGATTATAGAAGATAGTAGTGAAGAGGAAGGTACCGACGTGTTTACCACGCGTTGACGCGTAACACTTGGGCCTGAGCTTCGTCGAGCTAAATGGCACGGCAAGGGGTTAACAAGTTGTACGTACATCGCGTTCGCGGTCGCGTGTGATCTGCGCGTTTCGGGCGCGCGCGTCCGCCAGCTGCCGCTCGAGGTCGGAGGCGCGCGCGAGCGCCTCCCCCGCTCGCGACATCAGCGACAGCTTCTCGTCCGACGCCACTTGCACCTGCGTTGGATCAAATACATCATATGATCGCACTAAGCGCCACAAAAATAGGTTCCATCCCTATCACCCGGATGGGGATGGAACCTATTTTGTAATATATATATATATATATATATATTACGAATGTAAAATTAATATAATATAAAAGGTTTTAATGCATTAGTGATACATTTATAAATGTATCACTATAGTATCTGCAGTGTTCCCACATTATTACGACATAGGAGCATTCAAGAAAAGAGCGTTAGTTGCTAAAGGCCGGCAACACATCTGCGACGCTTCCGGCATTGCGGTAGTCTATGGGCGGTGGTGATCGCTTACCAGGTGACCCGCATGCTCGTTTGCCTGCTCTGCTACAAAAAAAATAATATCAACGCAAATCCAAGAAATGAAAAAAAATAATTTCAACAATTATAATGGATACACGGATTCAGTTAACATGAGCAATATTTAGGAACATTCATCAAATTTTGTTGTGTGTTATCATTATGAGAAGATTTAATTATCAAATTACATAAATGATGGCAATCATGCTTGTCAAAACTCCGACTATTTTAAATGGAGGGATAATAATATATCTATATATAAACAGAGGAGGGCCTTCACCAGTATTCATCCTTAGAATTGTAGGCGTGGCGAACTCAATGACACACTCGTAGACAACTGATTATAATTACTTCAGTACATTTTACTTCACTTTAGATAAAAAGCACTTAAGACACAAATAACTTATTAAATCCAACAACTAGCGAATTCAACACAGACACGGTGCGCTTGCGGCACCTCAATTCGAAATGGCTGAATTTGGCTGCCCCGCTCCATATATACGACGCTCCGCTAGAGGGACAGACAACGCACGCTTTGTCGTTGACTAAAATGACTCATTCTTTGTCGTTGTGTCGTTGACAAGGACAAATCACTCTCGGCGCCGAAGCGCCCTCATATGGCAATATATTACCATGGATTTTGTCCGGGCTTTGTTTATATTAGTATCAATTACGATTGTTCCACTAAACCCAACGAAAAACACACTTTATTAATTTTCTGTTATTGTTTTGCTTGTTGCGGATCTTAGCTAAGTAAAACTATTGACTGTCCATATAGTGATGTATTTCCGCAAAGTAACGCCTGACTCCATTAATAATATATCATATTTTTATCCCTCCAATTAAAATTATAGTTGCTTTGACAACCGTGGTTACCATCATTTTTTTACAGGAAGTAATAGCAAAAATTGGATCATGGAAGGAAAAGAATTAAATAGGATAAGATAATGGGGTTAATATAGTATGGCAGTACAACAAAAATCAGTTATTCATGGAACTCGAATATTGTCATTATAAACTTGAACTTGTTATTATAAAATGAAATTTCTAACTTGTATTTGCAGCTCCGCCATGTTCTCCTGCAATGTCTTAACTTCCCCCTCCAAAGCTGCCTTTTCCTGGCGCAGTTGCTCCAGCTGGAATTCAAGTTCTGATATCGTTGATTTTGCGTTGTTTCGCGACATCTGGAGATATCAATAAATTGAGTTAGATAATAAAATAAATTGTAACAAATAATTTCATCCTACTATCCTACTAATATTATAAATGCGAAAGTTTGTGACTATGGATGTATGTTTGTTACTCTTTCACGAAACAACAACTGGACGGATTTGGATGAAACTTTACAGTAATATAGGCTATACATCGGAATAACATATAGGATACAATTTGTAATGATTTTATGTAATTTTGGTCGTAATATAATTTTACTATGAAGTAAAAAAATAGATTTATTTAAAATTATCTGTCACTAAACTTAATTTGGCTGACCAAATTCCAAGCAAGCTAAGCCGCGGGAAAAAGCTAGTAATCTATATATAATAAATTCTAACAACAAAACGTATATTTTAAACCGGTGGGTTATGAAGCATGATATTGTGCAAAACAGTTCCATATATAAAGTAGTAAGTGTTAAGGGTTAAATGATGAACGCTTGCAAGGAAATGCTTGAGAGGAATGCACCACGCAGTGTGTCGTCCACACCGCGACGCCGTCCCGTACCATCCTGTCTGCTGTTTAACCAAAGCTTTAATTAGGCTGTGTGTGAGTGTGTGTGTACGTACCAGTGCGTCGTCGTGCAGGCGGCGCGCGTCGTCGTGCGCGCGGTCCAGCTGGCGCTGCGCGTGCGCAAGCCGCTCGGCCAGCGAGTGCGCGCGCGCCGCCGCCGCGTCCGCCTCCCGCCGCGCCGCCGCCGTCGCCGCCGCCTCCGCCGCCGCCGCGCCCTCCGCCGCACCCGCCAACTGCAACAACACACATACACACACACGTGTACCACGTCGACTATTTTTTATCATCAGTACATTTTCATTAAAGGCAATTTGTTATAACTATTACGCCAGTGGACAGTTAGAACTTTTACATAGCTAAGATCCGCGACAAGCAAACAACAATAGAAAATTAATAATGTGTGTTTTCCTGCTGGATGAAGTGGATTTACAGGGAACTTAAACTAAATCTTACAGCCGTCAGCAACTCTTCACGTACCAACCACTATACATAACACCAAACACACACTACCACTTTTCCGTATTGCAAGCGACACGTGCTTCGCCTCTACACGAGGTATCATCAGGTATAATAGACTCTATGGAAGACAACCGTTAAGTTTTTTGTCGCATACCACGTTACGTCTTGGTAAATGGTGGCTATTCTACAAAACTTTCTATGGACTTTTTCAGTCAACTTAAAAAGTCACGATACACACATTTATATCAAAGGCTTCACTTATACGCGTTAATCTAACTATATTTTGTATAATACGCCACAACAATTAAACAATATAATTGATAATAATATAATGATGATTATAAAAATAAAATAAAAAGTATGTAGCACGTTGCGTATCGCGTCACTCGTACTTGGGTGACTGGTATACTTCCGTGGGACCCGCGTCACCCAAATACGGATGACGCTTTTCTTGTTGAAGTTAAATAAGATTTTCAGTTGCATTTTACAACAAATTTAATGGAACAAGTTCTGAAGTATAAATAAAAAATATACAGCGTAAAAATATAAAAAATACATAAATTACATTCTACTTTTTATTAATTTATATAGGATAACATATTATATTATACTATGTCGCATGAAATCACTGGTGTTCCACAAAAAGTATGCTTCTCAACTGAATAATCTATGATACCTGCAGTGAGATCCCTTGCAGATCTCTAACCGAATCGCTTATCGCTTTCCAGGGAAAGCGATAAACGTTTCAAAATCCAAAATACGCTACATACCAATATGATTATTTCGGAACAAAACAATGTATGAATTACATAGGTCGACGGCGCTGTAAATGTAGATAATCGACAATGCACGGACCTACTCGAGTTACATTGTTGGTATTCCCGCATATCTCTCCGCTATCGTTCCAGTGCGACGAGAGAAAAACTTGGGCCGGCAGGAAACTCAACGTAATCACGCTAGGTACGCAACGTGTTAAAGAAGGCAAGTCTAGCAGAGGGCTGGCGAATGACGAGGACCGTTAGTGGCAAACCTTGGCTTTGGCAGCATCGAGTAGCTCCGTGAGTGTGGTGAGTTGGTGCTGTCGCGCGGCAGCCAGCTCCCGAGCCGCTCCTGCCTCTTGCTCCCAGTGCGAGCGCTCACCTTCAACACGCTCCAACGACGACTCCAAACTCCTGCAGATTAACAAGTAGTATAAAAAAAATTATAGCCAAGTCCTATTTTTATAATAATAATATATGTGTAATTAGTGTCGTCAGCACATATTTTTAACTTATAACGGAAGCCAGAATAAATTAATAATGGTAGATAACGACACGTCTAGCCATGGGTAGCAAAAATAGGCTGACCCAACCGGCGAAGTATCTAGCTCACCCACCCAGAATATCGGCGTTAAGTCGAAAGATTATAATATTTATTATTTTGTACTTTCGTTACAGACCGGCAACGTAAATGCAACTATTGTACATATCTATCCAAAGGTCTAATTTCTTTCCTCTTCCTTTAACTCCTTTTCCTTTCCCACATGTTCCTTCTGTCCATCCCATTTAGTTTGTCTTCCACTCCCATGCCAGGTTGGCAACACATTGACCTGTCCTGCATTCAAAAATTGTTTAACAAAACTTACCTAACCCTCTCAGTCAACGTTTCATTTTCTTTGGTTTTTTCTTCTAGCGCATTTTTAATCTGTGTCAAGTCCGCCTCTAACTGCTCCTGCTTAGTGAGTAGGAGCCGACGTTCTTCTTGCGATACCTGAAACCAGAGGTAATGTTTGTTCAAGTAATACTAGCTTTAAAAATAAATAAAAATATTTGCCAGAATAAAAAACATACAATTATTTTTACAAAATATTTTTACATCTATTTATGACTTATATTAGATATAACTATTTATGCTATATATAATATTATCCTGAACAAGGGGAGTGGCTCAGCTTTTGCTAATAAAAAAAAATACTCTCTACTATTAATACTCTCTTACCATGAACAAGTGACGTAATGGACTTTGAATGACATTTGGCGTCACGTGACTTGACAGAGAGCTATGCTAGTAGTTTCTCTGGTGGAATGATTCGGAACGAAGAAGTACAACAAATACTTTAATATTAATGTAATTTAAATTTGGTTTTTAATTTTTTTTTTCAAAAAGGTAAATACTGGTCACGTGGTTTAGGAACAAATGACGTAATGACCTTTGTTTGGCATTTGGCGTCACGTGACTTGACAGAGAGCTATGCTAGTAGTTTCTCTGGTTGAATGATTCGGAACGAAGAAGTACAACAAATACTTTAATATTAATGTAATTTAAATTTGGTTTTTAATTTTTTTTTTCAAAAAGGTCAATACTGGTCACGTGGTTTATGAACAAATGACGTAATGACCTTTGTTTGGCATTTGGCGTCACGTGACTTGACAGAGAGCTATGCTAGTAGTTTCTCTGGTTGAATGATTCGGAACGAAGAAGTACAACAAATACTTTAATATTAATGTAATTTAAATTTGGTTTTTAATTTTTTTTTTCAAGAAGGTCAATACTGGTCACGTGGTTTATGAACAAATGACGTAATGACCTTTGTTTGGCATTTGGCGTCACGTGAATTGACAGAGAGCTATGCTAGTAGTTTCTCTGGTTGAATGATTCGGAACGAAGAAGTACAACAAATACTTTAATATGAATGTAATTTAAATTTGGTTTTTAATTTTTTTTTTCAAGAAGGTCAATACTGGTCTCGTGGTTTATGAACAAATGACGTAATGACCTTTGTTTGGCATTTGGCGTCACGTGAATTGACAGAGAGCTATGCTAGTAGTTTCTCTGGTTGAATGATTCGGAACGAAGAAGTACAACAAATACTTTAATATGAATGTAATTTAAATTTGGTTTTTAATTTTTTTTTTCAAGAAGGTCAATACTGGTCTCGTGGTTTATGAACAAATGACGTAATGACCTTTGTTTGGCATTTGGCGTCACGTGAATTGACAGAGAGCTATGCTAGTAGTTTCTCTGGTTGAATGATTCGGAACGAAGAAGTACAACAAATACTTTAATATGAATGTAATTTAAATTTGGTTTTTAATTTTTTTTTTCAAGAAGGTCAATACTGGTCTCGTGGTTTATGAACAAATGACGTAATGACCTTTGTTTGGCATTTGGCGTCACGTGAATTGACAGAGAGCTATGCTAGTAGTTTCTCTGGTTGAATGATTCGGAACGAAGAAGTACAACAAATACTTTAATATGAATGTAATTTAAATTTGGTTTTTAATTTTTTTTTTCAAGAAGGTCAATACTGGTCTCGTGGTTTATGAACAAATGACGTAATGACCTTTGTTTGGCATTTGGCGTCACGTGAATTGACAGAGAGCTATGCTAGTAGTTTCTCTGGTTGAATGATTCGGAACGAAGAAGTACAACAAATACTTTAATATGAATGTAATTTAAATTTGGTTTTTAATTTTTTTTTTCAAGAAGGTCAATACTGGTCTCGTGGTTTATGAACAAATGACGTAATGACCTTTGTTTGGCATTTGGCGTCACGTGACTTGACAGAGAGCTATGCTAGTAGTTTCTCTGGTTGAATGATTCGGAACGAAGAAGTACAACAAATACTTTAATATGAATGTAATTTAAATTTGGTTTTTAATTTTTTTTTTCAAGAAGGTCAATACTGGTCTCGTGGTTTATGAACAAATGACGTAATGACCTTTGTTTGGCATTTGGCGTCACGTGAATTGACAGAGAGCTATGCTAGTAGTTTCTCTGGTTGAATGATTCGGAACGAAGAAGTACAACAAATACTTTAATATGAATGTAATTTAAATTTGGTTTTTAATTTTTTTTTTCAAGGTCAATACTGGTCTCGTGGTTTATGAACAAATGACGTAATGACCTTTGTTTGGCATTTGGCGTCACGTGACTTGACAGAGAGCTATGCTAGTAGTTTCTCTGGTTGAATGATTCGGAACGAAGAAGTACAACAAATACTTTAATATGAATGTAATTTAAATTTGGTTTTTAATTTTTTTTTTCAAGAAGGTCAATACTGGTCTCGTGGTTTATGAACAAATGACGTAATGACCTTTGTTTGGCATTTGGCGTCACGTGAATTGACAGAGAGCTATGCTAGTAGTTTCTCTGGTTGAATGATTCGGAACGAAGAAGTACAACAAATACTTTAATATTAATGTAATTTAAATTTGGTTTTTAATTTTTTTTTTCAAAAAGGTAAATACTGGTCACGTGGTTTAGGAACAAATGACGTAATGACCTTTGTTTGGCATTTGGCGTCACGTGACTTGACAGAGAGCTATGCTAGTAGTTTCTCTAATTGAATGCTTAGGAATGAAATAATACAATTCATCCTTTGATATTAATGTATTTTAAATTTCGTTTCTAATTTTGTTCCAAAACGTTAATACTGGTGATATAATGACTTTCGATTGGAATTTGCCGTCACGTGACTTGAGAGTGATATATATAATCATATATTTATTAAATAAAAATTCGTATTCATAATAAAAATTAAAGTAAAGAAAAATACTATGTTTTTATCATTTCTGTTATGAAAACTAGTTTTGGAGGAAAATTAAATTTTTATCTGAACGCTTGCTTTTTATTTCTGACTTTATCAAGCGTGAAGGGCTTAATGTGAAGTGTATGTAGAGTTGTAATACCTTCAAAACGGCGAACAGTTGTTGGTCGGTGTCACCGGTGACCAAAGTCTCCGGTTCCACACCCTCGCGTAACAGCAACTCTTGTAGTGTATCCACCTGTAAAGTAAATAACTCACATATAAATATGCACTTGTGAAACGGTAACGTTTTGATAAAAACCAGATCTAACGAACTAAGTAGAACTAAATACTTATAAGTGAATTATTCCTAAATGATTTTTGATTTTTATTTGTTTTTGTAAGAAATCGTAATGCGGTGCCCGATATTTTTACAAATATTATTATAAATAACTTTTCCCGCCAACTTACATCAGTGACGTTGTGTTTTTATTATATTATATTATATTATATATTCACGCCTATCCCCCGCAGGGGTTGGCAGAGACCACAGAGCTCCATCCGCTACCATTCATCGCAGCGAAACAGCTCGTCATTGGTCGCTTTTCGCCCTCGTGAGAATCAGGACGTGACGGGTGGCGAACCACGTCGCCGTCATTTTTCGACAAATTAGGTATATTAAATTCGTCTTTAGTGAGTCCCACGAGCCGCAAGGGAGGATGGAGGTCAGCCCCAGCAGAGCCCTGCATGCTGAGGTAAGGCACCATAGTCCCCGGGGGAGCCCGACCCCGGGACGATCGGCACGTTTACGACTAGGCTCGCCCCTAGCCACGCATCCATTGGCACGGCAGACCGTGGATTGGCGTGTTTTTATTTCATTTTTATAATCTTATATTATATTATTACTAGTTATATACAATAAAATATTGTTTATTTGTGGTGGGGTATTATACAATATAGTACGATTAAGGCGTTTAAGTGGAATGTTGTGAAATAAATGCGTGTATCGTTGTTATTTTGACTCCTAAGGTCCATAAAAAGATTTGATGGAATACCACCATTTCATCAAGACGTAACGTGACAAGCTGACTAATATATTTCCAGATGCTTGTTATTATTGTATTTTACTGAAAACTGGCATAATAGTTATAACTAATCGCCACAAAATAAATGATATTACAATATAATCCTTACAATTCTAATATAACATGAATACAACATAAACATGAATACAATTAAATAAAATAATATTAATCGATTCATACGACGAGCTTCAGCGATTTTTATAAATATTTTAATGCTTCTTTAAGAGTAGAAAATGGGGGACAATAGCAACGAAGAACGACACATATGTACATATATGCATTTTTGAGAATAAATACATTGATTTGATGAAGATTACGTTCACTACATATGGGGTTACTACGTAATACATGTCAGATAATGCTCTCTTAAATACTTGCCGACGACTTCCATTTCGGAAAGCACAAATAAGACTATTGTTAATAAAATATCCCGAAAAATATGTATATTTCGGTTTTATTTAAATTATTTTTTTATTATCAAGTACTGTATCAATCCATCGGGTTGACGTGGCCTGAAATGAAGCGCGTCGCTCAAGACCGATCGCAATGGAGAAGCACTGTGGACGCCCTCTGCCTCACCTCGGGGATATAAGAAGACTGTATCAAATATATACTTAGAATATATATAACTCCTTTATTGGAGAGAGACTTGTTTAATCCCAAATTGTGTGAATTCAAGGGACTATTTTGAGATTATAATATATTTTTTTATTATATACTCGCTGAGAGCACAAAAACTTGGATATTTTTTTATGTTTATTTAATAACAAAAGAATAATAAAAGAACAGCACGAAGCACAGAAACAAAGTTTTGCTTTCGTAATACAAAATAAAGGGTAATTGAATATGAATGAATGTCAATCTATCAATACTGACATTTATTTTGTTAATCATAGCTTCATTTGTTCATAATAGTAATGGCGCCATTACATACATACATATCGTCACGCCATTTTCCCGTCGAGGTAGCCAGAGACCACAGAACTCCACCCGCTACGCTCTCGCCCTCGTGAAAATCAGGCCGTGACGGGTGGTGAACCACGTTGCCGTCATTTTTAAACAAATTAGGTTTATTTAAATGGCGCCATTTATTAGTTATATTGTGATTTATAATGGCGGAAAAGAGAAAATTTTTTTGACGTCTTTCCATACAATTTTTGAATATTATCTTTTATACAAAGCTTGTCCTGATAATACCAAACACGAAAAAAAAAGAATTATCTAATTTGGTGCAGTCGTTCTGAAGTTATGCGTGTACATACATTTCGACGATTCATTTTTTTTAAATATAGATTTCAATGCATCAGTTATTGATGTCCTTAAAAAATTACGGCCTGCGAATATAACAACAAAATAAATACCTTAGTCCTGCTGTCCTCTAACTTCTCCGTCTGCCGACACAGCGACTCCAAGAGCACCTGCTTCTCATCAGCCAGTCTCTCGTTGTCTGCGTGAGCGTCCGCCAGCTGGGATTGCAGGTCCGCTAGTTCAGCCAACGTCGCTTGCAGCTCTTCGCTTGTACTATAAACAGATTAAATTATTTAACAGGCAATATAAAAAGACACATGTGGCATCCCAAATGAGACTGCGGCCCCAGTCTCATTTGGGATGCCACATGTGTCTGCACATACGCGCCATGTCACCTGTCGGGCTTTAGACTAGCCGCAGGTTCTGTCGCAAAAAGTGCAGCCACAGCCAAATACGCCAAATATTAGGCGCTACGATAGAGCTATTTGTTTGTCCTGGTAGCGGTGGAGAACCAGGACTTTTGTTAACGAGACTGGCCGTCGCCTGCGAAGTAAAGGACTTGACTTGACCGTTTCTTGTTTAAAGGATTTCCATCGCCATCCAACGTGGAAATGCAGGCAGTGTGATGGGACCCTTTGGACTGGGGGCTGCTCGCAATAATACTCTGGATTCGTGTCCTTCCCATATCCGGGAGAATGGACATCAACCGATCATACTTCTCCACTTCCGTACGTCAGGGTGATGCAGGATTTAAAAGTGTTAAAATTAACATTATAAACAAACCATGACATATCTGCACAGCTAGTCAATATATGTACACTGCATATGTACCTGTAGTGATGCTCCTCCATCTGTAGGATGCGGTCCTGCAAACAGGCAACGGACACCTCGCTGAGCGACGACGACGAGTGCTTGTCCCACTCTGGGGTGCTCGCCTCGCCACTGTCTCCCTCACCCTGAAAACGAACACACACTCAATTACCTTAAGTTAATAACAACCTTAAGTTATTTCACGGGCGAATTTATAAAACGCAATTTTATCCCCCCGCCCACGGAGTATATGGTCGCCGGTTCGATCCCCGCATCGAAATAAATTTATGTATGGCCTACAGATATTTATTCCGAGTCTGGTAACTCCGCCAATCTGCATTGGACAAGCGTGGTGGGATAATATCCGTTCCTCCAGAAATGGGGAGTATCGTACTCAACTAATCACTAGTGGGACATCAAAAATTCCTTTTTTTATCTAAAGTAATTTCCATCCATTATTTCATAATAACTATTAAAAGCTGTCAGAAATCGAGACATGGATTGTTGGCAACCACGGTTGCTACAAATAACACATAAATACACATACAATTCCATTGTATTGTATGTGTATATGAGTATGGGTAGCTATATATATGGATCTGTGTCAGTATGAATGTCGTCACTGTGGTCCGCAATCTGACCACGTTTGTTCTTGCTGAAAACCAGCGCTGGGTGCTTCAATGGAGCGCCTGGCATGTGCTGAGCAAGAACCATTATATGACACTCGTTAGATTAAAATTATTTTCTTTTTATTTTGTGTAGTTATTTGTATATTATAATATTATTAAGGATTTAATTTTAGTTATAGTAAATAAATAAGGACCAAAAGACCAAAGTTTGAAACCTTTGGTCTTGTGTTGCAAAATGAGCGATGGCGTACTCTTTACAACCACTAGCTATATGAGCTGTACAATGAGCCGAACGTCATCACAACCATTAAGATTGGACGCCTTCGTTGGGCTGGGCACGAGATACGGATTGACCAGGCTAAAGTACCCAAACGCCTACTCGACGGCAAGCCAGATGGTCATAGAAGCCGCGGAAGGCCTGAGCTCAGATGGCTAAATGGAATCGAGGACGACTTAATGACAATCAGTGTGAAGGGCTGGAGGGAAAAAGCTAAACGAAGATCCGACTGGAAAAAATTTACTGGACCAGGCTAAGGCCCACCCGCGGCTGTAAAAAAAGGTGTCACAAACAAGCTTATCTATTTCTAAATCAAATTTGACCTAAACAACGCAATTTTTGGCAACCACGGTTGCTAAAAAGTGTGTCAGCAGTTTAGCAGTGGTCATGTAAAAATGTAATAGTGTGTGTTTACATTGTGCGCGAGCGCGATGGACGCGGGCGCGGAGGAGTGCATGCGGCGCGGCGCGGGCGCGAGCAGCAGCTGCCGCTTCTCGCTGTCGGAGAGCGGCGAGTGCGCGACGCCTCGCAGCCGCGCGCGCAACGCACCGTTCTCGTCCGCCAAACGCTCCATGGCCGCCTCGCGTTCCGCCTCCGTTGTCTACAACGCCAACGGGACAATCGTGTACATTTTAAGTTTGCGTACGCCATTTCTTATATAATAATGTAAATAAAAATAATGTAACGAATAAAATAATAAATAAAATATCGACGCAAACAAGTGAAATTGTTGTAAATGACTGTCTCCCTCACCCTGAAAACGAACACAAACTCAATTAACAACCTTAAGTTATTTCACGGACGAATTTATTAAACGCAATTTTATCCCCCCGCCCACGGAGTCTATGATCGCGGGTTCGATCAGCCGCATCGGAATAAATATATGTATGGCCTACAGATATTTATTTCGAGTCTGGTAACTCCGCAAATCAGCAAAAAAAAATCAGCATTGGATAAGCGTGGTGGGATAATATCCGTTCCAATGGTACTCAACTCAACCGTACTGGGACATCAAAATGTAAATAAAAATAATGTAATGAATAAAATAATAAATCAAATATCGACGCAAACAAGTGAAATTGTTGTAAATGACACACAAATGTCATTCTCAAATCAAATTCTTTATTGCATATACGGATCAGAAAAAAATACTGCGTCGACTTCAGGATTGGCATTGAGCGCGGCAAATCGATTCAACCTACTTATACCTTTAATTTTCTTTTATATATTCACGCCTATCCCCCGCAGGGGTTGGCAGAGACCACAGAGCATCATCCGCTACCATTCATCGCAGCGAAACGGCTCTCCATTGGTCGCTTCTCGCCCTCGTGAAAATCAAGACGTGACGGGTGGCGAACCACGTCGCCGTCATTTTCAACAAATTAAGTTATACCTTTAACATTAGATATACCAGCGATACCACTAGATATACCAGTCAAAAACGCAAATTATTTTTACTAACAACATATATACAGTAATATAAACTTTATAAAATTAATTCTTTAGTTATAACTAGAAAAGTCATGATATCATTACGAAAAAAAAATATTACACGTAGTAGGAATTTAAAACTGAAATACCGAAAACAGTCATTTTCACTGGTCTGGTATATCTAGTGTTAATTATGTAATAAAGTACATTATTAAATTAATTTGTTTATTATATTCTACCACAAACAGTGCGAATGTTATGTAAAAAAGCGAAAACGCTGTAAATAATACAGGTGTCAAAAATATTATATTCAGATCAGAAAAATACTGCGTCGAATGCAGACCCTTCGACGCAGTATTTTAGTCTCACAGCTCTACGACCTATAAAAATTTTTTACAGCGTCGAAACTAACTGTTTATGAGTGATCAGATGCAATCTTTTCCGAAATCTTAAAAGGCTTTTTGGCATTGGTGGTATGTTTTCATTTTGCATTTTTCGCTTTTTTCCGTTAATATTTATATTAGATGAATAAATTTGAATTCGACGAATTTGTTATTTCATTAACTACTAGAAATATCAAACGGTATAATAGGTATAATTCTAGATTTGCAACATAAAATTTTTTGCAATATTGTTTAAATCAAAGTTATTTCTTAACAAATCTTACTAATTTTTAAAACAATTATCTATATACTAATAACAAAAATATTGAAGCAGCAACTTTTAAAAAAGTTGCTGTTTCAATATTTTAATATTCACACATCGCGCACATAGAAGACTATGCGATTTGGCAAAATTAAAGTGTAGATAGAGAAAGAGTGTATAAGGATAAAATCAATAAAAAAACAAAGAAATAAAATTTGCCTGGTATATAAGATAGGTTGTAAGAAAGAACTTCAAAAACTCTTGTACAAACTCGAGGAGTTTTTGGACCGTCACTATACATACTCATCCTTTGCTTTTATCACGAATCCTCTATATTGAGTGTAGCGATCGAGAAGCAACCTTCATCACCAAATGATCGATCAATCATCAATTACGTTTGTACTATGACTTCAAGCAAAATTTCAAGTACTATGTGGGTAGCATAATACCTTCATTCTCTCGAGCTCGGTGCGCAGACGATCGGCATCAGCAGCGCGCTCCAGCAGTTCATCGACGCGCGCTTGTAGCTGTGCTCTCTCCATGGCACTCGCCTCCAGTTCCCGGCGTAACGCCTCGATCTCTCGCGACCCAGACGTCAACGATGCCTGTACGCCATAATTAAATATGAAATATCCTCACAGTTAGATATTATTGGTTAAATTATTGCAGCTTCCACGCTACTTCTCCTGAAGAAGAGTCACTCAAGAACAACAAGCGGGTCGGGGATGAACGATAAAACAAACTAAAAATTAAAACATCGTAGATAAATATGAACTACCCTCACAGATAGATATTATATTGGTTAAATTATTGCAGCTTCCACCCTACTCATCCTGAAGAATGGTTATTCAATAACCTCTAGCGGGTCGGGGATGAACGGTGAAACAAACTGAGGATTAGGACATCATAGATAAATATGAACTACACTCGTAGCTAGACATTTTATTGGTTTAATTACTACAGCTTTCCACGCTAATTCCTTAAGAACAGTTATTCAACAACAATTTCAACAACGAGATCAGGGATGAATGATGGACCCAACTAAGGATTAATACAGGAGATCATATCCAGATACAAGGTGAAGTCATATGAGGACTGTATCATCAAATCATCATAGGAGCCATTTCCTACCCCCGAATTAAAGTCCCTACAATTAACTGTACGGCAAGGTACATTAAAATTTTGTATATGTAAGGGATTATCATAAAGAGAAATCGGACAAATGTGAGCTTGTGTTTCCGCCTACATTTATGAAAATATTAGAAGCAGTTTTATATGCTTAATTTGACAGAAAAATAATTAAATATAATGTGAAACAAAAAAAAAGTAATTGCTTACCTCAGACGGTATTCTAGGCCTGAGCTCGACCTCCTGGAAGCCCGGCATATGGTCAGCGTTGAGAGTGACCGGGAGACTAATGCATTCCTGTGACCCCCTCTCGTCTACCGACCCCAACTCCTCAGCGCTCCCATAATCCTGCCGCGCCTGCCCATCTTCATACTCCAAGCCCTCTCTAAACTCCGGGTCTTCTAGCACTGCATTGTTATTACCCAAATCCTTCTTTTTGTGGGCTTTGTGTAGTTTCTCTTTCGACCCGAATATCTTCAGAGTCTTCTCCCTGGACGGTGCGACTTTGTGGTGCTTCGAGTCGAGGCTGGACACGGAGGGAGCGCCCTTGAGCGTCGGCTCCTGCTTGCCCTGTTGCCCTCTACGGAACAACGATTTGAACTTCATCATCTTGCCTTATTTCATATTCGTTTCGTCACTAATTCGATGCGTTCGTCTTGCGCATGTCTTTCGCGTACAAGTCACCGTATGCGTCACTGGCGCGTGATCGGAGTTAAATACGTATTGTTTATTATGTTAAGCTGGCTTTTGCTCGCACTTATGTGTACCGACACCTTGTATGACATTCGAACAATAAATAAATTAAAATATCTACGTAATATTTGCATATTCTGTATACAGGGTGTCCCAGAACTCAACGTCAAGCCGAAACGGGGTGACAGGATTGATTGTAACCATCAGAAAAATTAGAAAAAAAATCTATCTGAAGACCTTAAAATTAAGAACCTACCAAGCTTGTGCGAATAAAAAACATTTTAACTGAGTGAAATGGGTTAGCATAAATAGGGTTACTTGAGGTTTTTATTTTTTTACTCGGTTTTTGAGTATGAAACTAACAAGTATTGTACCATTTTACAATCCTGATTAAATGCGCCAACTTTTAATGGCACTTGCCAAGGCACTCTAGCACTTTTTTTTTATAGGAGGGCCTTTCAAAGTCGACAAATTTTGAAAATTTTAAATTCATAGATTAACAAATAGTCTTTAGGAAACTTGGGACAATTGTGTCATTATTCTTTACTATGATTCTAGAAATGTTATTTAGGTTTACGGTTCCAAAAATTAAATGAACAAAAATAATAATTAACCACGATAACCGAAAAATGGTTACAGTTTGACCAAATTTCTAGGCTTTTCTTAAATGCCCATAATTCTCAAACTGCATGGGATAGATTTTTTTTCTGATTTTTCTCATGATGGTTACAATCAATCCTGTCACCTCGTTTCGGCTTGACGTTGAGTTCTGGGACATCCTGTATATCATATTATTAAAACCGATATGTTATTTTCAACAAATCTAAATGACTGGCACGTTTACCGTCTGACTGACTTTTTGTCCCTGCGTTTAACTAAATATTCGTACAATCTACGCTCAAATATAACCAACTGCTTATCTTCAGTAAATCCACAATCCATTATCGTAAAGACTACATAACGACCAGGCAAAACATTCACGATTTTCTCGGAAATCAAAACAATAATAAATAGTTTTTAATAGCTTTTATTTTTTATATGGGATAGGAAGGCAAACGAGCAGGTGTTTCACCTGATGGAAAGCAATCAACGCCGCCCATAGACTTCCGCAGCGCCACACGCAGTGCGGAAGCGTTGCCGATCCTTTAAGGGAAGTGTCATTATAGAAGTGAGAATGGGGTGGAGGCCAGAGGGAGGGGGGAGGGTGTTGGGCTTCCGGAACTCGGCCGCTCACCGTACGAAGCGCGGTAGGTAAGCTACGACTCAGACGCCGGTTTTCTGCGGGAGTGTGGTACTTCTCTGGGCGAGCCTAAAATATACATACGTTATAAGATATACATACGTATATGATTAAGATTGCTTATAATTTCTTAGTTTATATTTTTTTAAGGGATAAGGATACTTGACAGTACTTCAGGAATTTATGTATGTATATTAAGACATATCTTATGTAACATTATAAGAAAGCGTAGAGACTTTTCCCGCCAACTTACATCAGTGAAATTGTGTTTTTATTTTATTTCTATAATCTTATATTATTATCAGTTATATTGTTTAATTGTGGTGGTGTATTATACAATATAGTTCGATTAAGGCGTATAAGTGAAGTGATATGAAATAAATGCGTATATCGCGACTTTTTAAGTTGACTGAAAAAGTCCATAGGTTTTGGTAGAATGGACACCATTTTATCAAGACATAAAGTGACAATAGTCAGCTTGTCACTTTATGTCTTGATAAAATGGTGCATTTCAAGATACTTAATTATATTATTGTATTTTACTAGCACAGGCACAATGGTGCTAACTAATTGCCATCAAAGAAAAACAGGAAGAAAAAGTTTGGATGGACACATTGTTAGTTATACTGTACTTAGCAAATAAGATTAAAAACAAGTAAGTCGCCCGTGGCTAGAATGTTGTTATAATGAGAAAATCTACAATAGTCATTATTAAAAGAAAAAAGTTGATGCAGATGGTTCCCCGTTCCCGATAACGTGTCAGCCGTACTGATACGGCGACACGGGATCTTTAGGAGGTTTTATCTTCCATATAGTGAAACTATTCCAAGTGAAGTTTATTTTTTAATGAATCACTTTACATTTTAAATTTCTTATGCCATGAAAGGTGACATGTTATTCGAAAGACATCAATCGATCGAATCTTATTTTTATATAAAACAATTTATTTTTATTTTAAATTTTAAAATTGCGAATGTAAAAAAAGTAAAAAGGTTTTATTATATATGATTTTTTATATACTCACGCCTATCCCCCGCAGGGGTTGGCAGAGACCACAGAGCTCCATCCGCTACCATTCATCGCAGCGAAACGGCTCTACATTGGTCGCTTCTCGCCCTCGTGAGAATTAGGACGTGACGGGTGGCGAACCACGTCGCCGTCATTTTTCAACAAATTAGGTATATTAAATTCGTGTTAGTGAATTTCACAAGCCGCAAGGGAGGATGGAGGTCAGCCCCAGCAGAGCTCTGCATGCTGAGGTAATGCACCATAGTACCTCGTAACAAGCTCGATACAACTTAGTAATAAGCTCGCCCTTAGCCACGCATCCTTTGGCACGGCAGATCGTGGATTGGCGGAGAGGAGGAGGATAGAGAAGAAAGGAAATGATTATATATGTATATATATATATATATATATATATATATATATATATATATATATATATATATATATATATGATTAAAAAGTTTTAATACATGTGATACATTTATTTTATTGATATTTAGTGTTACTATGTATCACTACAGTATACAGAATTCGTCCATAGTCAAGAGGATTTTTGTCGTTACTTTATCTTACGTGGACTATCCCTTACTGAAATGCACTTTACAGCACATTTGGTATCGCTATCTCCAACGCATACATTGTTTGTTTACTACTAAGAAATGTAAATCGAATATTTATAAGCCGATCTATCGTAATCTTATCAGATAATATGTGAGCGCAATGAACGATCCGAATGGTGGGACTTAAGCCGAGTCTACATGAATAAAAATATGCATTTTTATAGATCATATACAATATGTTAATAAAGTACGTCGCATGTGGACAGTCAAAAGTTTTACTTAGCTAAGATCCGCGACAAGCAAAACATTAACAGAAAATTAATAATGTGTGTTTTCTGCTGGATGAAGTGGATTTATTTGGAACTTAAACCAAAAACTAACCGAAAATCGGCCATCAATTCTCCACCCACCAACCACTATACACAATACCAAACACACATTATATGTATATTTATACATATAGAACGCAGTCGTTAATGTGTCCTCAACTTTAGATACACGAGTGTGCGGCTCTATGTGTGCAAGCATACGAATGTACGAGTGGCTGAGTCAACTGAGGCATCAGGACGCCGAGAATTACACGCGACCGAGTGCTTGCTACGTGCATACGTACATCATTATTAAGGGCTGCACAGATATTACACTATCTACGTCTGATGGAGAGTCAAAAACATGCTACGACTCTACGGAAGGCAACTGTTGAGTTATTTTTTCCAACGATTGTCCTAAGTAGAGTCAAATATATCACAGGATGCCTTGTGTAGAGGCGACTAATGTGTCGTATACTTTAGAATGGTGTTGTATATTTTGTTTTCTGAATCGATATGATATTGGAACGTTAAAAAAACAAGCCTTCACATTTCTCAAAGTCTGGAATTAATATTTGAAAAAACTGTACTAATATCGAGTGTCATCTACTAGAACTTTAAAAATTTATTTGAACTTGAGTGAATAAAAAAGTATTTTATTAACGATTGAAAATTTGAACAAGATATATATTATAAATATTTATATATAGGTGGAGTGTGAAATAAAAGAAAGAATTGATAAATACACACTCGATAAAACTGAAAGAGAATGCATCAATATCGATATCAGTCCACTGCAGTCTACTGCTGGATGAAGGCCTCACCCAAGACGCGCCACCAAGCCCGGTCTTCGGCGACACGCATCCAGTCTCTGCCAACCGCCTTGTATAGGTCCTCACTCCATCTAGCATCTATTAGGTGGTCACATAAGTTCATTCATATTTTGGCACGCAGATGTTGACGCCTATTGGACGGAAAATATTAAGGTGGAGGGGATATTTTCGTAACGTCAGTCGTAGTGTACACTTGGAGCTATATTTTTAAGTAAAATTTATTTAATTTTAAAAAGTAAGTATGTTTGTAACCTCGTGTATAGTGAAATGGAAGAGCAGATTGAGGAGTTTTGGCATACTATGTTGTATTATTTTCGAAAATGGAAAACGTAACCCAAGCAGCGAAAAAAATATGCAATGCAATATTACCGATCGCGTCATACAAAAGTGGTATGCCAGGTTCAGAAGCGGAGAATTCAGCTTAAAAGATTGAACTAATGAGGAGATGAACGAACTTATGTGGGAACCATTGGGTTCTGCTATTGAGCAGTGGGGCGTACCAGACTACGTTTGCCGAGACGCGGACTCCACTCTAGCCCTATTCCACTCCAATGGTTGTCGGTTCTCTGACAAACGTGTCTTTATGATATAAATATAATGCATGCGTATGAATAATTTAATACGCTACGTGACATACAAGCCGCGGTTTACAAGACCCGTGGAAAATCGTACACCTGTTCAAATTGAGCGTTCCACTGACGATTCACGTCGACGGCATATACCAGATATAATATCGGATCGGTATTATACATACATACATATCATCACGCCTGTTTCCCGTAGACAGGGACAACAGATCTCGGTACACTTTCTTTGCTTCATCCACACTAAACACTCTCTTCGTTTAAGGGTACTTTTGACGTGGCCTTTATTAACCCCTTACTCACTTTTCCACCTTGTAAACGACACGGAAAACAACCGAAAACACCTTTCGGTTGTCTTCCGTAGAGTCTACTATACCTGAAGATGCCTCGTGTTGGAGCGAAACACGTGTCGTTTACAAGGTGAAAAAGTGGTTGTGTGTGTTTGGTATTGTGTATAGTGGTTGGTGGGTATAGAATTGCTGGCCGTTTTTTCAATAAGTTTTTGGTTTAAGTTCCAAATAAATCCACTTCATCCGGCAGGAAAAAGCACATTATTAATTTTCTGTTATTGTTTGTTTGTCGCGGATCTTAGTTTATTCTTCTTAGACTCTATTAATAATAATTATTAATAATCCATTGATATTATAATGAAACGACGACATCGATACTAAGATTTGCAACGCATACCATCCAGAACAATTTAATTCTATTTTACACATTGCTTGCTAAGTTGTTTTTGGGCGGGTCATTAGATATTTTGACTAAAGATCGATATCTTATTACACAATACCTTAGATCATCAATTTGTAAGTGATACGCTTGTTTAGAGTTCCGTTTTAAGTATAATCGTGTACCATCTATGGTACATGTGGCGTGAAAATCATGTTTAACGTGTACCACAAATGGTACACGGGGCACCGAACGCTGTTAACCGCCTTATTCTATTAACCCCAATTGTCCTGTCATTAAAAGGCCATCAGAGTGAAACAATGCACGTGACACATCAAAACCATATCGTTGCAAACGCAAGGGACACTCGCATAAATAAAACAAAGCGGCCTGGTTGTGTCCCTTTTACCTGCGGAATTGCTAGGGCTGTCACACAATGAGGGTAGAGATATCATTTTATGTATGTATTTTTTTATGGGATAAGCAGGCAAACGAACAGGCGTGTCACCTGATGGAAAGCAATCAACGCCGCCCATAGACATCCGCAGCGCCATAGGCAGTGCGGAAGCATTGAAATTGAAGCCGACCTTTAAGGAGTGTCATTATGGGAGTAGGAATGGGGGTTCGGGCCTCCGAAACTCAGCCGCTGACCGTACGAAGCGCGGTAGCTAAGCTACCACTCAGATGCCAGTTTTCCGCGGGAGTATGGTACATCCCCGGGCGAGCCGGTCCATTCATGCTACAGACAAATATTATGCCATTCTTGACAAAGTATTCGTTTACAGCGTGACTCCACCACTATCAAGCTATTGTCCTAATTGTTTTGCAAAATATTTTGAAGGCCCATTTACGTCCCACTATTAGGATGCACAACGGCCATTTTTTTTTGGATTCGAAGATGTTAATGCTGGTAGCCTATTGGCTTTAACAGCTTTATCGAATTCAGGGTCCGCGGGACAACGGCCATTAACCCAAACGCTTTTCTAAGTCGGACTGACGGGGTGCCCAGTTTCGAAATAAATATCTTTAGGCCAAACATATATTTATCCCAATGCGAAAAACATATATTTAAACTTGCAACCATTATCACATTATATAGAACTAGCTGCTTAAGGCGGTATTTCCGAGCCGATATGACAATGGAATCTTCATAAAACAAGCCTCTTCTTCAAAGATCTTAAAGGCCGGCGAAGCATTTGAGATATCTATGGTGATGGAGATGTCTATAGGCGGCGTTGACTGGTTTCCATTGGGTTATACCCTTGCTCGTTTGCCTCCCTATCCCATAAAAAAGAAACAAATTTAACTTAACGTATATATAACATATATAAGTCGTATTTGTTTGATTTGGTAAAACGAAGTACCTATTCCATTGGCAAGCAATGAAAAGGTTACAACACTATATAATTTTAAACTATAAGGTTTTCCTAATAAATATAAAAAATAAAAGAAATGTATTTTTTATGGTATAGGAGGGCAAACGAGCAAGCGTGCTGCCTGATGGAAAGCAATCAACGCCGTCCATGGACAACCGCGACACCGCAAGACTCACGGAAGCGTTGCCAGCCTTTTAGGTATGTATAGGCTTGTTTTGTATAAAATATAATAATTTTTCATATTAACAAAAAGTCTAATAAAGTACAGTAAGTAGTGAAAGTTATTTTAAAAAATCAATTTGAACCTTACCTCACCGATAAATGCCCACCGGCGTCAATTCAATTCAAATCATAGACAAGTCTGTACTATTTAACCTCCTCGACAACACTACAAATCACTAATAGATTTGCATACTGATAAATAATTGATTATTTCCGTTTATTACGCGAAGTGATAAAATCGACTATAGATAATATAATAACAAAGGTAAGTTTACGTAATGTTATTTCGACCTATAGTTATGTAGCGTCAACAAAATAATGAGGACAATGACGACTCAATCGTGGCTTGTTCAAATCCCTCCTTACTTTTAAAGTGCGTCTCCAAATAGCGAAGGTTGGCAGCCAATGCGGAACAACTATCTTCATATTAAGCCACGAATAATAGAAAATGTTGTACAACGTGAAAACTGACTGTTTTTAATATAATAATAATAATCTTTATTGCAAACAATTTTTTTAGTAAGTAAATCATTTACATCGAAGCTAATTCAGATATATACATATATACTAGCTATATATATAATAGCTATATTTCTTACGGTGCGAGTTGAATCTAGCATGAACGATTTTTATTATAGAGTTGGAGCTATTCTGTATTCTGTGAAGCAAAAAGACTGTTGGTTTTCCCAAAATGGCCCAAAAGCCATCTGTGCGGATTTTAACGAACATATATGCCTACAGAAACGCGGCAGCCCCAAAAATATTCTAAAACCGTTGTTATATTGGACGTTGATTGCTTTCCATCAGGCGACACGCCTCCTCGTTTGCCTCCATTTACCATAAAAACAAAGATATATTCGCCCGACGTACATGCATACATATTGTCACACCTGTTTCCCATAGGGGTGGGCAGAGGCTACAGAACTGTTACGATCTCGAAATAATTTCCTTGCTTTCTCCACACTCATCGTTTTCCTTATGCAAGCCCGCCGGTTAAGGGTACTCTTGACCTGGCCTTTCTTAAAACTTCGGCAATTTATTCAAGGTATGTTTTCCTTGGTATTTTCCAACCGACCCTTCCATCCACATCCGCTTACATCCCAAGATCAGTAAGTATTCCGACATAGCAGAGTTATGAATCAATAAAGAATTTAATCTTTTATATGTATTTCAAGTAATTCTCATATATAAAACAGTTTTGAAAAATGTCGTATTACAAGTAAATTCCTTACATTAACATGCAAAATACATGTACCTATACCTCTTACATATTTAAATAAAAAAAAGTTGTAGATGAAATAGTAATGCAGATTATAAAATAATTAAAACTTGGGCTATTTGGTCATGGTATGTTTGTTTTCCTTGGTCTTCTCCTACCGACCCTTCCATCCACACCGCCCGACGTACACAAACAGAAACCACAAACCGCAACAACAGAAATAATGTCCGCTCGTCTGCAACGTGAGATCGAGTTACAAATGGAACGGATTCACCGCGCGTCAAGTGTTCGCGGACAATTATAGGTCTCAAGGTTGTCGCCGTATCCGGCGGTAGAGTTGCAAATTTTAATACAATAACTATACCCCACAGATAGACAGGGGGATAACAAAGAAAACGAAGACCAGTTAGTTTGTGCTTTAGTACTTCTTACATTTTTGTACGGAGCAAAAATGTGGACAATTAGAGAGGAGGAAAGAAGGAAAATAGATTCATTCGTGGTGTTCATGATGGCACGATCGTCTGTGCAAATGTTGATGGTATAAGATCCAGAGGTAGATCCCCGATGAGATGATCCAACCAACTGAAGCAGAACAAGACCTCCAGTTTCATGAAAGTGCTCCGATTCGCTGCCGACCGCAATAAATGAAAAATCCTTACAAACCGCTGGGTTAAGTCTGGTAATTGCAATATTCAGTCATGAAAGATCGACCACAAAAAGAGAGAGAGAGAGAGAATTAATGTTTAAACAAATAAATAATGTCTCATTTTCTTATCGAACCTCGACCCTCAGGCTCTGAAAACTCATCTCACAAATTGTGAATCACAATGCGCCGTTTTGGAACATCGTTTGGATGTACAAATATTTTTTTTTCTATTTCTATCTATATCCCTATTGTTTTCGATCCATGGAAATGAAGGATGTGGTCAAAATTTTAAATTTTTTGATTTTCGAAAATATTAAAATAAAATAAAACGCTTTACATTTACAGCCCCACATTAGGACTTTTCTGTTGTGACTGCCATTATGACAAGAAATAATAATCAAAACTCGGAAAAATATCTATAGACAATAAAAAAAATTATCCTCAAGCGGGCATCGAATCTGCGACCCTTGACTCCTAAAGTGTACTCTCGCCATTAAGCTACCATTCTGGTCTTCATAACCTTAAATAATTACATTATATTAGTTTTAACTGTAACTGTAATAAGTGGTAAAAAAAATTCTCGTTTCTTGTATTAAAATTCACGGTAATATTTCATTAATTTCTACATGTGAATAGAAAAACATTTATTTCGTTGCATTTTAAAATATTCATTCGTGTTAGAGACAGTTGAACCTATAGAGTAGCTGTGAACCGACTAAATGTATAACAATCGAAAAGCAACTTTGAAGCTTTGACATACAGTTAAAATTAACATGGCGCTCATACATCTCTGTATACAGTCGAGAATTACAACTGTTAAACAAATTTCATCCCAATCACAAGCCAGCTAAAGTTCAATATCAAATGAAATCAGGAGTGGATTCATCGCCACTTAGTAGCTTAGCTCCGACGCATAAGTGCAAGCTTCCTCTCGCTCCATAAGGGTGTAACTTCCGCTACCGTACCCCACAACTAGCTAGAAATCTTCATTGGCATGTATTTTACGATTATAAGGCATAATCTCGTGAATCATTAATAATTATTTGCTTTTTCTTAAGTTAACCGTCACCCACGCAATTATGTGCTTTGCAATGATGCATATATTAATATTTTTAAATTTCAATATGCAGAAAACATATGAACTAATGGGAAGTTTACTGGAGTGGAGACCACGCCATGACAAATAAAGTGTGACCCGCCACCCGATTAGTAGGGACAATCTGCGAAGGGCGGCTGGTTGGAACGAGATGCGTGTAGTCGAAGATCGAGTCAAGTTTGCCGCCTTATGGGAGGCCTATGTCAAGCGGAGATCTGCCGCGAGCTGATAATAAATTAAACAAGTATTCATTTTTAAATAGATATACTAGAAATTACTTAAAATTGAACGATTTTAGATCGACTCCAGGTCTTTTAAAAAATTTTTAATGGAGTCAGGCGTTACCTTGCGGAAATCCATCACTATATGGACAGTCAAAAGCTTTTACTTAGCTAAGATCCGCGACAAGCAAAACAATAACAGAAAATTAATAATGTGTGTAACTTTTCGGTTGTCTTCCGTAGAGTCTGCTATGCCTGGGGATGCCTCGTGTTGGGGCGAAACGCGTGTCGTGTGCAGGATGGAAGAGTGATGGTGTGTGTTTGGCGTTGTGTATGGTGGTTGGTGGGTGGAGAGTTGATGGCCGTTTTTCGGTGGGTTTTTGGTTTAAGTTCCAAATAAATCCACTAAACCCAACGGAAAAACACACATTATTAATTTTCTGTTATTGTTTTGCTTGTCGCGGATCTTAGCTAAGTAAAAGCTTTTGACTGTCCATATCTTTTAAAAAAATTTACATAGGCCTATTTTGAAAATGAGGGTAGTTAGCGTAATCCCCTTGCTTGGAGAGCGGACTTAGGATAGCACTAAGAAGAAAGATAGTGAAGAAGAAATGTAGTGTCAAAATAGATTTGAGCCGGAAACACAATTTGATCAATAATTTTAGTAAAAGAATCGAAAATACGCATACAGTAGGATTTTAACAAGTAATACAACATAACAAGTAATACAAAATAAAAAACATATTTAAATTCAATTCCTATTTTTTTCAGCAATCTACACGCTTCGCTACTGCCGGTGTTTATTCTTAAATTTATATCCTGCTAAATATTTTATATAAGAGATTTCTTTCTGTCATATAAAACTAAAATTAATTAATTAAATTTAATGGATGATTTAATATTTGATATATTTGAACTTAAGTGGAGTATGAACTAATCTAGAGATTGAAAAAGAATGACTGGTGCCTGAGAGGAGTACTAGAAAGATAAGACAAATAAATACATTTAATAATAAACGGCAGAATTATTAATAACTTAATACTTCGTAGTCATTCAATAGCACATTCTATGAACGTTTAAAAAAAACTATACACGCCACCTGGAACCGGTAATAACACTGGCCATATTCGATTAGAACAAAAAGTTGTTTATCAAACGAGTTACCCGTCAGTCAATTCAAATATCGAAATGGGAAAACCGTTAATATGACTGAGTTTGATTGGGCAGGCAACATGGAGTGTGATACTTCGTCTGCGCTCCACTTAAGTGGTGTACAAAGTGTAATAAAAGTGCAATACAACTTCCATAATATCATTCAGGCTAGGGCGACCAATCGTATCTTGTTTCGCGGGACGGTCCCAAAATTTTGCATTGAAAACTTATACCATAATAGTCACATTTAGGTTTAGTTAATTTACGACATTGAAACCTTCAAAAAAAATAATCCGACTCATGTCTTAAAGGCCGGCAGCGCATTTGTGATGCCTATGAGCTTATGAGAATGTCTATGAGCGACGTCGATTGGTTTCCATCAGGCGATACGCTTGCTCGTTTGCCTCTCTATTCCATAAATAGTTTATTCGTATTTGAAAAATATGACGTTCATAACGATGATGTAATTGTTCACCTACTACAAAACTCGAGTTATAACCGTTTAGTGTATATAGGTTGGATAATTTAACGTCTGAATCAACGGTTCTAGGTTCAAATCCCTACGAAAAAGAAACGCGGTAACATTTTAACAATGCTACTACTTAATGGTGTGGTACTTCCCCAAGAGAGCCATTCTATTTACTTATTCGCACTAAACAGCCTTTTTTATAGCAGAATAGGCAAACGAGTGTGCGGGTCACCTGGTGGTAAATGATCACCGCCGCCCATTGACATCCACAACGTCCAACGCTCCGCAAATGCGTTGCCGGGCAAATAAATGTATACGTCCTTTTTTAGAATGCCCCTATGTTGTATTGACGTGACAACACCGAAGCTGGTAAATTGTTCGACATTTGCACAGTTCGTGGCAGAAACCTGCGAAATCATATTCTAAATCTTAGGACACAGAAGTCTCGGATTACAATTTAAAAATTGTGGTCACCTTAGGCAAGGCTAGGCTGCGGCCACGGCTGGTCGTTCACCCGCCAACATCCTAGCTGCGCCTGCGACGCCGCGGCGAACGCATTCAATGAAGGCTTCATAAAAAGTTTAAATGTACAACAGATCTAATGATGCGACCTCGCACATTCTTCGTTAATGTATTATGAAACATTGGTTCACGTTTTAATTCCATTTTTTATTATAGACAAATTTTATTTTTATTTATAAGTATACTAGCTGACCTGGCAAACTTCGTACCGCCTCAGGATCAACAAATAAAAAAACAGAACGATAATTGCAGAATGTTTCAACTTTAGTATAAAATGTGGTCAAAACTAAACAGGAACAAAAAGAAATCGTAATCAATAAAGATAAAATGCTCGATATGATTTAGGTTTTATTATTATTGTTGCTTTTACTATATTCCTAATATTTTTATCATATTTACTCACCTTTTAAACCTTCCCTGGACTTCCAAAAATAATTCAGAAGCAAAATTAGCCAAATCGGTCCAGCCGTTCTCGAGTTTTAGCGAGACCGTAATACCTTTACGGAAGCGTAGCCGGCCTTTTAACTTATTTTTTAAAGCTTCTAATGTCGTATCGTTTCGGAAATACCTTGGTCTATGGGCTATTACTTAAATTAACAAATCTTAGTACATATAAAAATACAACATCTAAATATTTTTATCAATGGAAGAAATCGCGCATGACAGTTCGTTTAAAATAAGTTCCAGTTGACAGTCGGTTCTTGCCCTCAATTGATTAATATGTTCCACTTCGTGGCAATGTGAAATATAATAGTCAAGTCATCTGTATAAAAGATAAATGTAGGACAACAACTGTATTTTAATGTTAAAAAAATACTTAAGATAACAAATCATCAATGTTTCGAGTACAAATGATGATAAAAACAGTGATGAAGGCACAATAACACACACAAAAAAAATTGACCTTTTTCAATTTTTAACTACCGTCTTTTTAATTTTATGCTACATATATTCATAAATATATGTAGCATAAAATTAAACAAACGGTACTATCATAACTGGGCAAAGGTTGGAAATTTTAAAGCAGCAATGTAAAACATCAATTAATGAACACTAGCTCTCTATGCCTTGAGCTTAAAAATTTTTTATGGGATTGGAAGGCAAACGCGCAGGCGTGTCACCTGATGGAAAGCAATCAAGGCCGTCCATAAACAGACGTAGTGCCATAGGCAGTGCAGAAGCGTTGCCGGCCTTTAAGGAAAGTGTCATTATGGGAACTCAACCGCTCACCGGACAAAGCGCGGTATTTAAGCTACCACTCAGACTTCGGTTTTCTGCGGGAATGTGGTACTTCCCCGAGCGAGCCGGCCTATTCAAGCTACAGACAAATAATATGCCATTCTTGACAGTCTTCGTTTACAGCGTGGCTCTACCACTAGACTGGATTGACAGTTACCATTTTCTAGCATAATCACCTTCAAATGATTAACAAGATTTCTAGTGATATTAAAAACCTTGCTAGTCTTTTTTGAATAAGAGTATTTTCTTTTTAGAATAACAAGCTTTCTGCGACAGTGGTATTAAAAAAAATAAAGTGGTGACGAACGAAATGACGCAAACGAAATATTGACTTTCTAAGTCAAGGGTCATAGGTGTAATTTCCCATCAATAAACCATTGACTTGACCATATTTTTCATGAGAAGCATTAATTATTTGGAATGATCAACAAGAATTCTAGATAATAAAAAGAATTGCTAGTCTTCTTTTATATGGTTATGGAAGGTAAACGAGCAAGCGTATCGTCTGATGGAAAGCATGGAACGAAAAATACATATAAAACGCCAGCCATATCAGGACTTTGAGAAATATATTTGTTTTCAAGGTTCCAATGTTGTTTATCCAAAGTCACTGACATAGTTGTTCAAATCAGTAAACTGAAGTGGCAATGGGCTAGTCACAATTGTCTGAGACCCGACAACAGCTGGAGTAGACGAGTGCCTGAGTGGAGAGCGCTTCTTGGCAAACGTAGTGTGGGATGCCCATCGGTTAGATGGTGCAACGATCTGTGAAGAGCGACTGGCACAGACTGGATCCGTGAAGCCAAAGATCGGTCTAGCTTGCGCTTATTGGGGTAGGTCTATGTCCAGCGGTGGACTGCCGCAGGCTATTAATGAATAAAATTGAAAATTGTGTTTCAAAAACCGACGTATTCCACCGACGGTGATTGAAGTTTCGGAAAAAAGCACCATACTAGATCGGCAATGAATAAAATGGCGGGTACGAAACTTTTCTTGACGGGTCGTGTGAATTGTACCTTACATTTTAAATAAATCCAGCGAGTGCATAGTTTAGTTTCTAATCGATACACGTCTATCAACATTCGCCATGGAGCAATACTGCACTTGAAAGAAACGCGACGGGCACTTTCTCCACCGCTGCGTTGGCCCTGTTCAGTTAACCTAGCGCCTACTGCGGTCTGATTTGAGGCCACCGCATCGGATCGTGTTCGCGAAGACCCAAATAACATGATCACAGATTATATCGAATTCAATCTTGATCTATTAATACGATACTTAAAGTCGAAGACAAAAAAAATTAACACTTGGAGAAAGTCAGACGGAGAGTCAATATGACTTACTAAGATCCGCGAAAACGATTCGAAATATATTTTTTTAATTTTTTTTATATTCACGCCTATCCCCCGCAGGGGTAGGAACAGACCACATAGCTCCATCCGGTACCATTCATCGCAGCGAAACGGCTCTCTATTAGTCGCTTTTCACCCTCGTCAGAATCAGGACGTGACGGGTGGCGAACCACGTCGCTGTCATTTTCAACAAATTAGGTATATAAAATTCGTCTTAGTGAAGCCCACGAGCCGCAAGGGAGGATGGAGGTCAGCCCCAGCAAAGTCCTGCATGCTGAGGTAAGGCACCATAGTACCCGGGGGAGCTCGTTCCCGGGACGGTCGGCACGCTTACGAGTAAGCTTGCTCCTAGCCACGCATCCATTGAACACGGCAGACCGTGGATTGGCGGAGAGGAAGAGAAAGGATAGAGAAGAAAGGAAAGGGCAGGAAAGGAAATGCGGATTGGGAGGGTTGCCAGATCAGACGGAGTAAATATTTATAAATCTATACATATATTTATTCCGATGCGGGGATCGAACCCGCGACCAATGACTCTGCAGGCGGAGGACCCCGCCACTGAGCCAATCGGTTTTTTTATGGGAAAAGAAGGCAAACGAGCAGGCGTGTTTTTTCTTGGAGAATGGAGACGTTACCAACCATAGGCATTTACAATCAGTAAAATACGAAATATTGTTGTACAATAAATTATCACAAAACAGATGCCACAAAACTAGACAACAAATGTCAGTCAATTCGAGCATGATAGCCAAATTAGTAAACGCAAAACGTTAAGCAATACACGATAATATCACTAACACCTAATACGCCAAACACAGAACACTACTTATCCATTTATAATCTTGGAAAATTATCAAAAGCAAAAAGTTTAAAAAGTTACAGTGGCACTCTTTTGTCTAATACAAAGGCGCGTGTAAGTAAAAGAGATAACTGACGGCTACAGTTCAAATAGCCTATAGATATCATCATATGTTTTAATGATCAATTTGTGCAATAATATTTATTTCCTGCATCCCCTTTCATTCTCCTCCTAAACCCTAAAATAAAGAATACATTGGTCTTCGTAAAAAATTGCTTACCACTAAGTGAATCGAAAGGTCATTGGTGTAATTCTTCTGTAAGAAAAATAACATTTTTTATCTGTTGTGACCATAGACTTACGGCGATAGCGACAAAATTCTACGTCTATGGTTGTGTCACAAAGCATTGTCTCATATATATTATGCTATAAATATTATGCTTTGAATACAAATGTATTCAAAGCATAATAATATTTATCAAAAAGATAAAATGCTTTGCATATAATAGCTACACTATAACAATGACAAATGGAAAGTAAATAAAAATGTACCCACGAGAGATATTCTTAATGCAATCTTAAATTATCGGACTTTCAGTTTCACCCAAAGTCATCCACGGTTATGCAAGGTATCAAATATTCATTATCATTATCACACACGAAAGTGTACGGTTTAACATTTGCCGCATGAACTGAAATCGCTCAAAGCATATAAAATAATTAAATACAAGAACAGAGTACGTGAGAGAGTTCCAAATAAAGGCCAATAATAGGTGGGAATTACTTGGCAACAGCGTTTAGAGCCCATTCACACACTAATCGCGTGTCGCTTTCACACAACACAATGCACGCGCGGCGCCAAACAACTCGAAAGTGAATATTACAAAATCCAAAAAGACCATGTGCGAAACGGCACGGATTTCACCGCACACGAACGAAAAACAAATACAATATTTTTGAAGACGGAAAATGCGCGGGAACCGCCGCCATGTTTCCTTTTCGTTTGGCGGGAACTGGAATTACGTTAATAAGTTGTAAGAATGAAAACTATCAGTCAACATGTTTAATCACGGCCCATATATGTCCCACTACTGGGATAGGCTTCTCCATTTCTAGAGGAATTGACATTAACCAACCACGCTTGTCTGAGATGGATTGGCGGGGCAGCCAAACTCGCAATAAATACTTGTAGGACCGTACATATATAATATTTATCCTGATGCAAGAATCGAACTCATTGGCCCTATAACTGAGCCGTTCATCAAGCGACACGTTACTTATTTGCTGTTGTACAAACAAAAACAATTGTATTTTTGTGGCATATAAAATGCCACAAAAATACAATTGTTACGTTAATTTAGCGACGGCGCAAAGCGATATACCACGAATAAAAGTTTTAACCGTTGGAGTGACAATCTAACTAAATTGCCACGAGCGCGATAGCGCCACATAGTTTTTGCACAATCATGGAAAATTTGAAATTTCAATCTCGTGCAAAATTGTCGAAGCAAATTATCGGACATTGCTAGTCTTCTTTTAAAAAAAATAATAAAAAAAAAACTCGTTTGAATATTTGTTAGTGGTAAAGTTACACGCATTTTAATTTAAGACCAATTTTTCCCGTTTCTCAGCACATTTATCGTCGCGCCGATTTAATAGAAAGTTAGCAGTAAGGTCAGATGTGAGAAGCCAATAAAACTTAGGTATTTGATTATTAACGTCGGAAATATCTCAATTTGTATCCATATGTTATATGTATGTATAAGCACGATCGATGTTGAAAAAAGTTTAAAAATACTAATGTATAGGAATGAAAGCATATCTATCTTAACTTTTGTCACGACACCTTCTGTCGTTAAGGTTAAGAAAGAGATGCTAAGATTGCTTTGGGCACATATAGAGGATGGATGAATGACAACTGATCGTACCAGATGGAGATCTGTGTTCTCTAGCTACCCCTACGAATAACAGGCGTAATGATATTGGATGTATATAACAATATACATAAAATATTATCAAGCGCAATTTTATGTATCCAATGCCTCCGAAAATGTGAAAACACTGCGCCCAGCATTGGGACATTTTTTTCTAGGGCAAAGCAGGTACACGAACATGTGTATCACCAGGTGGTAAGCGATCACTGCCGTCCATACAAAACCACCCTTTGCGAACATATACGCTCGTCTCTTGAATGCTAGGAGCATCACATTCACGTGGGAAGACCGCAGCTACATTTGTAAAGTTCGTGATAAAAAACTGCGACTAAATGGGATGGTGGTGGACGGCCAGCCATCCAGGTAATGGGGGTAGAACTTATTCCTGCGGCGGGTAGATCGACGGTGAATCTGTGCGGCTGGGTGGAGATTAAATACTCCTACTTACTCCTCAAAACATTCGCCATAGTAATTATTGGCTGTAAAAAATTAATCACAATTTTTTATTCAAGTATAATTATAAAAGTATTCTTGTATTGTCAATACATATATACATATATACCTAATAGAATGGATGAGTGTGGATGAGTGTGGAGGAGGCGGGGAGGAGGCGGGGAGGAGGTGTGCCGGGATCGTAGCGGATGGAGCTCTGTGGTCTCTGCCAACCCTTGCGGGGGATAGGCGTGAATATATATATATATACCTAATCCGAATAATAACCGGCGAGGAGGACACGGCATCGACATCCATAAAGGATAACCTCGGGTGGCAAGGCGACGCTACGCCAGCTGAACAATTCTGTTCAATTTGTTCCACTCTCGCAATACTGAGCCAACTGTATGAACACAGTTGTAGTAGCATACCGACGATTTAACGTTCACCGCATTGCCATTTCTATACAACTCTCCGGTATTGCGTATGAGATATATGAGGAGTCGTAACCGACCTTTACTTTAGTGCGTACGAGACCTAATCAATCTCCTAGGAAACTGTCTTTAAAATAATGTATATCCCACTCAAAATTAAACACAGTTATATATTGTATTTGCAGTAGATTATAGACAATTCATTGCTCTGTTTTAGGTACGCAAGTTTTAAGTACGCATATGGCATACAAATACAAACACTAGAAATTAGATGTTGTGGTTTCGCGCACAAAATTAAAGACCCGTAACAGATCTTATATATCCCTTAACGCAATAAACATGTAAATATAGTGGGTTACGAAAATGGTAATGACATGAAGTTTTCTTTAACCAGTCAACTGTTTCGAAGAGTATACGCGTCATAAAAGTTAAATAATTTGTGTTAGGACGGGTTTATTCGTCACAAGTTTAATGAAGTAGGGAAAGTTTGTAGATTTAATGCAATTTTAGTGAAAACTAAAATATTATACACCGTGACTTTTTAATTACCCGAGAAAAATAAGTTATATATTCAGTTATCGATATACATTAAATTTGGCGAAGAAAAAAATATTTATTTTTATGAAATATTTATTAAAAATGTCCTTAATATACAACAAAAATTATACAACAAAAAATCTTGCCAATTCAAATAGACATCATTATCATTCCAATATTAACTGCACCCAAACCAACCTAATTTGGTCGCGTAATATTTACGTACGGAAGGGATAACTATGAATGAAAACAATTTGTGCAACCTGCCGACAAAAGACGTTTATTCTCTTTCGCACGCGCTGTTGCCATACTTGAATACATGCGTCTCATGCATAGTAGTAAACAAATACTACGAAGATGGTGTACAAGTATTTGATGCATTTACAGGATTTCTTTGAAGTCCCATAAAACAATATTTTTGTATGAACGCAACAATATTTGAATGTTACTTACTGACATACATATTTTTACAAACGCGAATTTTAGTTTTCTCGGGTAATTAAAAAGTCACGGGTACATTCATAAACTTCAAGAAGTTTGAAATATTTTGAATCCAAGGAGAAAAAAAATAAGATCTATACCTAGAAGGTTGTGCGTCTGATACTATACGTACAAGATAACTAACAATTTCCCACGTATAATTGGATAATTAGCTGTTATACGAAGAGCTTTGTCCTTGTCTTTTGTGAGCGAACAGAATAGGAAAAATGAATTGTTCTTTTATCTTTATAAGCATGTAATAAAAATAATTGATTAGATACGTAATAATTAAATTACTGTGTACACGTTGATGAGCTCAAGATATCTTACTGGAGTAACTGTAATTAACGTTGCAGCCAAAAATAATTTTCAGCTGAAACCTAAATAACAATTCAAGGCTGTATCCCATAAAAAAGTAAACTTTTTTTATGGGATAAAAAAGTAAACTTTTTTTATGGGATGGGAAGGCAAACTAGCATGCGTGTCACCTGATGGAAAGCAATCAACGCCGCCCATAGACATACTCAATACCATACGCATCACAAATGCGTTGACGGAATTAGCTTGTTTTTTAAAGGTTTCAATGTCGTTTGGTTCAAAAATAGCGCTTTTATAAAAGATACTATTACTTCTTCCTCTCCCATTAAATCCTCCTTCTTCTCTCATGAAATCCTTTTACCCCTCCCATAATTCGCATACGTACCCAAAGGTAGGCAATGCATATGGAATGTTTCGGTGGCTACTTACCATTAAGTGACTTGCCGTTTCATTTGAAAACAGTTTTCCTTAACCAAATAAAATAACAATAAACGATTTATACAATAAATTTCCGACGTTCTTTTCATCTTAAGCGGTTTCCACGTCGAAAGAATATCTACCGAGAAATAAGAATAAGTTGTTTACATTATATTATTATATTATAGTTTGTATATAAATAATCGATCCCTACGCTGTCCACGCTTAAGGCTTTTAATAGTGACGAAAATAAACACAAATTACATTCAACAACGCAAAAATCAATCGATAATTGAGCCTAGAAATGATTAATAGAGTCAGGCGGTACTTTGCGGATATCTATTACTATGTTAACAGTTAGAACTTTTACTTAGCTAATATTCGCGACAACGAAACAAAAACAGAAAAATAATAATGTGTGTTTTCTACTGGAAGAAGTGGATTTATGGGGAACTTAAACTAAATCTTAAAAACGGCCAGTGCGGAGTCAGCAACTCTCCACTTTCCAGCCACTATCAACAACCGTTAATACATTATTATTTTTCTGTTTCTGTTTTCATGTCGCGGATCTTAGCTAAGTAACAGTTATAACTGAGCCTAGAAACTTAAGGCCAAAACACAATTTTCGTATCAAACACATTACAAAAACAAGTACCTAATATAGAAAAAAATTAAAGTCCACTCCTACTTTTATATCATGCTAAATATCTTATAATAATAATAAGAAATTTGTTTTTCTCCCAGATAAAACAAAAATTTATTAATTATTGAATTCATATTTGAAAAAACTGTATTAACATCAAGTGTCATCCACTACAAGTTTAAAAAATATGTATTTGAATTGAGCGGATGAATAAAAAAGTATTTTATTAACGATTGAAAATTTAATTTATATATATATATATATATATATATATATATATATATATATATATATATATATATATATATATATATATATATATATGACGACCAATTGACTCAGTGGCGGGGCCTTCTGATCGGAATCAATGGTAATGAGTTCGATCACCGCATCGAAATAAATATAAATATGGATTACAAATATTTATCCCGAGTCTGGTAACCCCACCAATCCGCATTGCACAAGCGTGGTGGAGTAACGTCCGTCCCTCCAGAAATAGAGAGGCCCGTGGTCAGCAGTGGAATATATATGGGCTGTTACAAGTATATATATATATATATATATATATATATATATATATATATATATATATATATATATATATATATATATATATATATATATATATATATATATATATATATATATATATATATATATATATATATATATATATATATATATATAGTGTGTGTATATATATAGCGATTAATAGTAGGAATTGAAATAAGCTAACCGCTTATTACCGTGTGTTTACGCCAAGTGCCCGTGACGGAACATCCTTGGTGTGCACTTGGACAAATACACGTTATCGCACAATAGAACACACGGAGCTAACGCAGAATCGGCTCGGTGTGTGACGAAAACCGCGATAACTTGTAATATTACGAATTGTGTTTACAAGGCAAAACGTGAGGGTTAGCGAAAATCTACATTGTGCAAGTACTTATTACATACATACATACATATCGTCACGCCTGTTTCTCGTAGGGGTAGGCAGAAACCACAGATCTCCATCTGCTACGATCTCGACATACTTTTCTTGGTTCTTCCACACTCATTACTCTCCTCATGAAAGCCCGCCGATTAAGGGTACTCTTGACCAACTTTCTTAAAAAAGTACTTATTATTCTAAATCATAATAAGTATTTTTTGAAGAAAGTATTTATTATGATTTAGAACATATAAAGTAAAGACAATATAAGAATATTAATGGAGTCAGGCGTTACTTTGCGGAAATCCATCACTATGTGGACAGTTAAAAGTTTTACTTATTAAAAGTTTTATTTTCTGTTATTGTTTTGCTTGTCGCGGATCTTAGCGAAGTAAAACTTTTGACTGTCCACAATATAAGAAGAGATATCAGAGATTAGATGGAAGCCACAGAGTCCTGTAGAATACTACAATCGAAGAATTTGTGACCGATGCTTAAATAACACGAGGGAGAATATTTAATTCTTTTTTTTTTAATTTTGGGAAATAAATTATAATTTTTTTGCACGGAATAAAGTTACGTCGCGATAAAGGTGAAACTCACTTTACTAAGATCCGCGAACAAAAATTAGAAAAATAATATTGTGTGTTTGAAAATAAGTTTATAGCGTATTACTCCCGAGGAACGGCCATCGGCCGTGGATTCGCCGTGTTTCAATACAAACTAGTGTTGTTGTAGTTATTTATACACTTCTTTGCAAACTATTACACAATATTATTTTTCTTATATGTATTCGCAGATCTTAGCAAAGTGAATTTGACTGTCCATATTTATAATGTAGAGTTTTTACTGTTTAGTGATAGAGCCACCCTGCAGACGAATACTTTGTCAAACATGGCATATTATTTGTCAGTAACATAAATAGGCCGCCTCGCCCAGAGAAGTACCACACTCCCACAGAAAAACGGCGTCTGAGTGGTAGCTTAGCTACCGCGCTTCGTCCGGTGAGACGCTGAGTTCCGGAAGCCCAATCCCCCTTCCCCTTCCTACTTTCCTTAGTGATAGTTTCCTAAAAGACCAGTAACGCTTCTGCACTGCCGATAGTACTTCGGATGTTTGTGGGTTGATTGCTTTACATCAGGCGACACGCCTGCTCGTCTGCTTTCCCATCCCATAAAAAATGGATTTCCGCAAAGTAACGGCTGACTGAAATATAAGATATAAGATTGATTAAGCGGTTCCCGAGATTAAAGGGGAAACTCTTTTGAAAACAGTGTTTCATGAGGATTTTTGATGTCAAAGACAATTCAATTTTATTTATATAATGATTAAAGACAGCCAATTGGCTCTGTGGCGCGGCCCCCCGCCCACGGATTCAATGGTCGCGCATTCGATCCCCGCATTGGAATAAATATATGTATGGCCTACGGATATTTTCCGAGTCTGGTAACCCCGCCAATCTGCATTGGACAAGCGTGTTGGGTAAATGCCCATTTCTCCAGAAATGGAGAGGCCCGTGCTCAGCAGTAGGATATATATGGGCTGTGGAAAAAAAATTATTAATGAAATAAAAACATTTTAGTCACCTAACTGCTTCTACGTTGGTTACCGTTGACTCTTTAAGATTCCACTCGCTTAGTATGAAAACGTGTCGTAATATGGAAGTATCGGATGTGACGCAGTCATCGTCAAAGGATCGCTACATCTTACATTGTGCTCAGCGCATACTAAACGTGCTGGGGTCGCATGGCCTTTGAATTGGTTATGCGACATTGTGGCGCATTACTGTATTTGATACATGTACAGTATTATGGCTCCCAACGAATATACAGGTGTCCCAGAACTCAACGTCACGAAACAGAAAGCCCATAATTTTCAAACTGCATGATATAGATTTTTTTTTTAATTTTTCTCATGATGGTTACAATTAATCCTGTCACCCCGTTTCGGCTTGACGTTGAGTTCTGGGACACCTGTATAGCGTCCGATGGTAGAATTAGGTTTCAAACACAATTAAAAAAAACTACAAAGGATATAAAAAAATTGAATAACTTTTACAAAGAAGAATACATACATACATATCGCGTCGCGTCACGCCTGTTTTCCGTAGGGAGACAACAGATCTCCATCTGCTTCTATCTCGGCATACTTTTCTTGCTTCCTACACACTCATCACTCTCCTCATACAATGAAGAGAGTAATGAGTGTGGGCGAAGCAAAAAAAAGTGTGCCGGGATCGTAGCAGATGGAGGTCTTGGTCTCTGCCTACCCCTACGGGAAACAGGCATGATTGTATGAGCATATATTTGAAGTATTGCATTTAAATCTCTATAGGACCATATATCTTATTTATGAAAGGGCAACAACATTATAAAACATCGTATTCAAAAACGACAAATATATATTGTGCGTTCATACTACTCTTTTTGTGTATAGGTTCCCTAAGGCGCATTCGTGTAGAACGAGGGATACTTGCAGTGTAAAGCCCCCCTAATAGTTATCGAGAGCTCTTCTTAAAATCATTAAAATTAATTAACAAGCACGTTCCAAGCTCTCGTTAGCAAAATGATATAGCTATAAGTACGAAACCTTTTTTAATTACTACTATTAGTTCGTACTCTCTCTATAAATATATGTATTTACTTATCTTCTTCAAATTTTCAATCGTTAATAAAATACTTTTATACTCATCCACTCAAATTCAAATACATTTTTAAACATGTGCTGGATCACACTTGATGTTAATATAGTTTTTTCAAATATCTCCGGAACTCAACTGCACATCGGACGAAGCGCGGTAACTAAGCTACCACTCAGACGCCGGTTTTCTGCGGGAGTGTGGTACTTCCCCGTGCGATCCGGCCAATTCAAGCTACAGACAAATAATATGCCATTCTTGCCAATGTCTTCGTCTACAGCGTGGCTCTACCACAAACTCTCTCCCGCAGAAAACCGACGTCTGAGTGGTAGCTTAACTACCGCGCTTCGTACGGTGAGCAGCGATGAATTCCTGAGACCCAACACCCTCCCCCTCCCACTCCCATAATGTCACTTTCATTAAAGGTCGGTAACGCTTCCGCACTGCCTATGGCGTTGCGGATGTCTATAGGCGGCGTTGATTGCTTTCCATCAGGTGACACGCCTGCTCGTTTGCCTTCCTATCCCATAAAAAATCTATTAATTCTCTACCTTAAAAATATCCCAGTGCCGGGCCGGGCCTCACCACGTCTTAAATAATACACATTTACCCGCAACGCTCGTTCGATGTGGATTGACGGGGATACTAAATTTAGAATAAATATCTAAAGGCAATACACAATTGATCTCGATGCGGGGATCGAACTCACGACCATTGATTCGGTGGACAGTTCAGCTATTACTTCTTTTTTCGGATTGTAAAGTCGTTTCACACGCGCTGTTCACAATGCAATACAATACAAGCGGCCTTCAGAAGTATGTGTACGATGCATATGTATTGTACACATATGGTAACCAAATCTGAGGTTGGTGTGTCGTTTTGGTATCGAATGTCTGTCTTTTCGTCGCGTCGCATGCCGCTTTATGCGCGCCAAAATCCGCCACCCGACATTTTTAATCGCTTCGTAATGACTTTCGACGGTCTGTATGAAGACGTTTATTGTTTATTAATACTTTTGCGAACGCACACTCAGTGAAAAATGACGACCACATTTAAATTGAGAACGATAAACATCATAATATGATGAAATATAATATGAAAACGCTGTAAATGACATAGAAGTAAAAAAAAATTAATGCTTATTCGGATCAAAAGCTCCAGTCTCAAAGCAAGACCAATAGAAAATTTTTTACAGCGTTGAAACTGACTGTTTTTGAGAAATCAGATACAATTTTTTCAAACATCTTAATTTTTTTCATGGGATAGAAAGACAAACGAACAGGCGTGTCGCCTGATGGAAAGCAATCAACGCCATCCATAGACATCCGCAGCACCGTAGGCAGTGCGGAAGCGTTGCGGACCTTTAAGGAAACTGTCATTATGGGTGTGGGAATTGGAGGGGGAGGGGTAGAGGGAGGGTACTGGGCCTCCGGAACTCGGCCGCTCACCGCACGAAGCGTGGTAGCTTCTACCACTCAGACGCCGGTTTTTTGTGGGAATGTGGTATTTCCCCGAGCGAGCCGGCCCATTCATGCTACAGGCAAATATGCCATTCTTGACAAAGTATTCGTCTAGAGCGTGGCTCTACCACTTATAAAGTTTTGGGCTCTAGTGGTAAATTTTCAATTCGCGGTTAACTACGTTTTCGCTTTTTTGCGTCGATATACACAACAACCAATTGGCTTAATGACGGCACTGCCGAATCTATGGTCTCGGGATCGATCTCTGCAACCGAATAAAAATGTATGTTATATTCTGATATTTATTCTGAGTCTGGTTACCCCACCAATCCATATTGGACGAGCATGGTGGGTTAATTCACACAGTTCCTCCAGAAATAGGGAGGGCCGTGCTTAGCAATGGTACATATATCGTGAAATGATAAAATATTTCTAAAATACAGAAAATTTGCTAAAACACAGAAAGATATGTCATTATAAAGTATGATTAGCAACTCAACAATTGTAAAGTAATATTCTGGCGAACTTGAGTATTTCCTCTAATGGAAATCAGTCGTCGTAAACATTTGTGATAACATTGTTTGGTTTGAATATCGCAACTGCTTCATAATGACTGTTATCATTTAGAATACAATACCAGAAACACAGCAATTCTGTTACCTACTCTACGACAGGAATACAAATAATGGAAGAGGAAAAAGGATTTAACAGAAGGAGGTAAAGAACGAGAAAAGGAAGGTTAAGAGTTTCATCGTCACCATCAGGATGAATGGCTGTATTGCACGCACCACCACTCTGTTGAAGCAGCTACCTTCAGCAGTACATCCGAACCGATGCTTTATAATGATATGATATGATACCGTCATCTTAAAGGCCGACAACGCATTTACAATGCTTAGGGTGTTGTAAATGTCTATGGGCTGCGTTATTGCATTCCATCAGGGGCCACGCTCGCTCGTTTGCCTCTCTATACCATAAAAAGGGGTGGAGAAAAGTTTGTTCTCTGAATCCCCGTACTCAGAGTATGAAACGCAGTAACACAGTAAAATTCTACCACTTAATACGAATATTCTGTTAAGGTTTTCTCTACTTTCTCAATGGAGCCGATGTATGCATGCACGCATACTCTAACAGATATTGGCAGAATGACCAGCGCTTTAGTTAACCAACTACAGCATTAAAACTGAGACAAGGCCTATAATTTGACACATTAATGTTAATTTGAAGTCAATCCGAATGTTTGTTTTTGTTTATAGGATAGGAGGGTAAACGAGCAAGCGTGCCGCCTGAAGGAAAGCAATCAACGCCACCCATAGACAACGGCGACACCGCAGGAGTCACGGAATCGTTGCCGGCCTTTTAGGTATGTGTGGACTTGTATTTTGAAGGTGCCAATGTCGTATCGGTTCGGAAAGACCGTCGAAGGAAGCTGCACATAGTGGTGGTGCATGGAAATAAGTTAAAAGTTAAACTTGTGTAGCAAGTTACTTTAATTTTTAGCTTAATTCTATTTTGATTGTTACTGTTGATGTTGTTTGTATTGTGCCTTGAATAAACATATTATTTATCCATCTATCCATTCGAAATATCATGGTTTTTTTAGTCCATATATATCCCGCGACTCAACATGATGCCTCTTTATATCTCTAGGAATGGAAATTAAACCACCACGCTTGTTAAAGGCTGATTGACACTGCAACTACAATCGCAATTTTGTCTGTAAACCCGTAAAAACTCCGTTATGGTCTACTGTATGTTAATTTGGTCGTATTTTGTTTAAGTATTAGCCAGAGTACCTTTAACCGGCGGGCTTGCATGAGGAGAATAATGAGTGTGGAGGAAGCAAGGGAAGTATGCCGAGATCGTAGCAGATGGAGATCTGTGGTCTCTGCCTACCCCTACGGGAGATAGGCGTGATGATATGTATTTATGTTAGCCAGTCCATCATCATTACTGGCGTCAATGCTATATTTAATAGAATTCCGGTAAACGACTGACTGACAGTGCAACTATAATCGGAATAAATATATTCTGTTTACCAGCAATTTTGTCTGCGAACCCGTAAAAACTCAGTTATGGTCTACTGTATTATAATTTGGTCGTATTTTGTTTAAGTATTAGCCAGTCCATCATCATTACCGGCATCAATACCGTTATATTTAATAGAACTCCATCAAACGGTTACGTAAGCTTATACGGGTGGTTAAATATGGAAAGATCGAACGCCTGATTAGAATATTCAATATATATTCTCTTATATGCATATTTACTAGTTATTCATCGCTGGAAAACTTTATTAACATATCGACGCAAAAAAGAGAAACCGTAGTAAACCACAAAGTGAAAACTTACCACCAGAGCCAAAAAAAAAACAAACTTTTAACACATTGAAGTCGGTAGACGGGAATTCCCGTCTTTTATTTTTCAACTGTTGGCGACGGATGACGGAAATTCACGTTTTTTGGAATCTGATGCAAAATTGTGTAATTGCAAGTAAAGACAACATAAAGACACGAAAAAAATGATAGGTGTAGTGATAAAAATAAAAAAAAATGTGCGGGAACTGAGGCTTGACATTTTAAGCGCATACCGTCTTCAACGTGTTAAGACTTCTGTATACTGACTACTGTATTTGGGCACTCAAAAACAGTCAGTTTAAACGGTGTATAAAATTTTCTATTTGTAGAGCTGTGAGATTCTGACCATTCGACTATGCAATAGTTATTTTTTTTTTTTACACCTGTGTCATTAACAGCGTTTTCGCTTTTTTGCATCGATATTATTATATCTTTTTGGGTTCCGTAACTTACTGGCGAAAACAGTACGCTACTAAGATTACATATTTTTTATGGAAGCGATAGGCACACGAGCAAGCGGGTGACCTGACAGTAATTAATCACCGCTTCACAAGATTATCTGCAGCACTATAGGTATTACAGATACATCGCCTACCATAAGGTGTACACACATGCTCAGTACTAGCATGAAAGCATGCCACTAATGAGCAATTGCTTATTATTAAAATATTGCTATTAATGGGCATGCCTATTTCTAGTTAAAAAATCAACAGTCAGTTGATTTTTGAGCAAGCTACCTGTGGTGCGGGTAGAAGGGGAGTATTTCTAGCATATGTGAACTCTGTTGCTTATGAACATGCTAGTGATTATTTGATCCCGATATATGACAGGTGTGTTGTAAATGCGTATCTGTTAAACGAAATACATATGTTGCGCTGGGGAGATTTTTTTGATAAAACGTTACTTTTCGTAACATATTATTGAAGTTACGAATACCTGTGGAACACACGATCGCTTCTATATAAAAATAATATATCTCGAAATAATGCCTATGAAGCTTTATTAAAAGACCAGAACTTTTTGTAAGGAACTTCACTGATTTGAATTGAATCCATCAGGTTGACGTGGCCTGAAGTGAAACGCGTCGCTCAAGATCGATCGCTATGGAGAAGCACTGTGGACGCCCTCCGTCCCACTTCGGGGATATAAGACCATAAGGGTATGGTGCTTCCATTTTGGAAAGCCTATGCTTAATTAGCACGTGTGTCCAATTATTTGCTTTTGTCATACTTAAATCTAGCACTAGAAATGTGAACAACCGCAGAGCATGCTAGTTTTAAGCATCTCTGTTATAAGCATGTGTGTGAGTATCTTTAAGTTAAATTGATAAGGTCAAATTGGATTTAAACTCAGGAGACAAGGTGGGTGGGAGGCATAAAGGGTGGGAGGGAGGTGAGTAGGGTGTTCGGTCGCGCGGGTCCAGCCCGGAATGCAGCTCAACTACTGCAAGTATAGACATGTAGGGTTCTCCGACCGCTCTTATCGACTATCGTCTTAAGCGATAACCGATGTACGTGACGTAACAGTCTTTTCCGCTCGGAGATACTTGGAATAAGTATCTAATCGTTCTATAGTTTCAATACTTTATATGCATCGAAACAATACTTATAAATAAAACTACGGCGCCGAAACGTGGACGCTGACAGTCCGTCTGCTTCACAAGCTCAGAGTCGCTCAGAGAGCTATGCTCGGAGTTACTCTGGTAGATATGATTCGAAATAAACAAATTCACCAGAGAACTAAAGTCACCGACATAGCCTTTCGAATTAGTAAACTAAAGTGGCAATGGGCTGGTCACGTTTGTCGGAGATCCGACAATCGTTGGAGCAAACGAATGCTGGAGTGAGGACCGCGTCTGGGTAAACGTAGTGTGAGACGCCCCCCGGCTAGATGGTGCGACGATCTGCGCAGGGCGGCTGGCAGAAACTGGATGCGTGTAGCCGAAGATCGGGCTAGGTGGCGCTTCATGGGGGAGGCCTATGTCTATCAGTGGACTGCCGCAGGCTGTTGATGATGATGAAATAAAATTGAAATCTGTATGTCACTTCGAAAGTCAAAAAATGAATTTGAAATGTGTGAAGAGTTTTTTAACTCTTCACATATTTCATCTTTATATACTTAAAGGCCGGTTAAGTTTACTTTAGAAGTATCCCTCACCGGCGTGCTTGTATGAAGAGAAAGATGAGTGTGGATGAAGCAAAGAAGGATGCCAAGATCGTAGCAGATGGAGATCTGTGGTTTTAACTCTCCTGCTACCCCTACGGAAAACAGGCGTGATGATATGTATGTATCTGTATACACATGCTTATAATAACGAACATTAGCAAAAAATATTTAGATTTTATTTAATTTTTAAGTACAGGCTATTTTTCATATATTGTATCTTTATATAAAAGTCGGCAACGCTTCGCGTAATATTTGCTCGTTTGCCCTCCTAAAGCTAAATAAATATATATTTATACGTCTATACATATTTCTATGTCATTATATTTTTCCAGTAGTGTCACGACAACAGCTAAATTGATTTCGATGGTACATTTTAAAGAATGGTTTTAATGCGTATTATTTATAAGTAATGGTTTAAACTAAAAGTATATTATATTCAAAACCTCTAAATAAAATTAAAGTTTCTGCTATTTGGAAATTAATTACCGTTACCTACTTTGTTCTGCTTTCATACAACGAAACTAAAATGCAACAGGCTAAATTTAGAAACGGCTGAACCAATATTGAAAAAACTTTTGCGATAAGCTTAGGGTTTTTCACCCTAAAAATTTGAAAAATGAAATAATAAAGACGAGTGTAGGCAAAATCGCGATACCAGCTCGATCTAATACAAATGGAATCTACGGTATTACACAACAATTCATTGTTGGCATCAGTGTATTATCAGAAATCTTATTGTCTGGATTGTAAGTCACCTTTGTATTGTTTGACTAAAACAATTAATTACGCCTACGGTTAATACGAGGATAAACACGGACATACATACGATGAATAACAAGTTTCAAAAGCTCAAAGACGCTGCTTGGAGTTCTCTGGTAGATATGAGTCGGAATGAGGAAATCTAGAAACCGTCTCCGACATCGTTCTCCAAGTCAGCAAACCGAAGTAACAGTTGACTCGTCACGAGTGCTGAAGCGGTAACAACGTCTTGGCAAACGTAACGTGGGACGCTACTCAGCTCTAAGGTGCTACAGTCTTCACGGGGCGGTTGCGTGTAGCCGAAAAACGAACTTGGTAGTGGTATATGAGGTATATGAGCTGTACAATGAGCCGAACGTCATCAAAACCCTTAAGATTGGACGCCTTCGTTGGGCTGGGCACGTGGTACGGATGGACGAGGCAAACGCCTACTTGACGGCAAACCAGATGGTCGTAGAAGCCGCGGAAGGTCTAAGCTCAGATGGCTAGATGGAATCGAGGACGACTTAAGGACAATCGGTGTGAGAGGCTGGAGAAAAAAAGCTTAACGATGATCCGACTGGAAATATTTTCTGGACCAGGCTAATGCCCACCCGTGGCTGTAATGCCTTAATGATGATGATGATTCGTCATTGGTAACAAATGTAAATTCAAAAATGTAAATTACCCAAAACAAAAATACCATTTTTACATTTAGCTAATCCTGAGGTCAAATGTATATTTTGTTTCATGTTTATGCCTGGTTTTGGAGAAAAAGCGAAGTTGGAGATCATATCACGATTTCACAAATACGATCGAATGAGAGAATTGCCTTGCCCCAATCTTAGATAGCTGTGCAACTACGTCATCACACTTTTCTTTTCTTTGATGGCAATTAGTTATAACTATTATGCCAGTCTCAAGTAAAATACAATAATATACAATCTCTTGAAATGTAACAACTCAGCTTATCACGTTACGTCTTGTAAAAATGGTGGGTATTTTACCAAAACCTTCTATGGACTTTTTCATTCAACTTCAAAAAGAGATTTATATGCATTTATTTCATATCACTTCACTTATACGCCTTAATCGAACTATATTGCATAATACGCCACTACAATTAAACAATATAACTGATAACAATATAAGATTATGGAAAGGAACTAAAAACACAATGTCACTGATGTCAGTTGGCGGGAAAAAAGCCGTTTTAAGCACAATAATAAATGTTTTCTTTATCAAGAATGCGAAAAATGATTTATAACTCCCTTTTTGAGTGTTAATTTTCGCACCAGGATAAATATTTGTATGTCCTAGCCATATTTATTCCAAATGCGGGTGTGTTTGGCCTTCTTACAATGTATGCTATGAGTGTAAGTTTTATTCATTAGTATTTTCATTTTTTATATATTGGACGGACACTTGGCGAAATTTCATATTCATTCATATAAGGTAAACTTTCAAAACCATTTCAATCAACCACAGTCAAAACCATTACCGAGATTAGCCGGGACAAATAAGGACGAAGAAGGGAGAAAGAAAAATATTAATGAGCTTAGGTCAAGATCAGTAAGTATTCCGACATAGCAGTTTTTCGAAGGATTTGATATTTGTATATTATAAGTAATTATCATATAAAACAGTGTGAAAATAGTTGTATTTCAAGTAATTTTCTTTCATTACCATGAAAATAAATATACCTATACCTATTACAAGTTGAAATAAAAAAATGTAGATAAAATAGTAATGCAGATTATAAAATAATTTTAAAAAATTTAATGATTAATAGTTGTTAATGTTGTTTTTCATATAAAACTAGGTGTTTTGAATCACTTCAAATAAAGCATTGCAACCTAGTGTTATATGAAAAACAAAGCTTTAAAATATTATTCATTAAACTGTTTGAAATTATAATCTGTATTACTGTTTTACTTACCAAACTTATTTATATGAACTTGTACATTAAAAATACATATGAACTTTTGTTTTAACAATGTTATCAACCAATATTTAATAATAATTTTGAAGATGTACATGAAAACTTCATTATTTTTTTAAATACCGGTATAGACGAGAAAGCCAGTTTGAAGTCAGTAGTAAGTTACGTTTTTGATACACACAACATCTGGACTGGATGCAAAGACAAACAGACATCAATGTAAACGTGCCACATAAAATAAAGCTCCGATCACTACCATATATCACCAATAAAATTTCACAACTAAAAGACACACACCATTACAAAATAACACAGAATGTTTCGTTCAGAAAAGTTCGGAATGTAAAAAAAACAGGCTAACAGAACACGTCCATAGCCGATCACGGCAAACAAACTTAACGTTATAAAATACTGCCGGTTTGAACTGCGAAAGCGACTAACTACTACTTTGTCCTTGTCTTGCTTGTGTACTGCTTATAACCCCACGAGTTTTAATACATTCCACTGCCGCTTAATAAAGGTGAATTAAGTTATATTTTATCTTTATTCGTATTATACCACGGGGAAAACATTCCACAAAAAACGAAGAGTGAACTGCAGTTCTCTCCCTTTTACAACCTATGTTGAAAAGAGCAACAAATACGCTACAGAATGAGACGCATCTATTGGTAAAAACTTATCTTCATCATAAGTGTGAAGTAACCCAATGACTAAGTTGGCTATCAGGTAAATTGAACTTTATTAATAAGATCGTAAAGTTATTTATTTTAGTTATATCACTTGTTTTGTATCCATTTATATAAATACACGCTACGTTTTTGAATAATTATAGGGGTGATTTATCTAGTTTTCAATAGAGCCAATTTCACTTATTTGTAAAATCTTTTTAAAATAATTTACCAATTAAATGGCGCTAACTAAATCGGTTATTAGAGCTGTAATAAAAAAGATTGTATATAAAAACAAAGTGAAATATATCACATATTATGAATGTAGTGTACACATCTGCATAACTCATACAACTTCTTCGCTTACGGCTTACGGTGCTTAGTTTGGTTTAATTAGGTAAAGAGGTAATTGTAAAATGAAAGAGCTCTCATTTACGTCTAAAAATTAAATATCGTACATACACGTAGACGTACATACGTCGTAATTACATTTTTAAATTATGAATTGTTGTAAATGAATTCGGACAATGAAATTTAGTATATATGGACATGTCGAGTTAGATTTACACAGTGTGTTATATTTAATAAAATTAAAGTGTCTATTTATTTAAATTCTTTTTGGCTCTCTTGGCGAGCCAATTGAAAAAGCAACCGCATGTGGTATTTTTTTCAAATTGTTGTCTTATTTAGTATATAGTAATAACTGCACATTGATACATTATAGACACATAATGAACTTAGCTTTCAGATTTTGAAATAAAATAGTTGCCAGAATAGATCGATAGAAAACAATATTTATGTGATGTTTAATATTATTTATATAGATTATATTAGATTTTAAAATTCAGTAAAGACCTAGTAAGTATTATACAACGATATATAACTGTAAATAGAAAAATACGTTTTTTCAAAATGTCTATTTTTATAATTTGAGTATTATACAGGTGTCCAGTGGCAAATTTAGTCTTACACAACAAGAACAGTAAAGGAAAAAATGCCTCCTAGGTATACGCATAAGTGCCTACTAATTATTACGTGTCGGTATGTAACCTCATCTAACAATATATATCTAACAATATAACGCTCAGTATTACATGGGCTATAAAAAATATTACTCACCGCGTTGGTACTGGTGGAGCCCTCTTAGTCTTGTCTACGTTGGCGTTTGTCCACACATTGTTATTGTTGATTAGTTTGTTTAATTTAAGCTTTGTTTTCTCGGGTAACCTTGGCTTCAAAGTCGGTGGCAGGACGCTCTCCGGAGTTTTCGGTGCTTGTTTCGGAGTAACCGACCTCTTCACGATTTGCAACACTACATTTGTGCTCTTCAGGTCCTTTGGCTTGGGATCGTTCGGGGGGTTCAGAGCTCCACGGTCCGGGGCTTGCGTTTTCGATCTGAGCGGTCGTTCGGGATACAGTGGCTTTTCGGAACGACTCACCGGTTTAGATCGTTCGATGCCTTTCTTAATTTTTTCTTTTGGTATATCAACTGAAAGAAACATAAACAATGACTATTAGATATTCACACATGGGCCTCCTAAATCTAAATTACAGCTAAAATTAAAATTAAATCTTTCCGTGACTCCTGCGGTGTCGCGGTTGTCTATGGGTGGCATTGATTGCTTTCCATCAGGCGGCACGTTTGCCGTATCCCATAAATCCTATCCCATAATAAAACGTTTATGTGAAGTTTTTTCCAATTTAATAAAGAAATATAACTTTTTTTAAAAATAAAGTTGTGCGGTCAGGGAGAATATATCTACGAAAAAACTTATTTCCTGTAAGTAGAAAGGACGAATTTTGATAAGGATGTTTTTTTTCTGATTTAATTGGTGTACTTAAATTTAAATAAGAAAAAAATCTTTGTCGAAAGATGTCGGTCATTTTTTAAAAGAATTAAAAAGTTTAAAAAATGACCGAGACCTTCCGACGCAGTTTTTTGTCGTCGATATGTAGGTACATACACAAAACGTTAAACATATAACAGATAAAACAAATTATGTAATTAAATGTAATTGTAATAACATTACTTTTTAATTTTGTAATAGTAAATTTTTCTGAATAACAAAATCTTAATAAAAAATGTTTACATTATTTTTAAAATTCTATTTTATTGTGATCCTTAAAAATCACACTAATAAAATAGAATAGAAAAACCTTTTTCCAAATACTGTATAAATAATTAGTTATTTAATAATATTTCTTCAGCTCATTATTATTTCAATAGATTGATTTTAAAATGTTCATGAAAACAAATTCATTCTAAACAAATATGTTGCAAGTTTTACTCATATATTTTAAAAACTATATAAAAAAAGATCTTATGTGTACCTGATCTAGGCCTATTTCTAGTGATAGGCTTTGTCTCCGCGCTGCCTATTTTTGTAGTTTCTTCAACCGAGTACGAAGAAGTGATCGGCGGCGGCACCGCCTTGCTACGGGAACTAAATGTGGCTTTGAAAAAATTCGCCGAGAGCTTCTTCCGTAGTGCTTGCGAGTTGGAGCTAAGATGAGGTTGCCTAAAATGAAAAAAAATAAAAGTTATGGTTTCACAGGGGACACTCGGGTTTGAACCGGGGACCTCTCGATCTGCAGTCGAATGCTCTACCACTGAGCTATATCCCCTTAAAGAGTTGTTTTGAAAGTAATATACATTATCTGTAGAATAACTACTTCTTCAAACGTAATAGTTTAGCAACTTTACGTTAGATGGCGCTTAAAACAAAAATGAAAATTGTTGCAATGTACTAATTTTAATTCACTATAAATATAAAAAAATAGTGTTTAGTAAAAGTATATCATTTAATGATTACTTACTGAAGTTTTAAATTATTAGGCACCCCTGGCGCCTTCTGCTGCATAACCTCCTCGATCTGAAACAAGAACAAATTGTTATGACTCAGCTGAATTTATTTCCCATATGGGTTCGTGATGAAATGTCTTCTTACGTCTACAAAATCACTCTGCATTCTCAATTGTTTTTTAAAACAGGTAATGAGAAAAAATCACTATGCACTGTGTATAGAAATTGCACCAACTCTCTATTATCGCAGTGACAATGTCTTATCATCTTAAAAACCGCGTCTTTATCGTTATTGATTAGTTGTTAATATTTACCACGATAAATTGATATTCTCTTGTCCTTCGGACTCCTGTCAACATTTTGATCAGTATTTTACTATAACGAGCTAAATATTCATATATATTTTTTATAAATTGGAAAATAATTAGCGTTCAATATATCAACAATTGATTTGTCACAATTGCTAAAATATATTGTCTATTGCTGTTAAAAATAATTCAAAAAGGTTGCAATCAGTTTTTTTTAATTTTAACTATTTTGTGTTTGCGTCTACGGAGAATAAAAATAACCAACATAAAGTACTTTTATTTAGGAAACTAAAGTTGCAATGAGTTGGTCGCCGGAGGACGGACAAATGTTGGAGTGGACGGGGTTAGAGAGAGTGACGCTCTGCGTTTAGCGGCTGGCATAAACTGGTGCATGTAACTGAATATCAGGATATATATAAGACTCACCCAATGCACACCACTTAGATACGCCATACATATCACTTACATATCATTCGTTCGTGATGTTTGGCCGATTAATTTTTGCATTATGCCCATATAATATTATGCAACAGCAATAAACTCGCTCGTGAATACCAGGCCTTAGGTACAATGACATTGGTTTGTTCTGAACATGAATTGGAAATCCCTAAACATGTCATCTGTCACAAAATAATGAAGCACTAAAAAAATGGCCGTCAAACAATCGAATAATTATGTTTTGACTAATTGTTACAAAAAATACAATTAGTCTCGTCGGTTTTTTTGGTGTTAATCATTGAGTTAATGTCCCGATCAAAGTCATCGACTGATGTCGACATCGACAAGAAGAAAAGAGACCCTATTCTAAGCCGGTAACCATAAAGCAAAGAAAGCAAGTAATTAATAATTAAAATATAACTTACAAGACATTGATCCATTGTAACATATTCTTGTAAAACCAACTTTTGATATTTTTTTTGTTTTTATTAATATTTTAAACAAATATATACAACAAAATATGTAGGCCCGTAAAACTAGACTCGGAATCAACAGCTAAGTCTTAATTAAAATTATTTATTATAATGTATTTCTTAAATAAATAAGCTAGGTTATATACTAGCTGTTCAAAAGCCGACGTATAGATAAAAAAGGTTTCTTCTCTCCATTTCTGCACCAAAACCTGTATTGCAAAAAGAGCCTCCCTCATACATAGTCCAGATCTGAATCCAGATTGGCTGTCCGGAAGCTGTTCTTGGCGCTTGTTTTAATGCGTTCGTGTATAATGCTAATTGGTCTGCCATGCATAAGCTGAAGCAGATTTGGAAGAACCGTGAAATAACAAAAGTCACCAAAATGCGGTAGGTGAAGGCGCTTGTTTTCCCTATATTCCTGTATGTGGCGGAGACATGGACCCTGCGACGAGCTAATACAGAGAAAATAGACACCCTAGAAATATGGTATTGGTAGAGAATGCTCGATATCTCTTGGACCAAGTTCAGAACGAACGTTTCCATTCTCTAAGAACTGAATGTTAAGCAACGCCTATCTTCCATTGTACAAGGTCGTATACTATCCTTCTTTGGGCACGTGGACAAGTGAAAGGGATCCGAACGCGTGGCAGGTTTCCGATGCGGTAGAGGGATCAGATGAAGACCGTTCTCAATAGCCCCAATGCATGAAGAAGGCAGCCGGGACGAATGGCGGCGTCTGGTTGAACAAGTCACTATCATATATAACGACCACAACTGCTCCGCCAAAAGCATGACGACATAGAAAAAGAACTTGGGTCAAAAGGCTTATGGTTCTGAATACCTCACATGCCTTACCACTTTTCTACTTTGGTAGGGTAACGAAAATTGACATTAACCAGTCTTTATGGAGCTCTCCCATTTCTAGGGCTTACAATACCGGGATTCCGGAGATTTTTGTCCGTTATTAAAAACCGGTATTTATGTAAAAATACCGGTATTTTGGTATTACATTAGTTGATAAAAATCGAATTTATGCACAATATAAATCTAATTAAAATAATATTAATTAATTACAAGAAATTTTTTTAAGATAAACAAACAATTTCGTTGTATTAAAATCTATATCTGGCACATTTATTATATGTAACATGTAACATAAAATTTAATATGTACTTTTTTTTACTTGCACGTTTTTTTGTATCTATCTATTCCTACTCTTTATGTAATAAAATAAATAATATCTACTCATTTCAGAACAATATTTATTGGATTTCATATATTATTTGTTAACAAGTCATTATAACAAGTGAGATAAGTAAAAATATAACTAGTAAATTTTTTATCAATAATACCGGTTTCAATACCGGTATCCCGATATTTCTAATTTTAAATATCAAATACCGGTATTCAGATGTTAGTTCGGTATTGTAAGCCCTACCCGTTTCGTACATAAGGATTCTCCTTTTTTAATTTTAGTGTCTTGATGTGGATGCCATTTGGTCCTGCAGATTATCCAATTTTGATAAGAGACGTCAAAAATGAATATTAGATATGTTCCTACTGTTTTTCCATAATATAAAACAAAGAACGATAAACTTAATCTTTTGATAAGATAACACAGTGGTTTTGAGATCAAGGTTATCTCTTAGTATAGGAAGCAGGAGGCAAGGCGAAATATATAAAAGTATACACGAGAACTAGTTTAAAATACAGTGTAAACTATCCATAAAGCCACCCTAATTAACAAGATATTCTGTAGAACGTCGAAATAAAGTGGTAAAGCCTCGCTGCAGACGAATGCTTTGTCAAGAATGGCATATTATTTGTTTGTAGCATGCTACATTACATTTCAAGATATTTTTTTCTTTGATGGCAATTAGTTATAACTATGTAACTTTTGCTAGTGTCAAGTGAAATACAATAACATCAAATCTTTTGAAATGTAACTAGTCAGCTAGTCACGTTACGTCTTGATAAAATGGTGGCTATTTTACCAAAACCTTTTATGGACTTTTTCAGTCAACTTAAAAAGTCACGATATACGCATTTATTTCATATCATTACACTTATACACCTTAATCGAACTATATTGTATAATACCATATTTAATATATAATACCATAATTAAACAATATAACTGGTAATTATATAAGATTGTCAAAATGAAATAAAAACACAACGTGACTGATGTTAGTTGGCGGGAAAAGTCCTTCAAGATATTCAATATTATTGTACTTTACTTGACACTGGCATAATAGTTAAAACTAATTGCCATAAAAAAAATTAAATTCCTCGCACGCTTGTCATTGGAATCGATTAAGCGCTACACACACTTTTGGGATTGCCCAACGCGCCCACACAACGATTGCGGGTTGCAATAAAATGTACGATTTGCAAGGTTGCACGGAGGATATTGCATTTACGCGAAACAACCTGTCGAAGATATCGATATACTTACTTTAATTAAACAAATAATGTTGGTGTGATTTTGATTTAAATAATATTATTTAAAATACGCAATAAAGTTTTTGGTGTTATTCTCCTGTCAGATCGATACAACATTAATTAATCCTTTCGCGACGTGCTATTTACCTATTACGTAATTGCTATGAAGTATAAGACGGGCAGATGAGGTTTGCGGAATCGTACGATCTTCTTCGTTATAGCATACATTTACCGGAAAAGTACGGTAATCGGCGTCTCTACAAGAATATTGTACCAAATTAAAAATATAAATTTTTAATTAAGTACAATATTCTTATTATTATATACTATTATATAATATTATATACTTGTAATACACACATACTATATAATATTATTATACTTGTAAAAAATTCTTTTTTACTTTTTTATCACGTGAATATACAGTCTTCGACGCGAAAAGGTTAAATATCAACCAATCAATGTCAGCCCGCGGCAGTCCACTACTGGACATAGGCTTCACTTAATGTTCGCTATCTAGCCCGATCTTCGACTATACGCAACCAGTCTCTGCCAGCCGCCTTGGGCAGTGCTCCATCTAGGGGGCGTCCCACACTGCGTTTGCCGTGTTCACTCCAGCACTCGTCTACTCCAACGATTGTCGGTTCTCCGACAAAAGTGTCCAACCTAGTGCCACTTCAGTCTGCTAATATGAAGAACTATGTCGGTGACTCTGGTTCTCCGGCGAAATTCTTCATTTCGACAGCGTTAATTGCGTACTATCATTGTAGAGTTACATTAATTTTATTATTGTCTTGGGTATTTCAAAGACTGTAAAGAGTATCTTGGAAACAAAAAGTTTCCAACGAAGAAGTATTGAATGGGATTAAAGAGAAAAAGCAATAAATGTATTATAGGCTTGTTTTTTTGAAGATGCCAATGTCGTATCGGTTCGGAAATGCCACTGAAGGCAGCTGGTTCCACAGGGTGGTGGTGCGCGGAAAGAAGTTTCGGGAGAAGCGCACCATACTGGATCGTCACTCATCCAGACGGTGGGGATGAAACTTTTCTTTTTGGCGAGTTGTGCGGAATTGATCAAAAGACACGGCATATCTTTCACGGAAGACGATTAGGTTTAGTGCTCACGATCTGACGTCGTTTTTTTCATCAATGAAAGCGTATACATTCAACTGCTTTTATCAGACGGAAACAAATTAATTCCGACCCAGTGAAACGACATCGTTATAGTAAACTAATGACAATACACCCGAATAAATTGCGCGGATACGACGAATTTTCTTTAATGGAAAACAGACTGTTCTAGATCCATTTAAATGGATAGTTTTATCTAATTAGAGTCTCGAATTGACTAACGAAACAATTTCTCTGTTTCTCTTGAATGAATATAGCTGTCAGTTAAGTGTGTTAGGCGCATGGAAAGGGTGCTGCTCGTATGTAGTATGAACAAATAACTGTAATTTAGGTTTTAAAATTTATAAATTCGATACACCGTAACAATCTTTACTACTGTAGTACTTTTATATATATATATATTCGCTTATGGTTATTATCTTTGTTTAGAAAAAAATTTTGACCATCCTGATGATATTGTATTACCAACCTACACCAATTTATCTTTTAAACACTGTGTCTATCCTACGGTTGTTTAGAAGAAATCGCTATTAGCAATAAGACCACCATTTGTATATAAACAATATTACAATCAATAATTGTATAACATTGTTTTTGCTGCACGATGAAGAATGTATCTACTTTTTATGGATATTGGACAAATTCACCAACAACACGCGGTAGGCAGTGCTTCTCATCTGCTGATATTTGCTGCCTACTGTCACTTTGGATTAAACTTATAGAGTGAATTAAGATGTAGGGCCACCTTAATTCACTCTATAGGTTCGATGCTGGAAAATAAATATCAATCTTTATGGGATAGGAGGGCAAACGAGTAAGAGTGTTGCCATAGAAAGCATCCATATGTTCATATGTATAGAGTTTAGGGAAAGGCAACGATTTCGACAGAGGAGAAAGAAAACTTTATTACATAATCCACAATAAAGGCCGTTTTTTCGGTAAATAAACACATTATTATTTTTCTGTTTTTCTTTGCTTCTCGTTCTCTCGTTCTTAAGTAAAAGTTCTGACTGTCCACATAACATTATTGTAACAAAAGGAAAAGTAAAAAAAAAAACAAAAATACAAATCGTATTATCAGTACATTGTGTTACCTATACGGTATGGATTATGAAAAGTCGACACTCAATAAAACTCACAGAGCTGATTTTCAGTGTGGCCTAATTTCATTCTCAACAGGCGGACACTTCAATTTTATTTTGAATTAAAAAAGTGTATCAATGTTTTGTTAATATAATCAGAATTCATGTGAACCATTCCAACTAAGAAAACCTTGCGCTAAGAAACGGATATGAATTCACGACGTACACATTGTAAAGTCGAGCTTCAATTATTGCTGTTGTGTATGTACCTATTTATATGTAACTGATAAGAACTTTTATAGTCACGCCGCAGACGAATACTTTGTCAAGAATGACATAATATTTGTTTGTAGCTTGAATGGGCCGGGCTCGAACAGGGAAGTACCACACTCCCGCAGAAAACCGGCGTCTGAGTGGTAGCTTTGCTATCGCCCTTCGTACGGTGAGCGGCTGAGTTCCGAAGGCCCAACTCCCTCCCCCTTCCCCTTCTACTCCCATAATGACACTTTCCATAAAAGTCGGCAACGGTTTCGTGGCGTGGATTGCTTTCCATCAGGTGACACGCCTGCTCGTTTGCCTTCATATCCCATAAAAAAAAGGATTTACAGCGAGAAATCTCTACACTCTATACTTTTAGGCCATGTTTGTAGACGAGTGCTGGCGTGTAGATCACGTTTCGGCAAACGTAGCGTGCTTGATGGAGCGACGATCTGCGCAATGCGGCTGGTAGAGATTGGATGCGTATAGCCGTAGATCGGGTTAGGTGGCGCGCCTTGGGTAAGGCTTATGTCCAGCAGTGAACTGCCGTGGGCTGATATTGATACATAAAATCCTATATTTAACAAATTATTTTTTATATAAATCCATCCATCCCCCATGTCATTACTCCCCTTTTCCCTTCCCATTATTCGCATCTATACCCTAAGGTAAGCGGCATTTGCAGGGCCCTTAGCATTGCAGATGTTCAATGGTAGTACTGTTTGTTTACCATTAGGTGAAATTTGCTTATTTGACTATTTATTCCATAAAAAAAAATTGGGTTTGATATCATGTACAGATGATATTAATAATTTAAAAAACACGAATAAGTGACAGCCCTCGGATAAATAATCATAAACTACATGAGGTGACATTTCATTTTAAGAGATATTATCATTGAAATATAAATTTACACAACCTATATCCGACACGTAAATTTATTGACATACATATATATATATAATACGGAATGTATTTCCTACCTCAGTTTTGAAATTTTTATGTTCTACATAATTTATTTACTCTTTGTTTTCGTACGACATCAATAATGTATTGACGGCCCGATTACATTTTGGTGCAATAATTATGAACGGCTGCAGTAACAATTTCAAAAAAACCAAACTTTTTTAAATTATTTTTTTTTCACAGCCCATATATGTTTTACTGCTGAGCAATACATATAATGTATGTACGTTTATGTATACAGTCAACTCTGGTTTATCCGATACGTGTTTATTCGAAATATGCTTTATCGAAACAAATCTTTCTGATTTTTTTTCTTTGTTCATAACTTTAAAAATATGTACGTAAAATAGCAAAGTCTAATATGTGTTAAACAGCCTAATGTATGCACCTAGTCTATCAGAAATCCAGCGATTGTCGACTATTCGGGACGCTCTCCGTTAAATGCGGTGAAATAGAAAGAGCAAGTTGACCTGAATCCAGAGGTGACAGCGGTACCTACTCTATATGAGGCCGCACCTAAATGCATTCTTCCATCGATATAAAGGACGACAGGACTTTCCATCTGGCAACACGCTTGCTCGTTTGCCTTCCTATCTATTAAACAAAAAAACATATTTTTACTGAAATAATACGTACGTTTAAACATGTAGATAAGTCTACGTGATGAAGGTACATAGTTTGGGCACATAGAGATGATGGATGAAAGACGGGTGATAAAATAAATTTACGTTGTGTATGTGGATGGAAGGGTCGGTAGGGGAAGATCAAGAAGATCATACCTTGACCGTTAGATTCGGTCAAATGGAAGGAGCAGGTACTTATCCTGAGCCCAGAGATAAGAACAGTACTCCTTATGAGGTCGTAACTAAATTTCTTCTTCCATCGAAATAAAGGATGGAGTAAGCCGACAGGGTTTTCCATCAGGCGACGCGCTTGCTCGTTTGCCTTCCTATCTGCAAAAAAATATATTTTTACGAATCGATTTGCACATTACAAAAAAATAACCAGTTCCCCACCCACCCACGCGTCGTATAATTAAACATTTTAATGTGATAGGGCATTACTAATGAAGATTTGCAATGCAGAGTTCGTTTACTTCCGTGGGTGCCTCCAGCCGGTGGGCGAGTGGGTGTGTATATTTATGTGAGATATTAGAATTTCCATTAGTTAATGCTTCGTCTAGTTTGTATCGTTTACTGTAACGATCTTTGCACTAAAATGGGATTCTTTTATGTAGCTATTGAAAATATATCTACGTGATAAAGTATATTATATATATAATATTAATAAATTATTATATTGATAGTATAAACATAAATTCATCCTCTCTATATGTCCAAACCATCTAAGCATCCCTTTTTCTACTTTTGTCACAACACCTTCTTTTACTCCACATCGCTCTCTTATATCTTCAAGATGAGAGGATGGATGAATGACGACTGGCAAAAGAAATTTACCTTGCGAATGTGGATGGAAGGGCCGGAAGAGGAAGACCACGAAAAACGTACCTTGACCAGATTGCTGAACTTTTTAAGAAAGGCCAGGTCAAGAGTACCCTCAACCGGCGGGCTTGCATGAGGAGAATAATGAGTGTGGAGGAAGCAAGGGAAGTATGCCGAGATCGTAGCAGATGGAGATCTGTGGTCTCTGCCTACCCTTACGGGAGACGGGCGTGACGATATGTATGTATGTAAACATAAATTAAATAGCGATTTCGAGTAAAAGTAGCTGTCGTGGCTAAAGTTGAGAAATGGATTAAGCTTAGATGGTTTGAGCACATAGAGATGATGGATGAAAGACGGGTGATAAAAAGTATTTACGTTGCAGATGTGGATGGAAGAGTCGGTAGGGGAAGACCAAGGAGAATATACCTTCACCAAATTGTTGAAGTTCTCAAGAAAATCCAGGTACAAATTACCTATAACCGGCGAGCATGTATGAAGAGTGTGGTCAGTGTAGATGAAGCAAAGAAAATGTGCCGAGATCGTGGCTGTAGTCTGTAGCTGTAGCCCACCCTTACAAAACAAGCGTGATTATATGTATATATGTATAAGTCTGCGTAACAGTGTCTTACCTAATAGAGATTTTTCGCTTGGCATCGCGTTATTTAGAACTTTAACAAACTTTATAGAATGTACTTGCAAACAGTTGACCAATAACATGAAGATTTAAAATTAATTCTATATATTCTTCATGTAATAAACATCAAAAATATTGAATTTAATCGTTTCTCTTCATGATAATTACTTAAGTTACCTAAAAGTAGAACATTATTTCGACCGACGTATCGATTTAAAGGCAATAGGTGTGAGGGGCTGGAGCGAAAAAGCCAAACTAAGATATGACTGGAAAAATTTACTGAACCAGGATAAGGCCCACCCGCGAGTGTATTACCTTGATGATGATGAGGATGACGATGAATTGTCTATAGAATTTATTAAAAAAAACACAATTTTAGTAGTAGAGCCACGCTGCAGACGAATACTTTGTCAAGAATGGCATAATATTTGTCTGTAGCATGAATGGGCCAGCTCACCCGGGGAAGTAGGTACCACACTCCCGCAGAAAACCGGCGTCCGAGTGATAGCTTAGCTACCGCGCTTCCTACGGTGAACGGCTGAGCTCCAGAGGTCCAACACCCTCCCCCACCCTCCAATAATAACACTTTCCTTAAAAGTCGGCAACGCTTCCGTATTGCCTATGGTGTACGGATGTCTTTGGGCGGTGTTGATAACTTTCCATCCGATGCAACACGCCTGCTCGTTTGCCTTCCTATTCCATAAAAAACAATGTCATTTTTGCGATTTGTGTCCGCGGATCTTAAGCAAAGTAAGTTTGACTGTCCATATTTATAATGGATTTCCGCAAACTAACACCTGAACCTGTCAATTATCAGAACGATAAGCTCAAATGAAAAGGTTGGTAAAGATCGGATAATTTACGATCTGACATTACGAGTTCGTTGTCCTTCGTCCTCCATCGACTATTGATAGTGCTAGGAAATAGCACAAGCAATAACCTTAGTTGGAACGGTTAATAAGAATAAAGAAACGTTGCTAGTCTTCCTTAATGAAAATATTATATCATCTTTATTTTAATTCATATAATAACATAATCGTGTAACAAAAATGCCATTAACACATCATGTTCTTTATTATTGAGATATGATTAATATAACCATATTGGTACATAGTAACCGCAGAAACCAAATACACCACCTAGATGTAAAGTGGCTTCATTGTACAATATCATATACTGTAGTTTACTTTACATTTGTGTATATCGACGACAGAAAACGTATTTGCTGTAAGACGAAAATGACAAAATTTATTTTATACACGATTTGAATCAGAACAAAAACTGCGTCGAATGGACCGATCATTGTTTAAAATTTTTTTTTATTTTATTTTTTATATATCCACGGCTATCCCCCGCAGGGGTTGGCAGAGACCACGGAGTTCCATTCGCTACTATTCATCACAGCGAGACGGCTCTCCATTAGTTGCAAGAATTATAATTGGTTAATTCTTTTAAAACGACGCAGTTTTTTTTCTGAATCAAATGGTGTATACAACCAAAATACATCATTTTCTACTTACAGCAAATACGTTTTCTGTCGCCTATAGATACTTACGGACTAGCAGACGTTATCCTGCTTTGAAAATAAGAAGCCTAGAAGAACGTAGGTATAATTTAATTTATAAGCTTTTTTTATGGAATAAAAAAAAAGCTTATAAAACGCAAACGAGCAAGCGTGCCGCCTGATGGAAAACAATCAACGCCGCCTATAGACCACCGCGACAACGCAGGAGACAAGGAAGTGTTGCCGGCCTTTTAGGTATGTGTAGCTATTTTTTCCTTAGTCTATTATATTTAAGTATTAAAGGAAACGTTGTAAAAGACCGCTTTACACTCTTGGCCATACTCGAATTTTCTACCTATATAATGGATACCATTATAATCACATAAACACAAGAAAAGACATCCCAGACTCAAATTAAGTAGGTACTTGTAGGCTATACATTTATTTCACACGAACTCTTGTCTCAGATATCGAATACGCTATTGTGCCATTAAGGTTGTTTGTAAAAAGGAAACAGAAATTCAGGCAATTGATATAAAAATACTTCGCAGAAAATACAACTGAAAAAAATAACCCTTTACACCGAGTTAGAATACTAAAGTTTACTCTTTCACCTAAATCGAAGGCTGTTTAGCGTCGCTCATAAAATGTAAGAGATAGTGACGCAACCCCAAACTAGGTTACATGGATTTCGGCTGGTTTGTCACAGCGGTATTGTTTTAGGAAGAGCATCAATTACAGATTCAGAGGGAAAGTCTTTTTTTACTAATCTAACAAGGGGAGGCGAGCACCTAGGAAATTCATTTCGGGTCGTCATTCATTAGGTCGGATCGATTAGCAAAGTAAACAGAAGAAAGAAGTCCTTTCATTACACACTTCATTACAACTGGTTGGGCATCCGGAACTCAACCGCTCACCAGACGAAGTGCGGTAACTAACCTACCACTCAGACGCCAGTTTTCTGCGGGAATATGGTACTTCGCCGGGCGAGCCAGCCCATTCATGCTACAGACAAATAATATGCCATTCTTGACAAAGTCTTTGTCTGCAGCGTGGCTCTACCGATACTAAAGTCCCACGGATTTTTAAGCTAATCTTTTGCAAATATTTTTAGCCTGAAAAATTTTAATTGCTAGATATGCTAGCAAATAACGTATTGTTTTTTGTCTTTTGATAATCAATACTGTTAACAAGTAAAAACAAAACACTAAAAAACATAAATTCATATAACTGCCAGCTTCATATAAAATTTCATACCTGTCAACTTCATCATGAGCAGTATATATACCATCCTTAGGATTGAAGGAACGAATGAGAACGAAAAGAAGGCAGAGAGTACTGAAAACAGGAACAAGACTTTTCCCGCCAAGTTACACATCAATGACTATGAATTTTTATGATCTCACGTTATTATCAGTTATGTTGTTAAATTCTGGTGACTTAATACTCAATATAGTGTGAGTGTCGGAGTAGGACCGCGACTCGGCAAACGTAGTGTTAGACTAAATGGAGCGATGATCTGCGCAAGGCGGCTGGTAGAGACTGGATGCGTGTAGCCGAAAATCGCTTATGTCCAGCGGTGCATATTGATATTGATTGCTCACTATTGTTTGAAAAAGGCGTAAAAGTGAAGTGAAATGAAATGAATGCGTATATCGTCATTTTGAGAATTTTATCAAGACATATTGCGACAGGTTGCTGCAACTGATCATGATGGGAAAAATCGCGGGCGAAAGACAAGTTGGGCGAAAAAGATAGTCTTGGCTGCGTAATATAAGGGAGTGGACCGGGATAGCGAGTGCTCCAGAACTGCTGCACCTCGCGAAGGAGGTGGAGAGTTGCGCTGAATTGGCTGCCAACATTCGCAAGTCGGAGAAGTACTCTTAGAAGAATATCGCGCCAAGCTGAATTTATAGTTCACGATATTTGGTATTGTTTTACTTATGAATGGCATAATAATTATAGTTAATTGCCACCTAAGAAGAAGTAGAAAAAGAAGTAACAACGTTGAGTCCCAAATTATTGAGAACGTTTGGTTGCCCCATTTTGCGTGCACGTTTATGCAAACTCTCTCAGGTTAGGCGCCGTCGCGGCTTACTTGCTAATTGACGTCAAACACGCTATGTTCCTACATTGTGCAACTTAAACTCCATGATAGATCATAACGCGTTTACTTTACAATTTTTTTTGCTAAACGCTAATGTGAACTGACCTATCATGACGACAACAAGACTATTACCCTGAACAAAATAGCTTGATCTTTTTGACAGATGTAAATTTTTCTGATCGACATAACTTTGCAATGACGAACATATTGTTTTCTTAATTTAATGATTTTAAAAATTGTAAGAATGTTCAAAAAATACATATAACACAAAAGTCCCTAAAGATTCATTTAGCGTTATTCGAAAATTTTAAGACTTTTTATTGCTTCAAAGTAAAATTTAAATAGGAACACCGAAAATAATAGACGCTTGTACAATGTTACATCGGTCTATACTGTATACTGCCTGTTATTCGTGTCCCATCCGTCCGACCAACCTTTATATGTCCCACTGCTGAGCACGGGCCTCTCCACGTTTGGAGGAACGGACGTTAAACCATGCTTGTCCAATGCGGATTGGCGGTGCTACTAGACCCGGAATAAATATTTGTAATCCATAGATATATTTATTCCGATGCGGGGATCGAACCCGCGACCATTGACTCCGTGGGCGGAGTGCCCGACACTGAACCAACTGGTCGTATATCCCATTATAATCTCGTGGTAGGCATTTGTCGCCTATACAATAATATATCTATTGACCACGGTACAGAAACATTCGTATATTCTCAATATCAAAATACATATAAAGCGATCGCTCCGTAATAGCTTTGGTAGCCGATAGATCACAAAATTATTGTTATCCTTTTTTTATATTTCTTATTTTTTGTTTTTTAATTTTATCTGTTCATTTTTATAGTATTTCATTATTACATAAGTAACCCTATTGTCAAAATGTAGCCATGCTGTGCGCAAATTTAAAGAGTTATAGTCCGGGCGTTGTTAAGTTTATATTATATAGTATTCTTTAAGACTGTAACTTGTTGTTGTGCCTAATAAATAAATAAATACGATATTCGCGATAAGAAAATAAGTGCCTCTATTATGTTCTAGAAACCATAGTGCGAAATGAACACAAAAACAGCGAAGGTTACTTCTGATAATTCCATGATATCAGCGTTGATTAATCGAAAAACAAACAGAAGGACGCCGTCACCAAGTGACAGGATGCAACGATTGTGGGGGGAATACCGTTTCCCGTCTGAAATGGAAACGGAACCAATCAACCAGTTCAATTGTTCTGATAGATCTATTGTACGTTTTAGTATTTGAGTGCATCACTAGAGATATCTCAAGCAAAGAGTGCATTCTGTATCCCGTAGATATTGCATTTAAAACTAGTGAAAATCCCTTAATTTAGATATTTCATGGCTGCAGTTTTCAGAGTAGAGGCTGAATAAAATATTGACTTTTTTATGACACTGAAAGGCAAACTAGCAAGCAACAAGACAAGAAGCGAGAAGACAAGACCCCCCAATAGACATCTGAAACACCGGAGGCATTTTAAAACTCTTGCCGTCCTTTGAGAAACATGTAGACTTGTTTTTTGTAGGTTTCAATAATATCTATCAATGGATATCTGTTCAGAAAAACTGAAAATAATTTAAATTATTTAATTATACACCGTGACTTTTTAATTACCCGAGAAAATTAGCGGAAAAGCGAGAAAATTCAGCGGAATTGTAACCAGAATCCTCGGCTTAAGAGTCACGTTCTCTTAACACTAAACCTAACGGGCGTATTTTATATAAATTCTAGTTGGTTAACAACATGTTTAAAATCATTTTAAGTTCAATGAATAAAGTCTGACCTGTTCAAAGCAATATTGAAATTGCGTCTCCTTCTTTCAGGTAATTAGATATATCACTTTATACACAGAACACTTGTTAGGGTATATCGTAACAATATAAGCGAATAATAATCTAACGCGAAAATGCAGATAACGCGAGTACGCTTACAAAAATCGTCGTAAAAACTAAATTCAACGGGTCTCGCTTATCGGCTCGGCTCGTGCGATTTGATAAAAGTACTATCTAGTTAACAAATGCGAGTGTAAACTTTTTGAAATCACGTGTTTATATTATTATACTCTGTGGTCGAGCGAATCGCACGCGCGCAAACTGAGCACTGTCAGTGACATGTGCAGGATTCGACTTCGTTGCGTCAACGTAACCGGCGTCGGTGACGATAGAATTGTTTCGCATTTTAGGTGTCTTGCAAACAGTATATTTTTAATATTGTATAAATTTCTTATAATATATACTAATAATACCGATTCAAATAGTATTTAATAATATAGGCGAAATTAACTAATTCAAAAAAAAATATTCTAATACACTACTCTAAGACCACTACTACTCAAGGCGCGCAATCTGGTGTCTTCGGCTACACGCATCCAGTCGCTGTGTAGATCGTCACTTCACCCCACACGTCTGCCAAGATGCAGTGCCCACTCTACCAATCTACACCAACGGTTGGGTCTTCCACAAACATGATCATTGTCACTTCATTTTTCTGACTCTTAGAGTTATATATACCAGTGACAATTCTTTGAATAAATGTTTATTAATAATATTTATATATAAATATTATTAATAACGTTATATATTATTAATAATTATTATTAATAATCTGTACGTTTGTTTATCACTAAACTCCCCCTAAACGGTTGGACCGATTCCGATAACATCTTTTGTGTATACTTAAATGGCTTATGGATGGTTTTTAGATTTTTATTTTCATAAAAGTATGTCTGCCGAGCCAGCTAGTCTATAAAATATAGGCATACAAGGTTTTCCAATCACTTCATATCCACTTCCCCAGTGAGACGAATATGGGTTAACTCAACGTGGTGCACACAAGAAAACGTGGCCCCGAGTTCCCAGTCCCATTTCAGGTCAAAGAATACCATAACATTATGGTTATGATGGGGTTGAGCTTGAGAATGTTGAGCCGAAGAACGGGCTAGGTGCCGCGCCATCGGGGAGGGTTGTCCCAGTGACCTTCAATAGGTTGATGAATATTAGAACAAATAAACACGACATTCCCCGGTTTGTACGCCGCCTAATCCGTTTAAATGGAATTAATATATATCGATAATTCGTGCGTTGACTTATTCCGGAATTATTTAATATTATCTGAACTCAAGGTGACGTCATTTTAGGAAGCCTCGATACTTTCAATTGTTTGCTGGTTATTTGTATTTATTAAAAGCAATATATTTATTGTTGCCATAAATTATCCATTGAATTAAAAGTTCAATAATTTTTTTCTTTACTTAACTTTAAGTTATTGTTATTTTTGACAACGTAATACTCATACATAAATGCACGCGGAACCTTTTTATCCTTGTTCTAAGAAATATATTTAAATATACATTATTATAGTTATAGATTTATTTTCTACACTTTGTTTTAGGTTTTGCTAGATTTCCTTTTCCTGTTGTGTGGTCCAATATATTAAGTCTTTGTGACAAGAAAAGAATGTACGTAAAACTAAATTTCAATAAGTGCAGCATTTATAGTAGAAGTGAAGAATTACTATAAATACATGTGATGGGAGATAAATGGAGCGACGATCTGCGCGGGGCGAGTCCATAAGTGGACTGTGGGGATTATAATGATCAGCGGGAGGGCGCTCTACACGATTAATGATTAATAATTATGAATTAATCATTCATAATTATTTATATTATATAATATATGTATAAAAATGGAGAGCTATTTTATAAGTATCGCTAAAACTCAAAAAACGGCTCGACCGATTTGAATAATATTTTTTTTATTCTATTCGCTCTAATACAGGGAAGGATTACGTATAAAAAATATAGGAAAAATATAAAAGAACAGCTTCATAAATAAAAAATTCGTTTTCTTCCTTTTACTTGCAATTTCTTTCAATAGATGGCGTCATGATGGCTTTATCGTCTAACGGACGTGTTGTTTTACAAAACTGTCGTTTCTTTTGTGCAAAGTATTGATTGCCTAAGTACTAACATACCAGGAGGAGATAAATACAGGGGAACATAAACAAATAAAAATTATTAGTATGCATTACTACATAATGATTTTGTTATAATAAAATTCGCGGTAGAAACGCTTAAAAAGTGGATGACGTGTTGGAAATGATATCATATATCAGTCTGATTACGTCACTACTCGTCACACATGGGGCATGTGAATCTATGTGGGGCAAATTCTCGTCCTAATAAAATTACCTTTTAAGATACAATCCTTTTTAAACAGTAAAGAGTAAATGAAACAGTCTTCGAACTACGTACGTGTTATTTTACAACTATCCATGTCTGTGCTGTTTTCGTTTACAGTAGGCGGAATACATTATTTACTGAATGTGCTTTGGATATTATATCGTCATTGTATCGTCGTTGTCCCCCCACCCCCATTACTTTCTTTTCCCCTCCTTCTTCTATGTTGTCATGCTTTTGACAGAGCAGTCGTTGTCTCCCTCCATCCCTTACGGCTGCCTAACGTTCCTACTTACTCCTTCATTAAAATCCTTCTTTCTTGACAACGCATCTGTAGCGCTCTTGGTGCTGTAGATGTCAATGACCAGCGGTGATTGCTTACCATTAGGTGACCCGCTTGCTCGTTTGCCTAGCTTCAATATAAAAAAGACACCCTAATCTAAGCGGGCTGCTGGATAATTGCTAATCCCTTCACTTCCATCATTAGTAGCATGCGCTGTTATGCAGATGACACCACGGGTGATGCCTTATATTCCGGCCAATGAGTGTCGGAACAAACTTGTATCTGAAGTACAGACCTCATTAGACCAGGTCTCGAATTGAGGTCAGCGTAACCTAATCGAATTCAACCCCAAAAAGACATAAGTTTGCGCGTTTTCTACTGAAAAAATTCCATTTGTCGTATCTCCTCGCTTTGGAGACACTCCCCTTAATTTTAAGCCATATATCGGAATCCTTGGCGTTGACATATCGGCAACGCTTCCGCGACTCCTGCGGTGTTGCGGTTGTCCATGGGCGGCGTCGATTGCTTTCCATCAGACGACACGCTTGCTCGTTTGCCCTCCTATCCCATAAAAAAAAATCATGAAACGTCTATCGTTTTAGCGGGTTTTAAAGATTGAAGAGCAGCTTTCTTGAAAGTATTATTATTATTAAATAGTGCTAGAGGACAATAATGCAATAAAAAATTAATATCGTTATCCTTTTTAGAGACATTTCATCAAAAAGTAAGCCAATATGTGAAACTAAGTTGCAGAAAAAAGCACTTTTCGAATTCCTAACGCGCTTAAGAAAGTGCTAATTCACACAAAGTTAGTTTATAGTGGATGTCGTGAGTATTATAGTATTATACACGAAAAATGTGTTATAAGCATCAATTGCTCAGACGGCAAGCCTTGGCCTTTCGATTTAAACATCGTGAGTTCGTATCTTCCACTGGACTATTGATTTGAATCATATCCTAACACAAGCATTATCAGTTGGAATGGTTATCATGAATTCTATTATAGTAATGAAAAGAAGTATTTAAAACAGCTAATGATAACGCTGGTCGTCACCGGCGTGATCCCCAAAAGATTAGTGCCGGATGATCACCACAGACTGAGTAAATACATCAAAAGCTGCCAGTTCATGTGTATACGCATCTACAACAATATACCTCATGAATTAAAACAATTGAACACAAGATTATTTAAAAAAAGACTATATGAATGGCTAATAGATGGCAATATTTATAATACTAAGGAATTGTTTGGTTTAAAAGTTGAATCGAATCTATGTAATAGATAAATCAATCATTATTTTAATGACAATGTAACAGTTTATTAATAATTTAATGCTTTGTAACCATAAGCGGTTTATGTATTTAGATCTCTATGTACGTTATACTTAATGATATTTGTACGCCATAAGTGGCAATTTAATGGAGCTTTTAAACTTCTTTTTTCATCTTGTTACACTTCACATTATGCAAATAACGAATTATTATTATTATTTTCCTTTATTTACATATTTTTCTCTTAATAACAATATTATTAATATAAAAAAATCTCTATAACAATAATGTTATTAATTGGGTTATTTATCCTTCGTGGTGGGATAAACCAAGCACAGAAGGAATATGCATCCAAGGAATGGAACCTACCTTCTCACGATCCTAGCCGTGCACAATATGGCTGCTTTTTGAATTTTGAATTTAACCCACTTACCGAAACTTAACTTGGACAGATGAACGTCCAAATTTTTACCGATAAGTCCATTCACAGAGACAACAATGGGTACAATAACAGTTGAATCATTAAATTAATGATAATAATCATTACGTTATTATTATTATTAAAAACATTATTATCGTTCTTTAAAAAATAGGTGTTATACAACTTGAGCAATACTCGATGACGAAATCGTCAGGATAGCATTATGCATGTTGAAATGCTGTCAGTCCCGCCTACGCGCGCCTTGGCGTGTCGGAGCTGGTTCCATTCATAATATCACCATCTGTTAATATTTACACATTGCATTTCAGCTCATAAACAAACTAGTTACGGGTTTAACTGGTACCTTAAAAAATATATAATCACTATGTATAAAAGTTTCCGTTTGTCAAATCCAAATAACTTTTCCTATACTCATAAAATCGATAAACAAAACAAAACAAGAACTGCCTTGTTTTTTTTTTCATATATTCACGCCTATCCCCCGCAGAAGTTGGCAGAGAACATAGAGCTCCATCCGCTACGATCCCGGCACACGCGTCGCTTTTCGCCCTCGTGGGAATCAGGACGTGACGGGTGGCGAACCACATCGCCGTCATTTTTCAAAATATTAGATATTTATTTACAACTATCCGTACCTGTAGTATCTTCGTTTACAATAGGTGGAATACAGTGTTTACTTAATGTAATTAATTTTTTTTATTTTATCCACACCTTTCTCCACACCTTTCCCCCGCAGCGGTTGGCAGAGACCACAGAGCTCCATCCGCTACCATTCATCATAGCGAAACGGCTTTCCATTAGTCGCTTCTCGCCCTCGTGGGAATCAGGACGTGACGGGTGGCGAACCACGTCGCCATCATTTTTCATTAATTAGATATATTAAAATTCGTCTTAGTGAATCCCACGAGCCGCAAGGGAGGATGGAGGTCAGCCCCAGCAGAGCCCTGCATGCTGAGGTAAGGCACCATAGTAGCCGGGGGAGCCCGATCGCGGGACGGTCGGCACGCTTGCGATGCATGATGATGGTAGTACTCAATAAAATAAATTTTAAATTAAAATTTGTTGTAAAATCTATATTAATACGTGAAGGAAACCTTTGTAACACTCGTTTTAGGTGCGTGAAACGAAACGTAGCGAACCTTGCGAAACTATGATACACAAACAAAGATTTATTGATATATAGACATAATTCGTATGTATTTTTGACTGTGTCCTATAAGGGTGGCATGTTCATTGGAACAAACCCTTTATTTTTATTGAAGAAAAAAATATATTTTATTTTCTTATATTTTTACAGATTGTATTACATTTTTGCATACATACATAAATATATGGCAATAACAAATGGCCATGTCTGTTTCCCGTAGGGCCATGTCTGTATTTGCTACGATCTCGACACACTTTCTTAGACCACACTCATCACTCTTTTCATACAAGCCCGCAGCAGGTTAAGGGTACTATAGCGTGCCAGTCGTGCTGATGCGTGTGACACACGGGATCTTTAGGGGGTTTTATCTTCGATGTAATTGAAATTCTTCCAAATGAAATTAATTTATTTGTCTATTCACTGTACATTTATATCTTATTCATACTTTATTCTCACTTTATCAATTTACATTTTATATCTCAATTTCTTATGCCAGAAAGGTGACATGTCAAATCAAAAACAAGTCGAATTAATGTTTTTGTTTTTATAAAACAATTTATCTCTTTTTTATTTAAAATTTTAAGACAATGAAAAAGTAATATTAAAGGTTTTAAATATATTCAAATAAAAAGTTTTATTATATTAGTGATACATTTATCAATGTCTATCATATCAATCACTACAGTACTTATGACTCGGCCTGTCTTAAGAACTTCGACAATTCGGTCAGGGTATGTCCTCCTTGATCTTCCTCTATCGACTCTTACGTCCACATCCGCAACGTAAATTTATTTTACCAGTCGTCTTTCATCCATCCTCTTTCTATGTGCCCCAACCATCTGAGCATCCCTTTCTCAACTTTTATCACGAAACCTTTTACTTTAAATTTTTGAATAATTATTTTTATAATTTTTATGCAGTCTGTACACACTTCCTGCGTGGTTCGTACCTCTCGCGCTCCAATGAATGAATATAGATACGGTTAGACGATAAATCAATGAAGTAGATCATTAGATACATATGATACGTTATTGAAATAACGTGTGGCGTGGGTGGTGATTATCTGTTGACATTTTAATGTGCCGAATACTAATCCTGCTATAAATAATGAATAAAAAAATAAGAAGTTTCTGTCCGTAATTCTAAAAAATCTACATTTCTATTGCAAGCATATAAGCATTATACAAAATTACTTCGTAATTCATCATCATCATCATCCTACGGCAGACCACTCTTTGCTGGACATAGTCTACCATCCGTTGATTCATTTAACCGTAATTATTATACTTCTAAAAAAACATCGATAAATAAAATAATGTTTTTAATACCCTATAAGTCCTTTTGACCAGAGCCAAAAAGACTTTCAACATTTCAAAAACAATTGTATCTGATCAATCAAAAACAGTCAGTTTCAACGCTGAAAATTTCTTATTGGTCATAGAGCTGTGAGACAGACCATTCGACGCAGTATTTTTTTTAGTTCGGAATAAGCTAATAAAAAAATTGACCACATGTCAATTTTTTTTTATTATTTACACCGTGTTCGCTTTTCTTTGTCGACATTTTTATTTTAATGTATGAAATGAGACCATGAAAATTGATTTCGAACTTAATTTACCACTAAAACAATCAGGTCGTCGAAGTAATTTTATATTACCCTGGCCGAAACCAGAAGCATCAGCTTGTTGTTCGGGACACGTGTGGGAGGTGTTTCTTTATGTTTGTTAATGTTGAGCACATATTTTATTCATAAACAAGTTCATGGGTAACTAGACAGAATATTGATTGCAAACATTTTATGTCTTTATTATTGTTCAATGGGATGGAGACAAACATCAATATCAATATCAGCCCGCGGCAGTCCATTGCTGGACATAGGCGTCACTCAAGGGCCTGCGCGCCACCTAGCCCGATCTACGGATACACGCATCCAGTCTCTGCCAGCCGTCTTGCGCAGACCGTCTCTCCATCTAGCAGGGGTCCACTCCTTTTTCACCCACTACACTTCAACACTCGTCTAGTCCAACGATTATCGGTTCTACGAGAAACGTGTCCAGCCCATTGCCACTTCAGTCTGCTAACTTGAAGAGCTATGTCGGTGACTCTGGTTCTCCGGCGAATTTCTGCATTTCGAATTTTATCCATCAGAGAAATTCCGAGCATAGCCCTCTCCATAGCCCTCTGTGTGACTTTGAGCTTGTAAAGGAGACGGACCGTCAGTGTCCACGTTTCAGCACCGTAAGAGGAGACAAATGCAATATATATACATGGGAAACAATTCCCCACTATGGCAAGTCCTATGGCACTAAAATTATATAACAATAAATGGTAGCAACGCAATTTGATTCAGAGTCTGAGTCAATGTTTACAGGTTGTATTCCCGCATTGGGATAAGTTATGTATAGCCTATAGGTACTATTTCGGGGTCTGGGTGATCCCCCAATCCTAATACAAGCGTGTTGAGCTACTATCCATCCTCAAGAAATAAGGAAGCCCGTTTTAGTGAAGCTATAAAAAAAAGCATACAAATATTTATCATGATACGAGAATCGATCCCACGCATCCGGTACAGAAAGCAAATGCTTCGCCTGTGCATATTCTCCTAAGTCACTTCTCCAGGGTTGATTTAATTTTTAAAATTAATAAGATATAACATATGTTTATAATTATAATGTTTTTGTTTTTAAAATTGTAAGCACACATTATCGTACCACCCTCTACACTAAATATATTATAAACAACGCCATCTATTAGCACACGCGAAAAGCAGTGAATTACTAAAAAGTAAAAGTTATCAGTGTCTGTGCACAGATGTCGTCGTAACTTCTCTTTATAAATTGAATAATATATATTACTTAAATTTGAGAAAATTTAGATAGTTCTTGAATGTATTCCAGAGACAAACATACGGTAAAAAATCATCGAAACCTTAAACTTTGGGAACTTTTTATAAATGATAATATAACTTTTTATAATATATAAAGATGATTGCTTCTCTTTTGTTCCTTCTATTCTGACTTATATTGTATGGTTAAATGTTACATCTGACATATGATTATTACTTATACTGATTTTGGAAATATTTGTCGTTTGTACTGTTTAGCATTAATATCTTAATTTTGGCAGCTTGAAATATTTATATTGTTTGTAAGATCATTTTTGGAGAATTCGGTCCAATTAATATTTAAATAAATAATATTTCGTACGTTTTTATTTTATTTTCATAATCTTATGTTATGGTCAGTTATATTGTTTAATTGTGGTGGCATTTTATGCACTTTAGTTCAATTAAGGGGAAAAGTATATGATATGAAATAAATGTGTAGATTATGTCGTTTTAAGTTAACCCATTACCGCCCTCTGTACCTGCACAGGTACAACTACTTAATCGATAAATTATGTATTTTATCTGTGGTAAGTGTTGAAAGTAGTTAGAAATTACAAATCTAGATGACACTAGTTACCATATAATAAATAAAAATAGGCGGTGGCGCGAAAACAAATGTCACTTATTTTGTAATAAAATACGGAGTCCAGACACGACATACAAGGTAAGATTATTTTGTTGGTTTTTATCAAAAATAGTGAAATATTTCAACTTCTTTTTTTATTTTTATGGAGTCTATTTATTTGTGTTGGTAATAATAACATAAGAATTAAAGTTTATTACAAAACGATTAATTTATTGTAAAGTAGGGTTTGTTTCATTTGTTGTACACAGGCGGGTACAGCGGGCAGATTCGTACTAAAATTACGTTTTGTTTACAGTATTACTTATAAGTTGAAATGGCCAATCGGAACGTATTTACCAGCTATAAGAGACTGGAGGAAGCCTTGGAATCAATTATGGCTGATGAAAGCAATGATGAAGAGTACGATATGGTATTAGTGCCACCAGATCCGGCTGTGGTGAGTGATGAGGAAGAAGGTAATGAAGATAATTTGGCGGCTTCAAGATTCCCTATGGACGTTCCAGGGACTATTGAGGTAGGTCGGCGTCATCCTGACTACGATGTTTCGGAATTGAGCGACAGTGATGATGAGCCGCTAAGACCTATTCCTGCAAAACGTGCCAAAAAATGTGATGTACATTTACCTGTATGGAGGAAAACTCAGCCAACCTATAGTTCTACTTATGAAATTACCGATATCATACAAAAGAGACAAAAATACGTTGTTGAAAGCTTAGCAGACTGCAATCCCGTAATGTTGTTTGAAAAAATATTTGATCATGACGTAATGGATTTGATAACAACTAACAGTGTCTTGTACGCTAATCAAAATAATAGTCATGGTTTTGAACTTGATAGTGCATGTTTGAAAAAATTTTTTGGTGTACTGATACTGACCGGTTACCATGAATTGCCATCTGAACGTGCTTACTGGAGTTTGGATGAAGACCTTGGTGTTCCATTGATTGCTAATTGTATGTCACGCAATAGGTTTTTGGAGATAAAAAGAAATCTTCATTTTGTGGATAACGGTCTAATAGATGGTTCGAAAGATAAAATGATCAAACTCAGATCATTATGCGATTTGATTCAGCGAAACTCTAGTCAGTGGGGTGTATTTCATGAAAGCTTGTCTGTGGACGAGTCCATGATCAAATATTTTGGGCGTCATCCATCAAAACAATTTATACAAGGAAAGCCTGTAAGATTTGGTTATCGCAATTGGGCTGCGACAAGTTCAGATGGTTATTGCTACGCGTTTGATGTTTATTGTGGAAAATCCACAGAACCTTCTAATGATACCCTTGGTGCGAGAGTCGTGAAATCTTTATTGGCTAAAATGCCTGTAGTTCCTAAAGAGCATATCGTTTATTTCGATAATTTTTTTACCAATCATCAATTGTTGCTCGATTTGGGTAGACTAGGTTTTAGAAGTACTGGAACCGTTCGAGAGAATCGGACGAAGAAATGTCCCCTGATCACAGTAAAAAATATGAAGAAGAAGCCTAGGGCGGAATATGATTATAGTTTTGATACAAAGAATGAGATAACTATGGTACGTTGGAAGGACAATAATGTCGTTACAATGGGAACTAATTTTGATGACATAGAGCCTCTGGGCAAAGTCAAACGATGGTGTAACATCAGAAAGCAAAAGGTTGACGTAAATATACCTAAAATGTTTGTCAACTATAATAAAAGAATGGGTGGAGTTGACCAAATGGATCAGTCTATCAGCCTTTATCGGATTTCAATAAAAGGAAAAAAGTGGTGGTGGGTTATATTTACCTATTTGTTAGATATGGCGATATCAAATGCTTGGCGACTACATGTTTTGCTCAGTAAAACTAAACAAGAGATAACTTACATGGACCAGTTATCTTTCAGACGAATTATTGCACGGACTTATTTACGTCCAACGAAAACTAAGAGCCGTCCGTCATCCTCAGCGGCACTAGGGGGTCGGAACAATAATGGTCATAATCCTGAACGGATGGAAAACCCATTGCGATGTGTTATCTGTCACCAAAGAATTCGCTGGCGTTGCGAAATATGTTTGAAAACGCTATGTGTTGAACGACCTTGTTTCAAACAATTTCACTCCTAAAGCGCCCATTGTACACGGCTGAGTACACCCCTAAAACTTGATATTTAAATATATTTTTTTCATTTTATTTTCTTATATAGCATATTTTATCCCTTATGGACTAATAAATAGAAAAACAATAGAAAAATATACTGCAGTTTCATTTTGGGCGTTAATGGGTTAAGTGCAAAGTCCATACCAGGTTTTAGCAGAATAGCGCCATTTTATTAAGACAACGATAACTAATTGCCATCAAAGAGAAGATAATAGAATGTTTCGTACTTGTGTGATGAGCATAATCGTGAGCAGAAGTTAACAAAGGTTTAAAAAAGGCACCAAATACCTATTGGAATGAATACCGTTCAAAGCCGGTCCTATGTTAAGGCTCTTGTATACATTGGCTCAAAGCGGTGACCCAGCAAGTTGGGCCGACGTGTAGAGAGCTACTTAGTGCCGTTTGGTAGTTGGCGACCAACGTTGGCCGGCCGACCTAATAGAGTCGGTTTTTCGTGCACACATCAAAGGATCTTGGCGCGTTCCGCCAATAGCGTTCACACGTTGGTGTCTCCAGTCGAGTCCAAATAGGACTCGAGACACTTATTTTATAAATATATTATATTTTATATTAATGATAATTGGACTCGTATTGCTTATAACATGAATATTCCGTGAAGGAATTAAAAATGAGGAAGAGGCTGCACATTATAGTAAGAATTAAATGTACTGTATAAATAAATTACCAAGGCTGAAAGTTTATACGTCCTTCTTCTTTAAAGGCCAATGCAGAAACGATCAATACGCCAATGCAACAACGTTTGGGCTTCAATATTTTAGCTCAACATGTTGGGCCAAGTTATTGGGCCAATGTGTACAAGGGCTATTCGATGTGGTGCCTTGCCCACGTGCTTGCATGACCCGAATGTTCCGCCAACGTGAACGCGTGCCGCCTTTCTACACTTTGACGTCAAACGTATTATATAATTAAATATTTGGGTTGCTTTCTAATTATTTTAAAACTATAATAACGGGGGTTTGTGAACTCGAGGGTACAAGTACGACGGCTCCTAGGTGCCCGTCCCATTGCCCGAACTTTTGCGACGGCTCCCCCGAACATTGGCTGTCACTTGGTAATGCGTAAGTTTGACGTTCTTGGAAGACTTGAGATAGTTTTTATGTGGCCATGACATAACCCTTGTCAGGTTCACCGCTTTTCTCTGACCAGCCTGTGAGTCGGGCGGCAACCGGAGGATTTCCGGACCGGACCGAGGGAGAGTCGACCTGCAGGATGTGCAATGCACTCATTGCAAATCGACTCAACCTACTATATAATATATTACATTATTAAATTAATTTGTCAACAGATAACATTCTACCACATGCAGTGCACAACATGAGGTCTATATATATATTAATTTGTTTATGGGATAGGATGGCAAACGAGCAAGCCTGTCGCCTGATGGAAAGCAATCAACGCCGCTCATAGACAACCGCGACACCGCAGGAGTCGCGGAAGCGTTGCCGGCCTTTTAGGTATGTGTAGGCTTGTACGCAAAAAGATGTAAAAAAAAATATTGCATATTTCGATCAGAAAAATGTCTCACAACTCTACAATCAATAGAAAAATTTGTTTAGTGTTGAAACTGACTGTTTTGATTGATCGGATACAATTTTTTCAGAAATATTAAGCGTTTTTTTCTTGCTCTGTTGGTAAATTTTCATTTTCTGGTTCACTATGTTTTCGCTTTATTGCGTCGATATATATCTACCACCGGTTGTATTCACACCATTTCACCTGCCATTCACAATGAAATTCCTTTAAACGGAGAAAAAATGGCGAAAAAAACTCAGCAGGTATCCTCTTTTTGGAAATCCATCTTTTTAGAAAGCTTATATGATACCAATCCAATTTTTAGGAGGTTTTTGAAAACCCTGGAACTAGAAACATTCGCCTACATTCTAGAACAATCCCGGTGAATCACGGCTATGTGGTCACCCCAGTTGACATACATACTATCATAAATAACAAATGAATGTCCAATGAAGTGTTCAACAGATAATTGGGGTAAATAATGCAATTAACACATTTGCTCCAGTACAAATTAACGTTGATAAACAAAGGCCAGCATGAATAAATCAATGTTTTATAATGTGTTGGCAGATATTTCATTATAATACGGTAAGCGGATTTGATTAGACCCACGACCTACAGCTTAATAACTAGACGTTGTGCGATGTACAAATTACATAATCAGTAATTCTTCATAAATTTGAGATGGAATCGTGTTTGACATTTATACATATCGATAAAGAGAACACTTACAACCAGAGCCAAAAAAAAATTTAATGATTTCGCAAAAAAATGTATCTCATCACTCGAAAACAGTCAGTTTCAACGCTGTAAAAAATTTTCTATTGGTCGTAGAGCTCTCAGACTCATAATTAGACCTTTCGACGCAGTATTTCTTTTTTTGATCCGAATAAGAAGTAATTTTTTTTTGACATCTGTGTTATTTACAGCGTTTTCATTTTTTTGCGTCGATATTTATTTCATGTGAGAACAGCTTATTCCATGATAGGATAATATATAAGACAGTTATATAACAATAAAGCCAGTTACTGCTCTCTCATAATAATGTACTAACAAAAAGTTAAGAGTAGGTTAGTAATATTTACATACATATAATATTTTTTATTTTATTTAAGAGGAGAAAAAAACAAAACTATGATGATTTATTCTTAATATATTATAGCGATGGGGGGCAAATATGCTCTTGGTAGAGACGTTCAAAGTTATACTAATTTAGGCTATTGACAATATATTATCAATCAATAAATACATGCGTAATAGTCCACAATTGGACATTGACCTTCCCCTAGTTAGGAGTGTTGCAGTAATCGCAGTCATGCTTGGTGAGTGGATTGAAAATCGCATATTGGCTTATATCACTCAGGTAAATACTGCTGTTAAATATAGCTATTTATTTGTATAGTCGCTGCATATGATAGCCAGAAGGAAAAATAAGGTGACCATATTCTGTGCCAGGAACCAATATCATGTTATATGGAAATATAATAATATTATTTTGTTATTTATTTATTTAGTGTGTTGCATATTACTATATCCAATATGTCAATAAGTAGCTTAGTCGGTGAGCCTCGGCCTTACGATCGGAACGTCGCGAGTTCGTATCTTTCACTGGACTATTAATGTGAACATATACTATAACAAGCATTATTAGCTTAATTGGAATGATTAAGAAATAATGGTAGAGCCACGCTGCAGGCGAATACTTTGGCAAGAATGGCATAATATTTGTCTGTAGCATGAATCCCTCGCTGTGGTACTTCCCGGCTCGCCTGGGAAGTACCACACTCCCGCAGAAAACCGGTGTCTGAGTGGTGGCTTAGCTGCCGCGCTTCGTACGGTGAGCGAGAGTTCCGGAGGCTCATCACCCTCCCCCTCCCCTTCCCCTCCCCACACACTCCCATAATGAACTAAAAGGTCGGCAACGCTTCCGCACTGATAGCTTTCCATCAGGTGATACGCCTGCTCTTCCTTGCCTTTCCTTCAAATCCCATAAAAAAAGAAAAAAATTCTACTGATATTAAAAACATTGCTAATCTCCTTTTAAAAAAAGTTGCCGTTGATAATTGTTATCATAGTAATTGTTGGCACAATTAATATGATAACAACAGCTTAATCTATGACTTAATAGATAGACAATATATATTAGATAGTTATATATAGGCATTACATATTAGATAGTTATGTAACAACAAAGTTTGTAGACTTAGATTTATTTTGTTTATTAAGTGTATTATTGGTGTTTACCCCTAATAAAGAATAGAAAAAAAGTACTAAAGATGCTCACTTACCCATTGTATATGCCATGTTGTCGCTATACAAATTAATAAAGCACATTCCACACAATCAAAGATCACTTGTAAATACAAAAAACACAGTAAATCTTTAGATTTTTTTTATACAATTGTCATTTAATTTTTTTACAAATAGTCACATCTGTCACAAAGGAAGTCCTGTACAAACGCATATAATTCGATGAGCATTAAAGGAGTTTTACGTATTATAGTGACTAATTTAATTCATTTTGTTGGAAAAGCGTCGACGTATTGTCGAATCGAGTATTCACTGCAGTGGCTAGTGGCTCAAATGTATTGCTATGGTTTCCATTTGTAAGGTGCCCATGTCGAAGATATTTTTTGAAGGAATGTAATCTACTTTCTTATGCTAATTTTACTGTAGTACTGTATATTGCTATTCTGTCGTGTTATGCCTTCGGCAAATTCCGGATAACTTCTGGCTGACCTCTGTCACCAACATAGAACTCTGGAATGGGGGCCGGGGAGATCACGATTGGTCATATTTTGCGTGAAGATATGAATTATATTATGTAAATGAACTGATGAAAACTTTATGAGCACTGTTATGTTGTAGTGTAAAAGTATTTTCAATTTTTAATACCCATTAATTCAGACGACGAGTAATTTTTTTTTAAAAATAACTACAAAAACGTTTCATGTAATTAAAATTAAGAACGTGGACAAAGTCATGGGTTAACTTTCTAATAAATTAAAAATAAACATTTTAGAAGTGAATTTACATAATAGTTGTTTATTTCATAAACTTTTATAAGCATAATTTTGAATCCTGTTCTAATATACACATGGTGTTTACCTGTATAACTTTGTGGAAATGCCATAAAAAATTTGAAGTATACGAATAGAATAGTTTTTAAAATACGTTTAATTTAAATTACTAGAATAGTCTTTATTTATCTTATCTTCACTTTATATTAATGAATTGTATATATTTTTACTTTAATTACGGGAGAAATTCAATTTAATATACTTGTATCGAAAAATTTTGTATAGAGTTACTTCGCTCCATTTTTTATCGATAATTTGATTGGTTATTTTGTATCTTGTTCAAGTAAATTAATAATTGAACAAGACTATCAACTCTGTATGAAAAAATACAAAATAAAGTCGAATAATTTGTAATAACTGTGTTCTTTAATTTTTACTGTATAATATGTGAAATATAAAAACCACACATTTCTTAAACGCAAGCAACACTTCTGCAATGCCTATGGCACTGTAGATCTCTATGGACAGCTTATGATTGCTTTCCATCAAGTGACACGCTTGCTCGTTTGGCTTCTTATCCCATAAAAAAATTAAATTATATCAAGAATCATTTCTATTTTAGCGTGAGCGTGGTCACCCTACATGATAATGAGCGACTACAAAAGAAATCGAGCAGCTGAGGTTAACTCGGCGAACAACAAAACGACAACGGAAACAACTTTCATGGAATCACAGGTGATACGGTGGCATTTACAACAACAATGAGATACTATTTTCATTTGCACGACACTGTTGCCATTTATCCGTGTGGGTGAGATTATATTTCTTTAGCCAATGCCTCTATGGTTCATATTCGGCGTCTAGTGATATAAAAAAACATACCATATAGTACATTTCTGTATTACCGCGTTTCTTACGGAGAGTACAGAGATACGGAAGCCCAGCTCATTTCCTTACCCTCCTCCATTTACTTCCTATCCTTCCACTTACGACTTAGTTGACTAACGAGACTTTACACCCTGACTTTACATTCTGCGTTTGCAATGCAAAAACATACTTCGGGGATGAACGTACATATACTTTACTTCTTCCACACTCATCGCCTTTTTTATACAAGCTCGTCGGTTAAGGATACTTTTGACCTGACCTTTCTAGAGAACTAAGAACTTCAGCAATCTGGTCAAGGTATGTTCTCCTTCATCTTTCCCCACCGACTCTTCCGTCCACATCCGTAACGTAAATTTTATCGGTGATGAACCTGATTAAATCGTCTTCCCGTCTTTCATTGCCACTTCTTCAAAGTATCAGGTTAAGGAGTTGCTACATTTCACCCGGTGAGCGTCCCACAGTACATTTGAAAGAAGTAGTCTTCATTCCAACATTAATCTACTCAAACAGTTGTCGGTTTTAATAAAGATAATAGTTTGTTAGTTTGCGATTGAAATGAATAAGCTAATGATTGCTTGCCATCAGGTGTTCATCAAGCTTCTTCGTTATAAACCAACAAAGCTATTTTCACTTCCTCCTTTGTAACATCGTTATAAAAAAACTTTGCTTAAAAAGTATTCAAACGATCCATACGTTCATGTTATTCCTTTGTTTGTTCTATTTAAAGATTTTATTGGTTTCCCGGACTCTACCGAGAAACGGAGAGATAAAAATTTCTACTACTTTTAAAACCAAAAGCTATATTGCAATTTTTTTTGTACCATGAATCCGTTTTCTTATGAGATCTTATTTATTCAAAAAATCGCAAAGTTAAACTGGCAAATTTCGGAATAAAGTTAAAATATTGGATCCAAAGTATAAACGCTTAATAATAATATATACTTGGTTTATCCCGCCACGAAGGATTAATAACCTCTATAAAAATAATATTATTTTTATAGAGATTTTGTTATATTAATAATATTGTTATTAAAAGAAAAATATGTAAATAAAGGATAATAATAATTTTTATTCAGATAAATACATAATATACTAAAATAATGTTATACATTATTATAATATACTAAAATAATACACGATATACTAAAATAATGTTATACATTATTTTAGTATATCGTCATCCTTGTTATCTGTTTGTGTAATGAAAAAGCCGTCTTCCAACATTTTCCATTGACTCCTATGCCTGGTTCTCCTAATCCACAATTTTCCTGCCGTTTCTTTTTTTATTACGGTTATATGGGTATAAACGTTTAATATTCAGTTAAAATCTATAGAATTAGTACTTAACGGTTGTCTTTCATGTAATCACGTGTCGTGTACATTGAAGAAGAGTGTGTTTTTGGTGTTGTTGACAGTGGTTGGGAAGCGGAGAGGTGCTGACGGCCGATTTTTTCGGTAAGATTTAGTTTAAGTTCCCCGTAAGTTCACTTCTTCGAGTAAAACACATTATTATTTTTCTATTTGTGTTTACGTGTCGCGGATGTTAGCTGAGTAAAAATTCTGACTATCCACACAAATTTAAGGTTTAGATACAGATGGAAGGGTCAGTAAGAGAAGACCAAGGATATTTTACGTTGACCAAATCACTGAAGTTCTCAAGAAAGGCTAGGTCAAAAGTACCTTCAACCGATGAGCTTGTACGAAGAAAGTGATGAGTGTGGATGAAGCAAAGAAAGTGTGCCAGGATCTTAACAGATGGAGGTCGGTGGTCCCTGCCTACCCCTACGGGAAACAGGAGTGATCGTATATATGACTAAGGTGTCAGGAGATATGCGTTATAGTATATTACTTACCAACCCAATAAACTAATTATGTGGGTGATATAACCATACCCAAAAACAAGTTCACAACACCGACAATACCTGGAGGGGTGCAAAGAATGACTAGATCACGAACAAATTATCGAGATTCGAATATTCTTAATTTCATTGTTAAGAGCGCAATTATACAAGCTCGCACTTGGCATATAAAAGGATCTCGGAGTGATAGTTCACTCCGAGATCATTACAGTGTCACAGGAGCTGCTTGCAACGCGAACTTGAAATGATTTTGAATTTAAAATGATTGCGAAATGGTTCTTAGCTAGAAACCATTACACAAACAGCACTTGCTATCACATAAAAACCTCTACTCAACCACCATGAGGTTCATTTGATGAGAACAATTTAGACTTAGAAAAGTCGTCAATAGATAATTTGATGACTTTTTTAAGTCTAAATTATATTTATACGCCTTACAAGTAATTAAGGCTAGTAACGCATTTGTGATGCCATTTGTGATCCTGGTTTTATGGATATCTATGGGCACCGTTAATTGCTTTCTTAAAAAGAATATTCTGATTTTGTTGTGGTTTATGTTTTGTAATGGATCCCTCAATTAACAGAAAATAAAACTCAATATATCGTTATACAATTATTTAGATAAGTTGTATTCGAATATTTACTGTTTAGATTTAGAGCAGCAAAAATATCAAAATATGCCATATCGAAAAGATCTACCATATCCGCGTCCATGCATTAATTTAGCCGATGTTTTTTAATTATAAATCTATATAACGGCTAAAGTAGACAAATATTGCCAAATATACTAATAACATCATAAAAAAAAAACTAGTTGAGCCAGTTTGATCGGACAAAGAATGCTATTAAATTTGATCATAATAAAATTCTTTCTCGATTGAAGAGTTGCATGAAAAAAGTGTTTTAAAACGTGTAAAAAAATAATTCGTATAAGACACTCATATAATATTATTTTTTTTTAAATGTAATTTATATAGTTATAAATTATTTGTGCCCAAACATTTAACAGTTTAAATTAACAGGACATAAACAAAATTTAATAATAACTAAACATATCGCCCGGAGCGGGTGCAATGCGGTGTCAGACCCGATCGATAAACTAAACGCAGATTATACGCAGATATGTAACGTTCCCGCGTTTTTTAATGTCGAATCGTTTCAAAACTCCGTTAAAGCACTCAAAATTAATAATTTAAACACTTGAAATAAATAATACGTAAATTACACTTTTATACATAATCACATAAATACAATATCGTGTTAATGGTTTGATGCGTCACTTACTACGTTCATCGCGTAACTGACCGGCCGGCAAGGAGAGACGGGACGCTAGAGCGCGCGCCCAAACTATAACCTAACAATTTAGAATAGTAGGGTGAATAGAGCATACGCCGAGGGACAGATGTTACGGAAAATGGGGCGGGTTGACTCCCATTCATCGATAAACACACCGGGTGACTTCCGCATTCAAATTTTGCGTACAACACAAGGAGAATAAAACGCTCAGATGTGTTTTATACAAACTTTATTTAATCAAAAAATAAAGTCTACAGTATTCTTTCTTTAATATTAATATGTATAGTAATAAATTTCGTTTCATCTCACCTGTTCAATCCTTAGATTGCCACCCTAGCTCTCTTCAAGGCATTTTACCCTCATTGATTTACATTGAAGGCGCATTTTGTATACCTAACTCTCCATTATATCAAATGAACAAAATCTGGATATTTTAACTAAGAAAATATACAAGGAGTCTCGATTCGATTGACACTAAATCACAATGCCATGATAATTTTTATATCTCTGCTCTTTTATAAACATACCAAAATCGTATTGCACATGCTAATAATATATTTCTTTGTTATTCCATTTAATGTAGAATTGAGACTCCCGTGTTTAAAGATCAGCTGCAAGACCGTAACAATTGTTAACGGTAAACGCAATTTACTAAAAACTTTTCATAATTATCTTAACAAATTATATTATATCCTCTTTTACAGCTAAATTACACAGCATAAATTTTTTATATTAATAAAAATACATAATATCTCATCTTACAAAAACACTTTCACCTATGCATTTATTTGTTGTTAAATCGGTAACGAATGAGGCACAATATTAATATTACAATATTTTTAGTAGACCTATATAGGAATGTACATTTCTATAGGAAAGTTCATTCGACTAATAGGTACTTACTTGTGTTAAATAATTTTTCAAACAACACCTCATTTAATAATTAAACAATGAAATTTATTAACAAAAACTTGTAGAACAAAAAATAAACCCACTTCGGGTTTGGTTTAAAAATAAATCAATGGTTTAATCATCACAATATTTTTCACTTTGATATTTACGAAACTGAAGCTGAGAGGACTGAAATTAACAACCTTAGTTCTTATTTTAAACGAAAAGCTGTGAGGTTCATATAAATATATAATAAATAACGCACCACGACCTTATATATACCTGCTTTAGTTCTATGGGAAAGAGAAATGCTTCAGTATAAGGCAAAGTATTTGAGGATATGTAAATCCTAAATTATTAACATTCTGTTATGTATATGAAAATATTTAAGGCTACTTATTTCATCTCAATTCACGCTTGCAATTAAGTTTCCCCTAAGAAATTACAAAACAATTCTTTTCCCAAAAGAATAACCTTATTGATATGATAACACAGAAAAAATAGTAATTAGACAAATTTGTTAATTTCTGTACAAAAACTACATAGCAGACTTTTACTATATATTTATAATTTAATGTAAATATTTCGATTTTTGAGAAAAGCACTCTTGGCATAGTCATACTTCGATAGCATTACACTAACATGTTTTAAATCATCACACCCTTACATTTTACAACAGCACATGCACATGCATGGATCCAAATCGTTAGATATGGCCCTACCCAACCCTACCCAGTACAAGCAACGCGCCGGAGTTTGTCCACGTGAACTGTGTGAGCTCGCTCATTTTGAATCAACGGCCAGTGAAGTTTTAAATTAACGGAAAGAGAAAATGTGACGAATTCTATTTGCTAATGCAAACATTTAAGAACTACCAAAAAGATTCAGTGTTTCATTTTTTTACTGGACGGGAAAGCAAACATATCACTTGATAGAAAGCATTGTAGTAGCATTGCTTGCCTTTGAGAGATATCATATTATCAATATATAGGCAATGTCGCAACAATTCGGAAATTGCGTGGAAAGAAGCTGGTTTCACAGAGAAATGGTGCGTGGAAAGAAGTTACCAGAAAAATGCATACGAGATCGCTACATCACGGCTTTGTGGCGAATTGTTTTGTAGTGGAATCCTACGGCAGGAATTATTTCTAACAATTCCTCGGAGTACCTTCCACAGTAAAAGTTTTAAGAGACATATCTAACGGCTCAAATCTTTCTATGCATGTATAACAATATTCGTCAGAAAGTTTATATGTAGCCTCTGAAACCACACGGGCATCATGAAAATCAAATTTCCATATCATCTTAATGTAAATGCAATACAATAGGTGCTATAAATATAGTTTAAATAAACATCTATCTGCACTAATTTCATCTGCGTGGTCCTCGTGTTTGTCTTAAGTGTTAACTATTCATTATATTCTTTTGTACTATTGTTTACTGTCGACTGACCTAGCTTAAGTATTACATTTATGTCGAAATGTAAACGAAACATTTCATTTTATATGGTTATGAACATATAACAGAGACAATCTGATTTCACATTTTATAAAGGGCGTGAGAAAAAATCCACTGCATCTACATGTTGTTCAATTATAAAATAAAATAAAAACAAAACAACAGAAGTTTAACCGTATACGAAGCAGTCATCTTTGGATATATTGTATAACTTGAGGCGACGCGGGCGAGTCAGCCGCGCCTAATAAAATATGAAAAGTCAAACAGTACTTTGGCAGTACTAGAAAGGCACCGTTGCACCCGCACTCACAGGTAACCATTACTTGCACTAATGAACTAATAATATCGCCGGTCGCTACTTGAGCCGGCGGCGGAGGCGGTTCCGTAACGCGAGCGCCGGCGCCCACGGGCCGGACGCGCGCTTGCCGAGCGCCCGCGCGCACCGCTCGCCCGACTTCGGCGCCGCTTTGCCCGCGTGCTCGCTCGCGTCGTCGTACCGCGCCCGCTTGTTGGCCGGCTCGGTGTCGTTGCGTGACCGCAGCGCGCGCGGCCGCGGACCCTCCCCCGGGCACGCCTCGTTCGTGGTCGAGTGCACCTCGGGCTCGCTATCGGCACGGCGCATGCGCGGCCGCGGCGACTGCGAGGCGGGGGCGGCGCGGGCGCGCGCGCGTCGTGCGCCGATGTTCTCCTTCGAGTAGTCCGTCTCCCGCCGCGCCACCGGGGCCCGCCGCACCGGCCCCGGGGCGCGCGCCGAGTTTCCCGCCCGGACCGAAGCGCCCCGCAACTCCCGTGCAACTGAGCTGATGCCGCGCGTTATTTTCTGAGCTAAGGGCGTGGCCTGGGAACGGGTAGCCACGCCTTTTCTCGACTCGTCAGCGTCGTCTAACTGCGGATCTGGAGCTGCAGCCGGGCCTCGGGATCCTAAGCGAGCTTCATCCACTTTAGGTAGTGTTTGCGGTGGGGCACGTCGGCTTAGAATGACAACGCGATCGAGGGTAGGTAATGCACCGACGGGCCGCCCCCGAGTCGCCGTTTGTCTCGTTTGCGGACGCTGCGGAGTGTCGAGCTCGTGATGGGAACGGAGCACCCTATTTGTAGCGACCGGTACTTCTCGTTTCACGTCTGGTTTTTGTCGCCGTCCACGAGATTTGGGTGGCCCATCTGTGGGTGAGCTAGAGGACACTTCATTGATCTGAACATCCCGATCTTTGTTGCCGTCTTCACTGATGTTTACAGCTGCATCTCCAGCAGCATCAATACATCCCTCAGGTTCCAACGGAGACTGCAGTATTTCGCTATCGCCAGCACCAGCTTCGGGGACAGCGGTAGTGGGAGGCGGAGATAAGTCCCGTGTCTCAGAGCTAACCCTCGAGGTAGGTCCATTTACAATTTCTTCAAATACTTCAGATAGAGTATTGACTACTCGACTCCGATTTAATAAACGCGCCATGAAATACGACTCCGCAGGATTGCCATAATTTGTCATGGTGTCCTCCTCTTCCGCTCCTTCGTCTTTACGTTCAGCATCCTCCCGCGTCGCCACAGAAAACCGGCCGTCGAGTGTAGCACATGGAGGTAAGGGGGTTTTTTCCTGGTTATCAGTTGTAGGTGCTGGTTTATCGACATCAGAATACCGAGTCATTATTGTAAGTCCATTTTGGGGCACATGACGGGCATCACTTTCTGTGGAAGCATCTGATTTTGTTTCTTCAGGTTTAGGCTGAGTTACTGGGGTAGTTGTTGGGGTAGGCTGAACTGTAGACTGTGGCTTCTGTGCTGTTGTAGTTCTGGAGCGCAAAACTGTTGCGCGAGGTGGCCCAGGTGGATCTAACATCAATGTTACTACCGATGTGTTGTCAGCTCTCATTCGTGTATTTGACCATCTAAAATTAAAGAAAAAAACTTGTATTAAATTTTGTAAAATTTAAGTATAAATAAATTATTATGTATAAATCAATTTGCCATAATAGTTGACACTGTAGGATATAGTATCCTACAGTGTCAACTATTTTATAATTTTGGTCATAATTTAAGGCATTTTTACAATCTCCACATTTGACAGATGGACGGGTTGGGAATTGGAAATAGCTATTTATTACTCTGAAACTTCTGGCTGTCTACCAGAATGTATTTTTATGGAATAAGGAGGTAAACAAGCAAGTGTGTCAATCTGTAAGAACATAAGCATTACAAATGCGCTGCTGGTCTTTGAGATATGAGTAGCCTTTTTTTGAAAGTTCCAATATCATATCGGTTCACAAATAATGCAGAAGGTAGCTGTCACTACAGCTGTCTCGCACAACACGAAACGCTCTAGTTTATGTTGATAACCACACAGTAGACATTTATATGCTATTACAATAAAAAATTTGTTTAAAATGTGCACATTTTGCTTTTTTTTACTTAATGTACACACATTAAATGAATTTTATTATTTTAAAGCAGTAAATAATTAGGTAAATCATCAAAATGTAACTTTATAATAAGTGAAAATACTAATATGCCAGGTGCTCATTAAAATTATTTTTAATCTAATAAATAAAGGTGTTTATTAGATTAAAATTATTTTCTTTTTGTTTGTATATTGTAATATTACTACTTTTTTAATGTTAGTTATTGTAAAAAAAATGTCATAAATAAAGTATTTTCTACTTCTAAAACAACAAAAAAGGTTACTTTTGAATATCTATAAAAAAGATAATCGCACCTCTCTAGAGCATGATCCACGAGACTCTTTGAAGGATTCAGCCAATCTCTTGGTTGGTTTCCATTTCCACCAACTAGTGCCGCTTCATTGTGTTGTTCTGTTGCTTGCACCAAACTCACAGCACCCTCTGGTGATATCATGTTCCACAAACCATCTGTGCCGAATATTAGACACCTAGAATAAAATTGAATTGAACCTTTCAAGCATGAAATAAAGACATACATTAGTAAGACATACATATGAAGTTAAAGAATTTATTAAAAATCATTGATATATTATCAGTTTTTTGATTAACACTCAATTTTTGAAATTTAATAATCTCTCACATGACTGAGATGACACTAGGAGAATACATTAATCGCCATAAACAAAGAATCAAACTGAATTACTCTCCATTTATTATTATTATATTTTTTATTGAGGTAAATTAGCAATCACTGGCTTAGTTAATGCTTCATTATTGTCATCAGACTAGCAATCAACTGCTGGGCATAGTATCCTCATATCAATTTTGATCCACTTAATGTTTTTTAACCAAATCCGTTTAAACCTAAAAGATATACATTTCTTAATTTATGCTCTTATACTGAACTGTTATTTATACTCATCATCATTATCAAAGGCACTAAAGCCGCGAGTGGTCTTTGGACTGATCTAGAACATCCCCCAGTCTCATCTTTCCTCACTCTGTCCCTCCAATCAATCACACCAAGCATTTTAATGTCTCGGTTGATTCCGCCGTGCCACCTACATTTTGAATTGCTTTATTTATACTCATACACTTTAATTTTAGAATATACTTACCGAAATTTAGATGGATCTATGTTCAAAACACCCACATCAGGGTCAGGACTGACTATGAACTCATCATTATGAGGATTATAACTCCAAAGATCTCCAAGTGACCTTGCAACAGCTAAAAATGGTATCTCATCCATGGGTGTGTTCTTTTTGATTGGTCCCTTGTGGCCCATACGGGGTCTGTTCCAAACAACTCGTGGCACACCAGCTTTTGTAACAACTTTACCTCCACATCTCTGAATTCGTTCTATTTCTGTTGTAGATTCAGGTTTGTGATCTGAAGTTAATGGTTTTGCTGCCCATTCTTCACAGCCTAAAAATTGTTTGTGCATAAAATATACTAATTGTTTTTGAAATATTATTATTACATCCAAAATAACATTACCACATTATTACTGTTTAATTTGATTTTACACTCTTAAGTGTACCTGACATTCAAAACTATTATAGGCCTAAATTTAAAACTAAAATTTGTTTAAAATAACAGATTGATTTTCTGTTTACTGGAGTTATTTAATGATACAAATCTCTTTCTCTAGACAAATGATGACATAAATGAATATTCATCATTTGAGTCATCATATTATAATTAGTATTCCAAGCTACAATTCACATATTTAATACTTATTTAAAGATAGACATTTGTGATTGTACTCTCATATTTTTTTTGTTTGTGATATCACCCACAAAACAGGAAATTATTATTTAGTAACTTAAATAGCTTATGAATTTTTTAAAAATTTTCAGAAATAAAGGCTACTTATAGTACCAACATATAAATAATCAAATCCCACTATAAAACAGTTACTCTTTACCACATTTCAAAAATGTATTTCGTCTGTATTAAGAAATAGAACAACTATAATCCTTACATTTATTATAAAATGGTGGCTACTTAGTGAAACACCAATTGCTTGTACCTATACATGTGCCGGATTATAAATTATTCCTTTCAAATTAATATCAATACTCATAGAACAATTTCAAGAACTTTTTCTCAAACTACAATATTTCATTCACAATAGTTACACCTCCCGAGATGTAATTTAGTATCTTAAGAGCCATACCACATACTTTTACAGCATAAGAACATTATATTGACCTTTTTATTCAGTAATTTATTCCTGAAGCATTTACTATAGAGGAATAATAAAAAATCCTTTTATGTTTATAGAACCTGTACATTGTTGGGATGTGAAATACTAACCATCTTTTTGATATCCAAGGACTATAGCTGAATCACCTACATGTCCAATATATATTTTTCCACGACGAATAAAGGCCACACTGGCTGTTGTTCCAGCTGTACTCGGTAACCCTGTCACCGTTTTGGGCCATTTTTCTGGAAAGATATATTTTATAACAATTAATTACGACACATATATAACTACATAACAACACCTATATAATACCTAGTATAAAAAACTAAATACAGAACTACTCCGTATTGACCTCCATTTAATAATATTTTGTGAAGAGCTTTACGTTGCTCAAACTGGTAAAACTGCTTTCACTTCGACAAAATGTGTGGGAATCCCAAAACTTGTGCAATTATAAATCGTGGGAAGTTTCGCGGCAAACGCTATCTAATGCGCGAAACCAAAACTTCGCCTACAGTTTGAAATTCTTTTGTTGACTCAATGTCAAAGCACTCTAGAAAAAATAGTGAACATGTACAACAAGGTCAAGCGAAACATTTCGTACAATCACCGACGAATCTCCTTGAAACACCTTGGGGCATCATTGTCTACTTACATAAAACTACAAAGTAGTTTATATGAGGAAGCTTGTCATTTACCTAGTTCTTTCCACATGTTCAAGTGGGTCAACATGTAACCATTTCGAATTGCTTTTAGGACGTCCTCATCATTATCTGACCAGAATTGACGTTGTTTAACAATAGAATCCATCAAATGCTCTTTAGCAAAGGCCGCCGCTTCACTACCGCCATGCCCATCGTATATTCCAAAGAAAGCATACTCCAAATCCCTCTCATCTTCCGTTTGTTGATAGGCAACGGAAAACAAATCTTCCATGTACTTTCTCCCGCCTTGACTGCAGTGGCCAGTAACACGTAAATTAACACCGATTGATGGTGGCATTTTATAAAATCATAACAATTCAACTTAACCACAAATTATAATTTCATTGTAACACAAATATTTCCACATTTTGCATTTGCAATAACGCGAGTCGCGAGTGGAGCGAGACTGACGATTATAGTACGTCACGTGGACATATTGATCACTACGCGTGCCCAAGAGTTTTATGAGGCTTTATGTGTGTTAGAAAGAGAAAATTATATAGTGTACTTTCGTCTCAAATAGTATAGAAACAGACGCCATCATGCTTTCCGCCATTTTAAATTGAAACGTATATGACGTCTTTTTATTTAAATTTTTCTTTCAGTTAAAAAAATATAATATATCGTCAGAATCTTATTTTAAAAAAAATAAAAAAAACAGTTTTATTAAGATTTAGTTAAATTTAAATAATTTGTAAATTAAATTTTCATTATTAAATATGATATTGGCTACTAGGCTTTTAGCCAACAAATAAAAATATATTGTAATACCATACATAATTTCTGTGTTTTATATTTTATAAATTAAGCTAAAAATAAAACGAAAGCAATACCAAAAGACGATAATTTATTCCGCCCTATATTTTAATGAGGATCGCGAAGTGTGCACACTCCCGATCAAAACTAACATTTCTTTTAAAAACATTAATTCATCGAGTCCTTAAAAATACAAATCACGATTCATGTACATTGTTTTCATGATCTACTTTACTTTATCTGAAATATAAAATAAATTTGTTTTATTGAATTAATGACGATTCAGACGTGAAAGTTCTTTCCTTTTGTGTTAATTCACTACTAGGTATACTTGAAACTTTTAAATATATATTTTGCGCAGTTAAATCTTTTTAAATTACCCGCTGTATTAAGTACCCACGTCCAGTCAAAAGACAGACAGAGTGACACGCCTGCTCGATATCCCATAAAAGAATTAAATTGTAAATACCTGTGGAAGTTCATAGTAATAGAACAAATGTTCGGAACTTCGTTATGATTCGGATCTTATTCATGATCTAGATTTCAAGTGCTGCAACAATCTTTTTTTACAAATAAATGAAGTTATTCCAAAACAATTCTTAAAATACATCTTAATATCTAAATTACATATTTATATGAATTTTAGATATTTCTAAATTATTTATTTTACACAAATTACAAATATTTTATATAAACCAGCATTATCCTTACATAATGTGTCAACGGACAGCACCAAAATACATATAAAATTAGTTTCGTTTATTGTATAAAATAATTAAATAATGAAATTAATTCTAACACCAGGACTACTTAGTAACGCTATATTCCACATATCTGGTATACCTTTGCGTACAAATTTAAAGTCAATTCTTTACTTTATTCCTTGAAGTTATTAACACTACTACACGGTCTCAACTCTTAATAATGAATGCGGTGAAACGAAGAACTGATGGCCCACTTATCGCATTATAACCATCTATGCAAATAAAGCAAGACTTGTATAGGCAGTAGCCAGAAGCATCGCTCTCGCAAAATGGTTTTACAGTTACAAAAATGCTCTCTAGCAGAGCAGTGGCTGTCAAGTTACTACTTAGGAAAAATCTACATATATTCATTAGTCGATTCCTTTCGGTTATTTTTTTCTTTTAATAATAAATAAATAAAAATCATGTCATTTAAAGGTCTGATGTCATGGTTGTGCTATACGCCGAAGATAGCGCATACTCCTTGGGTTCAAATGGTCGTGAGGAGGCTGCAGAAGCAGCTGGATCTCCTACCCGAGTGGCTGGACACGATCAATGTGGCGGATATCGATCAATGTTGAAAAGACTGCCATCGTGACCGGCCGCGAAAGATTGCCGTCACTACTCAAACTTCGGGGGCAGGACGAGCTACAGTGATGTACCTCGGAGGCCGCATCGATCGCGCGCTGCACCTCGCTGCTCAGACCAATTATATGGTGAGGTGAAGGATGCGCGCGCGGTCGTCCGTCCCATACTCACAACCACTTGTTCACGAGTAAACAAGAGTACGAAACTGATGGTCTACAAGGCGTACGTCCGGTCCCGAATTACCTATGCTGCTCCGGCATGATACGCGCTAGTGTCGGAGTCACAGCGAAAACGCATTGCGATCCAGCAAATCTGTCTCTACGCGGCATCGTGGGGGCGCCTCGCTATGGTCGTAACGACGTGATGGCGAGGGACCTCAGGGTGTAGAGCATCCGCGAGTTCGTGGTCCGGTTGACTCGGAATATGTTCGATTAAGTCGACAATGGGCCACACTCCCACATTGCTGCCCTCAATGCACATCCACTCGAGGGATGTCCGCTCCCACGAGAGTTTCTACTGTCGCCGCCTGGCCCCCGCAAGAGGGGAGGGCCTGCGATGGACCCAAAGTAAGAAGAGGTTCAGCCGTATCTAGACGAGGTGAAGTCGATAGGATGCCCTAAAAGCCGCTGGGAACAGTGGCATCAAAGGCTCAAAAGGCGACCGCTCCTCGGTCGCCACTTGAGTTGCTACTCGTGCTCGGGTTTTGGTCCCCGAGGTTCATTCTCAAATCCGGCAAAATCATTCAAACGTTTTTGTTCACTGTTCTGCATAAAGAGGTCGTAATTATTCAAGTAAGGTACTACCCCTTACATAAATACTATTGTTATATAAATTGATAAATCTAATGTATAGATATTAAATTAGTCTAAAACATTTATTCTCAACCTGGGTCTAGGGAATCTATGCAAAACTTAGAAATTAAACAAAGAATAATTTTGTAAACATACTAAAACTCATCAAATTGAGCGAATGCAGAAAGGTTGCCATTAGTGCTTTGTCAAGTTGAAATAGTTGAAGATAAGATACAATATAATGCAATGATATATTAAGACTATTCTAAACAAATGATAACAAATACCACATCTATAATAATCTAATTTAATATTAATTACATAACAAAGTTTTCTATAGATATATATATTAAGTGTTATCTGCTTTTACTCTTCGAGTACTTCCCATGGCTTTTCTGGTCTAAACTGATCCCATGGATTTGGTTTTTTGTATACACTTAATTCTTCTAGTTTCACACCCCCATTAACAACTTCTTTGAGGAATTTGTCCACTTTTCCCCCTTCAACTGGCTTTATATCACATGACATCTCAGTGATTCCACACTCCAGGCATCTTTGTGCAAAGATCCTACCCAGATTTAAGTAAGCGCATGTATCAGTTATACTATAGAGATGTTTTCGTAAAGCCCATTCGGATGTTTTTGCTTCAATAACGGGTCCATTAATAAAATGTACAACTTGAGCTGTCACTGTTCTATTACTTCTGGTTAAAATAAGTCTGGAAAATAGTGAAAAGGTAATTATTATTACTTCCATTTTAAACTGATTTCACTTGTTTGGGTGATACTGTTTTTCATGGGATTCAGTGTTCAGATAACTATTTTTATTGATAATCTGTTAAGTAAAGCCTTACCCATTGAGTGTATTTTTCTAGAATAGATCAATAGAATTTAGTGATAAAAAAAATATTTAGTGATTTATTTCCAGAGTGACAAATAGTGCATAATTAATATTGTAATATACATGATTAAGACTAATTTTAACCATAATTGTATCAGTCGCCTTTGGAGCCAATGGGTGCAGTTTCAATTCCAGTATCAGGATATATATATATGCATGGCCTACAGGTATCTAGTCGGTCTGAGTAACCCCCCTAGTCCACCTTGGTAAAGCACGATAGGTTTTATGACCATTCCTCAAAAAAAAGGAAGTCCTTGGCCAGCAGTTGGACTGAACTATGGGATTTTGACAGTTAAAGAAAAAAAAATGTTGTTTAAGTTATAAATTCAATATACATATTCCATGTGGCATATCAGATATTGTACCATAGTATTGCATTTCATGCTGATAAATTTTTTACACAATCTACATAGGACTGCCCGCAGCAACTAAATGTGATAAGCAAAAGTTGAACTCAGTAGTACAACTTGAGAAGGATTTCCAGCACAATTATGATTTTTACATGAATGATAGTTTTTATGGCAATTATATAATAATACTAATCTTAAATTTGTATGTAACTTGAGATATTGTTCAATATAATATTTAATCAGATATTACTCCTACTTTACTAACTTAAAATTAATAATATATTACTGTTTGTTGTACAACAGGCCTTAAAAGTAAATAACTTGTAAGTATGTGTTAAAGCTAGCTACATACTTGTGCCAAAATTTCCGGCCCGGTTTTTCTAAGTGGTAACCGTCTGGTTTACGTGCAATTCGTAGGCGTTCCAAGTTCCTTGGATTTCGGTTCACGAATTCAGTGGGTGCAGATGTAGAACAGAATTTTGCTATAGACGCGGGGACTCCAATTCTTCTTAATGAAAACATTATGCCAAGATATGCTTTTTTACTCATTTAAATATCTAAAACCAGAGTATACATTAACTTCAATTTTTAATATTATTCTCTTAAATCAAAACATTATACAAGATTTTCAATTTGTAACCTAAAAACTATTTAATTCAACTGTTATTTGCCTCTGTGAAATGTACTCTGTGCTGTGGTGAAATCTTAAAATAGAATTATAATGAAATGACTATGAGTAGGTTTTTGTAATTTTTTGCTGTATTTGGTCAGGTTTTAAAATAAAAATTATGTGAGCTTATTTTTTAAAATCATAAACAAACATGAATTAGTCCATGTTTATTGTGTTGCAAAGAAATAAATTACGAATAATATATCCTTCAAATTAAATTTAATTTTTGTAACTTGTTAAATAGATTTATTGAGATAAAAGGTCGCTTACATAATTTATAATCATTCATTTAGTTATCAAATGAGGTTTATCATCACAATTAAATACTTTAGATAATTTAAAAGAGAGAAAATTTTTATATTACTGAGTGAGGGTAAAAAACATAAGGTGGTTAATTCGTTCAACTGTTTTAATGTATTGCACCGAAATGGTTCGGCTTTGTGTTGTATAGTAACATAATAAATTTTCTTTAAATTTCAATACCATTCAATTTATCAAGATTTGTCAAAATGCTACACTGACACTTAATCAAATATATAACATGCTCATATTTTATATCTGTATATTTTGCAGCTGTGTCGTCTTGAAAATTTAACCTGTGCTGTGTTAAAATATTTTCTTACCTCTGTGCGTTTTATTCGCTGTTTTACGTTTTGTATTGAGTCGTCTGGTTGATACGTACCGTATTGTGTATGATAGAAACACGTTTAGTGGATCTTTTTATTGTGTATGTTCATGTAAGATGCATTCATGGCATGTGTTTAATTAGTGAACTTACGCATAAGTCTGTCGTTTCGTAAAATTATTTTGAACTATTGTGTTTCGTGGACGGGCGTGAACATCCGGAAGAGTTACATGCTTTGTAATTAGTTGGGATGTCTCTTTGATTTCGTGGATGGAGTGCTTTTTGTACACGATACAAGGCTTAAGATAGTGCAAATAGTTTGTTGGATGTTTTGAATTATGTCGTTGCAAAAGAGTGTGAAAAGTACAGGGGATCGAGGCGACCAGGGTGACAACACCTCAATATGCTCTTCTGTTACCACGCAGCCTGATAGACATGGGTTCTTCGGAGGCGCTCAGTACAGTCCAGAACCGTAAGTAATATTCCATCTGCATAACTCTTTAAACAAACATAATCTTTCGCATCAAATAAAACGTAGGTTTTACATACTGTTATTGCATCTACTAATTAAAAAATACTAATCTTTGCACTCCTTGAGTAACTATCTTACATATTAAGGAACTTTGTATAATTTTAAAATTGTAAATGCGACGTAAGAATGTGGATAAAATATGGAATAGACATATTGTTTATTATTTATATCCTAAATACTGACTAAAAAAATAAAAGTATTTCTTTGTCTAAGATATTTAAACTTCAATATTTGTATAAAAAATGTTTAAGATATGCTTATCTGATAATTGTGTGTAATGCAAGTATGTGATGATTTACTTTATCATAATATTGCTATATGAATTTAAGTGACTGCTTATTTAGACATTCACTGCACTCTTCACTATGTATATTATAATGTATATTTTTCTTGCGATCTTGCCCCATTTCTAGAGGAATAGACATTATCCTACCTCATTTCTCCAAAGTGGATTAGCAGTGTAGACAGATACAGATTTTTTAATATAAGTTACATGAGTCCATAGCTAAATTGAATAAAAATTACTTCTGAAAATATGAAATTATTTATTCAAAATAAAGTCTACATGCTGCTCCATACTTTTTACTATCACATTTTTTTCTTAATTTTTGTTTTTTTTTTTTACACAAACTATTAAGGTTAAGCTTGGTTAATTTGTATTCATTAAAAGTATTTTAATTTGTTTGTTTCTTAATAAATAATGTGGAAATTAATAAATAATGACCCAAAGTAAATTTTGGCCACTAAAATGAGAGTCTTCCGTCTTTCTCTGACTTGTGGATATTCTTGTCAATTGCTGACTTGAATTTCACGCAGGCAGAGCATCCACTCGAACTTGATATCTGAGTTGTCTAATGGGCTTTGACACAAATATAGCCATCTTCACATTTCAATCCTCCCCCATTTGCTCAAGGTGACTGAGCCAACAAAGTTGATGCATCTTGATTTCACCTATAATGTTTGGCTAGTCCACCAGGTCTTCTATTTCAGATTTTTTTCACATTCTCCATGACCCATCTGCTCTTCTCATTCTATAAGAAAATTTGTTAACATATTTTTTAGCCTATCCTCTTTTAAGTAGAAGCAGGTCATTCAACTTTCAATAGAGTGTACTAGAAAAATAACAATATCTCCAATGCCTCAATAGTCTGAACTGCACTTTAGAAAAACAATGCTCTGTGATTATTTCTTTTTGTATAGCTTTGTGAACAACTTAATGTTTTAATACCATGTACTAGTGATGGTTTCTAATAAGCGCAGTCATCATCAATTAAACACTGAAAATGATATATGATAAATAAGTGAAAAAACATTGGATACCTATGGCACTGTGGCGACGTTAATTGTCTTCCATCTGGTGACATGACTTGCTTTTTTATTTGCTTTGCTATCTCATAAAAAAACATTGTTGACAGTATTTTCCAATTTATTAAACTTCAGGTGAAAAATGTGCTGTATGAATCCCGGTATAGAATAGGGAGGGTGTCTAGGAATAGAATGGTCGCTGTTGACGACCTAAATGGCTCAGTGGGGACGTTACCGCTTTTGGAATCACTATTCGCGGGTTCAATTCTATAAAGAAATGAAGAATCCCATGCCCATCAATGGGTCATACATATATGGGCTATTAAAAAAATCGCGATGAGTGTTGAGAATCGGAATGCTAGATTGTGTGACATTCTGCGCAGGGCGGCTGGCAGCAAGTGGATGCGTAATGCTAAAGATAAAAAGAGGCCTATTTCCAGCAGTGGAATGCCGCTCGCTGTTGATGATGACGTATACATATTTTTTTTGCAGCTTGTCCAGTGCAGATACACAGAGTTATCAGACACGAAATAAATATCTGTAGGACATACTTACATGTGTTTATTCCGATGCGGGGATCGAAACCGCGTACATTGACTTCTTTGGCGGGGGCTCGGACATTAATCCAATTAATACTCAAATCACTTGTATACATACATAAACATAACATGAGGATTTAATATCGATATCAGTATCTGATTGTTGGACATAGGCCTCACACAAGGCGCGCCAATAAACCGATCTTCGGCTACACGCATCCAGTCTCTCCCAGCCTACTTGCGCAGATCGTTGCTCCATCTAGCAGAGGGGCGTCTCATACTATGTTTGCCGAGACGCGGTCTCCACTCCAACGTTCGTCCACTCTAAAGGTTGTCGGTTCTCCGACAAACGTGTCCAGCCCAGTGGCAATGGGCTAAGGGCTTAGTCTGCTAACTTAGAGAACTATGTCGGTTACTTTATTATTAAGTTACGTTTTAGATAGAGTTTGATTAACTCTTCTGAATGTTATGCAGTAGAGAATTCCACAACCGGGCTTACTTTTTCAACGTCTCGCAACCCCGTCGTTGTCAATCTATTTCTTTTTTTTCTTTAAGGGCAATTCGTTATATCTATTATGCCAGTGTCAAGGAAAATATAATAATATCAAGTATCTTAAAATGTCTCAATCAGTTTGTCACGTTACGTCTTGATAAAATGGTGGCCATTAAACCATAACCTTCTTTGGGCTTTTGCAGTCAACTTAAATAGTCACGATACCTGCATTAATTTCATATCACCCCCACTTATATCCTTTAATTGAACTATATTGTAGAATATGCTACCACAATTAAACAATAATATAACTGATAATAACATAAGATTATGACAACGAAATAAAAACACGTCACTAATATAAGTTGGCGGGAAAAGAATCTATTTCACGGACAAAATATTGCATTGTCAATGTAGCAAGTACGAAAAAAATAAAAATGTGGTGTTGCCCAACTTCCGCCATGTTGGAGAGTTGCCTCGAACATTGTCGGTGCAATTAATTTTAATTGTGATTTCCATAAACAACGCTTGGCTTTCGGCCGTGAATTACTCGAAATACTTTCAAATCTGTTTCATTCGAGTGATTTTAGGAGAATGAAGAAAGTAAAATTGGTGATTGAATGCCTTGAAAACATAAAAAAATTTCAAGTTCTGTTTTGTTAAAAGAGAGGGAGAGAAAGAAACAAGGAAGAATGTCTTTCCACGCACCATCTATCTATCTCCAGCGGTGTTTCCGAACCGATACGACATTGGAACCTTCAAAAAACAAGTCTACACATTTCTTAAAGGTCGGCACCGCTTCTGCAATGCCTGTGGCGCTGCGGATGCATGTATATGGGCGGCGTTGAATGCTTTCCATCAGGTGACTCGCCTACTCATTTGCTTTCCTATCCCATAGAAAAAAACAATTTTGTTTGAAATAGGGAGGGAAAATTTTTCACAGCCCATATATAGTGGACCGTATATATAGAGAGTAGTAATCCGACAATCTCTTTGCCGCCCGGAATAAGAGTAGAGGTTTTTGAATAAGAGTACCTTGTAATCCGCAAAATTACAAATCAAACAATCTATTTGATCTATGAATCATACTACATAATTATGTAAATATATAATATGAATATAGAATTTAGTAAATTAAACATCACAATGGAGAGCTAATATTTTATAATAAAAATAGCATCATCAGTGCTATAAAACTTACAAAAACAATAATGGTTGTGCGTACAAGTTACAGCCTATCCAATCATGCATAATATTAGTGAAGATTTGCCGAAATTTGTATGTACAATCTATTTTATAATAAAAAAACAGTGGTAGGCGTGTCGGATAACAAGGGGCGCCGGATTTGACAGATTCCGGATTACCGGGGGTCCACTGTATATAATTTTACTATTTTTGCAGGAATATATGTTATTTCTCCAGGAAAGGACATTAATCCACCGCGCTTGTTCAAGGCGGATTTGCGGTGCGTAATAAATATGTGTAGGCGATACATATATTTATCCCAATGCAATATTCAAATCCGCGACCATTGTACCGGAAGCTTCAGTCTTGCCACTGAGCTAATTAAGTCGCCATGGACGATATGGTGTTATTTTCACCAATAAAACAGATAGCAAAATATATAGGATAGCAGATTTAAAAAAAAGATACATTTTTTAGGGATAGGAAGGCAAACGAGTAAGCGTGTCACCTGATGGAAACCAATCAACGCCGCCCATAGACAAAAGTTGCACATTCGTTATTTATTATCAATATGAAACGTTATGCCTTGATAAGTAATAGTCATATTTTTCCACATTACGTCTCGTACACAGAAACGATGTTTGTTCAAGTGTTTCCTTGCCCGCCACAAATGAAGAATAACACGTCGCGAAGGTGAAACTGTATCGGCCGTATTTCTGACTCACACACACTGTTTCCCCTTTGTGACCCGCATGCGTAATCAATTTAGCGTAGCGCCTGTTAACTGGTCCCCGTGCCGCGTGTACCATTTATGGTGCACGTTAAAGTCGACCTGTAACCATAACCATGTATCGTGTACCATTTGTGATACACGACACCTTACGTGGAACTATTCTAAGTAAGCTTATCACTTTGGCTGGCAGGCTGGACACATTTGTCGGAGAACCGACAATCGTTGGAGTAGACGAGTGCTGGAGTGGAGACCGCGACTCGGCAAGCGTAGTGTGGGACGCCCTGCTAGATGGAGCGACGATTTGCGCAAGGCGGCTGGCAGAGACTGGATGCGTGTAACCGAAGATCGGGCTAGGTGGCGCGCCTTGAGTGAGGCCTATGTCCAGCAATGGACTGCCGCGGGCTGATATTGATATTGAAGCTTATCACTTACGGATTGATGATGTAATGAAATATTCTTTGATAACATATTTAGTCAGAAGATCAAACTGCCTGAACGACAAGTGGGGCAAAAACGGATTGGCACGGAACGTGGTCAACGGCAAAGAGCCTTGTTAATACAGCTAGTGATGTAGGTAGGAAGGAATTTTATCTTATCCTTCCTACATTTATTAATCTTATCCTTCCTACCTCCTTCTGACATGCATGCACTTTTTAAAACAATTTTTTTATCAAATGTTGATGTATTTGTCAAATACCTCATTGCTTTGTAGCGAGACGGGCAAGCGGAATACTTGATGGAAAGCAACTAGCGCCCTCTATGGGTTGTTTACATTGGCAATACTAAGGTCACTGAAGATGCCGACAGACTGGCAAAGCGTCTCTGGACCCTGCCGCATTTGTAGGATGCATGAATATACCTCGGAAATGAACCCCACTACATGAGCCGACAGACAACGTCTCCCTTGGCCCTTGACTGCCACCTACTGCGATGCGTTTTTCCAGAAACTTTTCCACGCACCCTCTACAACCAGCTAGTAACTTCTCCAGTGGTGTTTCTCAACCGATACGACTTTGAACCTTAAAGAAAGACTACAAATTTCTCAAAGATCAGCAACGCTCCTGCAATGCCTATGACACTTCTGATGTCTATGGACAGCGTTAATTGCTTTCCATCAAGTTACACGCCTGCTCGTTTGCCTTTCTATTCCAAAAAGACTTAGGCGTCCTGAGATGATTACACTTCATCACTAGATGTTTGTACAAACATTAAGATGGCGCACCACATCACGTGCTCCCAACGTAGAGAGAAATCGGCGAGCATCATCTCCACTCCAACTTTGCGATCGGACCCTTAGGAACAGCGCCGTCATATATATATATATGGCGTCATATATATATATATATATATTTTTTTTTTTTTTTTTATTAGGAGGGCAAACGAGCAAGCGTGTCGCCTGATGGAAAGCAATCAACGCCGCTCATAGACAACCGCGACACCGCAGGAGTTGCCGGCCTTTTAGGTATGTATAGGCTTGTTTTTTAAAGGTTCCAATGTCGTATCGTTTCGGAAAGACCGCCGAGGGTAGCTGGTTCCACAAACTGGTGGTGCGTGGAAAGAAGTTACGAGAGAAACGCACAGTAGGAGATCGCCACTAAAAAAAAGTAAAATGGACATACTTTTTTTTATATATAAAAAAGTATGTCCATCAACCTAAACTTCCGTCTCTGTGTCAACGTTCATAGGAGCATTAGTGTTAATTCCAGAAAACTGCTTACGTGAGTTATAAAAATAAAGTTTAATGACCTAATTCTCTTATCACCTGATTACGACGAACTGATAACTGAAATCGCAAGTGCATCGAGTGATTTCAATATATGATTGATCCGTTCGCGCTGAATCACTACTCTGTTGTTAAATTATAACGTAAGAGCTTTGTTGTTGTTGTTAAATTATTACGTAAGAGGTGCAGTTAACAGTTTCACAACCATCATACTTTAATCGACAATTATTATTAATTAACATATATAAGTGAAGAAAAGAAAGAGACAAAGGGATGTCAGTGTAATTTGTCTTTGTATTCTTTGATGGCAATTAGTTATAACTATTATGCCAGTGTCAAGTAAACTATAAGAATATCAAATATCTTAGAATGTATAATATGTTTATATTATACTAGTTTCCTTGTCACGTTACGTCTTGATAAAATGGTGGCTATTCTACCAGAACCTTCTATGGAGTTTTTCAGTCAATTTAAAAAGTCACGATACACGCATTTATTTCATATAACTTCACTTATACGCTTTAATCGAATTATATTGCATAATACGCCACCACAATTAAACAATATAAATGATAATTATATAAGATTATAGAAATGAAATAAAAACACAACGTCGCTCATGTAAGTTGGCGGGAAAAGTCCGTGTTATATCTTTCGTCGTTTCAAAGGCTGACTGGCAGAGAATGCCTTCCGGCATTGAGTGAGGACTTAATGATGATATATTCTCTGATTCTAGTACTATAGATTCTAGTAAAAATGCGGCTTTGTACTAGCTAGCATATGTACAAGAAGAATGGAATAAATAAATCATTCAAGAAAACATACATACATACATACATATATATCATCACGCCTGTCTTCCGTAAGGCTAGGCAAAGACCACAGATCTTCATCTTACGATCTCGGCATACTTTCTTTGTTTCCTCCACACTCATTACTTTCCTCATGCAAGCCCGCTGGTTAAGGGTATTCTTGACCTGGCCTTTCTTAAAAACTTCAGCAATTTGGTCAAAGTAACATATCTCCGTGGTCTTTCCCTACTGACCCTTCCATCCACATAACACAACAAAGAGATGAAGGTGTTGCTCTAGTAAATAGTTAAAACGCGTGACCTGAACGGACAGTCTTTAAAATATTGTCTGGTAAGGAACGTGGTAATTATTGAATTTGTTTTTTTTAATTTGCATTGAATCATAAGCTACGAAAATAGAACACGCAAACAAATCTCTTTAATTCCTCACATTAATTCATATCTTCCTTCCTTATCAGTCGGTTGCAATGAAATACGTTGGCCTTCAAGTCGACCCATTGGCACGGTTTTTTTAATTGAATTTTATCTTGGATACGAAAGACTTGGGTTTAATATAAAATTGAACTATTATTGGAAAATGTAATATTATTTTATTAACTTTAGTAGATGATTAATTTACGTTGCGGATGTGGAATTAGCGATAAGATCGCCATTTGTATATAACTTATTACAATCAATAATTGTATAACTTTGTTTTTGGTGTACAATAAAGAATATATCTATCTATCTATTTACGTTTGTCCTTCGTCTACTACATCTTATGATGCCTTGTGTTGAGGTGAAATGCGTAGTGTTTACGGTGAAAAGTGGTATTGTTTGATTGTGTTTGATATTGTCAACGTCGTTGATTATGGCGAGGTGTTGAAGAATTCGCTGACGGTCGTTTCTCGGTGTGAAATTCTCTATACATTACGCAAACACACAATGTTTATTTTCAGATTTGAGTTCTCGGCTCTTAGCAAATTAAGTTTGATTGTCTATCTATAATTAAAAGATCTTGAATTAGAAGAATGTTTATGGGCCTCGCTGGTTGTTTATCGTCAGTTGACTGGCTTGCTCGTTTCCCATCTTTTCCATACAAAATACGAGGAAGGCATTGCAGCAAGCATAGTCTGTGCACAGTCTATGCTTTCCGATAAATTGTCATTTTTTTTAGCGAAAATTTTCCCTTTTGTTGTCGTCGCTCGTGTGAATCGCGTAGTTATTCATGCACGTACATCTTTGTTTGTTGTAGAGAACGCCCGAGAAATGTATTAAATGAAATGAAAGTGAAATGAAATCTTACCAGACAGACCGTCGTACGTTAATGTTTTCTCTTGTGTGCGAGTAACTGGCTTGAAAGAAATATAAAAAAATGAAACGTCAGTTGATATAAATAAAAAAAGACTTTTCCCGCCAACTTAATCAGTGACGTTTTGTTTTTATTTCGTTTTCATAATCTTATATTATGTACAGTCATATTGTTTAATTGTGGTGGCGTATTATACAATATAGTTCGATTAAAGCGTATAAGTGAAGTGATATGAAATAAATGCGTGTATTGTGTCTTTTTAAGTTGACTGTAAAAGTCCATAAAAGATTTTGGTAATATGACCACCATTTTATCAAGACGTAACGTGATAAGCTGACTTGTTACATTTGAAGAGATTGGATATTATAGTATTTTACTTGACACTGGCATAATAGTTGTAACTAATTGCTATCAAAGAAAAGAAAAAAAAAATGCACGGTGTTCGATTATCAACTATCCAGGTGATGGAGATGGAAATTATTTTTTACGGTAGTTTCTTTTTTATATGATAGGACAAAGGCAAACGAGCAAGTACGTCACCCGATCGAAAGCGATCCACGTCGCCCATAGACATCTGCGAACACAAAAGCTTTGCCGGCCTTTGAGATATGAGTTGTTAAAGCTATTGTCAAATAGTTTAATAAGTGTTGAACTAGATGGCGGCACTAATTAAGTCAACACGCGCAACGGTTGTGCATTTGTATATTTATTATGTCGCGGTGAAATGCATACGTTTTTTGTCTTCGGTACTGTACGGAGTAAATTAATAGACACCGATTAAAAAATGCCCACATACATACTTATATATATACATATTTATATAATATATACGTACATATATTTGTTCAACTATGATGGAGGCATGAAACAGGGAGGCAGAGATTTTAAAAATAAGTTTTTAATTTTAGCTTGTGATTGAATATTTGTTATTTTAAGGGCTCCGAGCGTGCAACGCGGAAATGTTCCTCTGACGCCGATGATTGACGTTGGTACAAACGTGAAGTTTATTTCCAGTTCATCGATGACAGCACCGCGATATGCCAGATGTATTGTTTTCTGTTTCGAAACATGGCGGTGGTTGTCGTTGGTCTATATGTTTATGGTCTTTCTTTTTTAACTCATAACACGTGATAGAATTGTGCCACGGGTCGGTTTTTTATTTTAAATTTTTTAAAATTATTTAAAAAAGACTACCAATGTTTTGATATTACTAGAAGTTTTGTTAACCGTTCCAACTAAGCTAATAATGCTTGTGCTATAGATCCACCACCATAGATCGTAAGCATCGCGCTTACGAACTGAGCTATTGCTGCTTAGGGGCCGTCCATAAATTATGTCACACGTTAAAGATGAACCACGGGTAACAAAATTACTTTATCTAACCACGGACGAGGCATACGTCTCATGACGTCACATGTATAAATGTATAGTGTTAAACCTTTAAACTTCAACTCCAACGCAGAAATAAAACTTAACTAATATTTCCAATTCTATCAATATTAAAGAAAATATGTTCCTATGTGGATAGAATTCGAAATTCGGAGAACCAGAGTCGCCAACATATTGTAAGGTCTTCAAGTTCAGACTGTAGTGGTAATGGGCTGGATACATTTGTCGGAGAACCGACAATCGTTGGAATAGACGAGTGCTGGAGTGGAGACCGCGACTCGACAAACGTAGTGTGGGTCTTCCCCCTGCTAGATGGAGCGACGGTCTGCGCAGTGCGGCTGGCAGAGGCTGGATGCGTGTAGCTGAAGATCGAGCTAGGTGGCGCGCCTTGAGTGAGGCCTATGTCCAGCTGTGGACTGCGGCGGGCTGATATTGAATTGAATAATTCCTATGTAACCATCAAAGTTTCCTATCCTCTATAAAAAAAACTTGTAAAATACTTTATAAAAACTATGTATCAAAGGCGGGCAACGCATTTCTGACGCGTCGGGCGTTGCGGATGTCCATGGGATACTTACCATCAGGTGATCGGCATGCTCGTTTGCCTGCTCCGCTATTAAATACAACTCAGGTAGACAAATGTGGCAATTAGAGGAAGACTGCCTTACATTCCGTTTCATCTGATTGCTATATTTGAGCTGTCTAATATTTATAGTTTTTGATAATAAGGAACTATATTGATATATTTGTTCGCAGAAAGAGGACTGTATCGCCGAGCACGATACTGAAGCGTGAACAGAAATGGCTGCGAATGCTCAACAACTGGGAGGCGTTTATGAGCAGAAACTACAAGAAGGTGCGCGAGCGATGTAGAAAAGGTGAGACTATTGCTTTTAAATCGTTGCTCGTGAATCGTACGTACGAAGGAGGGCAAACGAGCAAGCGTGTCGCCCGATGGAAAGCAATCAAAGCCGTCCATATACATACATCCGCAACACCATAGGTTTTATGGATTCGTTGCGTTGTTTATGATTATTTCGAATTCTAAATTAATTTCACTACCGTACAATTCGCCAAAAGGAAAAGTATGATCCCCATCATTTGGATGAGTGGCGATCCGGTACGGTGCGTTTTTCAACAAACTTCTTATCACGCACCACTACCCTGTACAACCAGCTACCTCCACCGGTGTTTCCCGACTGATACGACATTGGAACCTTCAAAAAGCTAGCCTATACTTTCCTTAAAGGCCGGCAACGTTTACGCAATGCCTATGGCACTGGGGATGTCTATAGGTCGGCGTTGATTCCTTTCCTTCAGGTGAGACTCCTGCTCATTTGCCTTCCTATACCGTACAAAATAATTATAAATAGCGTGTGCAGTTTAAAGATTTATTTATCTATTTATTAATTAAAAACAAAAACCACATCACATCGTATGCTAACACTTATATAAATTATTGATCGCTATGGAGCCAATAACGGATTTACATTTTAACTATCATAACTTATAGTAAAAATATGTATATACTAATTGATTGAACAAAACAAGTAATTTGTATATACATAAGTTATATAAGTGTATACAAATTCGTTGGTCACGACGGTTAATCTATAAAACGTTTATTTATTTATCTTATGTGTGTATGTGTATGTTTGAGAAAAAAGAGAATATGTTTTATTATATATATATATATATATATATATATATATATATATATATATATATATATATATATATATATATATATATATATATATATATATATATATATATATATATATATATATATATATATATATATATATATATATATATATATATATATATATATATATATATATATATATATATATATATGTATATATATATATATATTAGAAATAATTTTTAGAACACTTGTTTTAAATGTAGCTTGAGTAGTACTAAAAATTTATTTACTTATTTATTTTTATTGTAAATTTTTTGGTACAAAGGAGAACTTAAAACGGGATTCTCCGCCACCTTTTGGTTGATGAAATAGATTTTTCAAGTATAAGTAAAAATGTGCAAAAACAATTAGTTGATGAATATAATGGAGACAGAGATTTGAAATAAGTCTTTAATTTTCGTTTAAAGCAAGGTTTACTAGGGGCTTTCTACCCATTGAGAAGCATAAATAAATCTATTGCTTTAAACAATTTATTATAGAAATTATGTGTACGAGAGATGACAGATTTTGCATAGGTGCGTGTTTTGTGTTTTAAGATATTTAAAGGTATTGTACACTCTCTGAAACTGCAATCTCAGGAGCGAAGTTATATAAATATCTCGAAACAGGAGCACAATAGACATTTGCCATGGGAGTATATTTTTTGTTACTTGTCGAACAATATGTTTTAAAACTTTCAGTGTTGCCATATTGTTCAATGAGATATCGATCCGGGATTTTACTCTTACTGATGCGAATGTTTTAAATTTTACGTTCAAACAAAGAATGAGAGTGCGAAAAGAGATGTTTGGGCCCTAAAAATTAGGAAGATATTGCGTATCTGAAATGTTAGCTTTTTAATACTTTATAATTGTGTATGTTATCTGTTTGATCTATCAAAATAAGCATGCCGCGAGATATAGACAAAATTCTCGTCATTTGATTAAATTTATGTTAGATCAAACCCTTTTCCTGTTCTTAGTAACTACAACAGATACATTGAAAAGAAATACATGTTTACATGTTAGATCTCCATTTCTCACGAGGAGATAATTCATGCTCTAATAGTAAATGATCAATATGAATATATTAAATATAGTTTTAAATTCTTATATGTATGCGTGGGTGGGCGTAGAGATTTTATATATTATATTTAAATACTTGATTTGAAGGTAGAGATGTTGTGTTATCTTTGTGTGTATATATATATATATATATATATATATATATATATATATATATATATATATATATATATATATATATATATATATATATATATATATATATATATATATAGGTATTAACATTAAATCAGTAGTTAACTTACTCAATATTATTTTCTAAATATTATATAAAGCTGCATTATCGCTGATTGACTGACTGACATTATTTGGGAAACTTGAAAACCTGGTAAAAAGTTGATCGACGGCCTTACAAAAAATGGTAATAAGTGCGTAGAAAGGGGGGAATCCAAAATGGCGGAAAACAAGGTGGCCGCCATACAAAGCTAAAATTGACATTTAAGGGCCGATGTCGTTAAAATTTGGCAGAAGCCCGAAACGCTCGCGTAGCATTGAGGGGTCTCGGCAGGCGGACCCCGAAAAGATAGTTTTGATATAAAATTGAAATACATATACATTACTCAAAAAGGGCCTCGCCATTTGTGAAGGAATGGACATTGACATACCAAAGCTTGTCTATGATGGATTGGCTTAGCGTTCAGATTCGAAATAAATACTTGTAAGCCATATATTTATTGCCGAAGCTGAAATTTAATCCACTACTAAAGACCCGATCACAAAGCCAATGAGGCCGTTAGGTCAGATTTCCAGTTCATTAGAGAAGCTTTTACTGCGGTTTGTATTAAGATTTTCAAATGTGTGATATGATGACGTCAGCGCGTACATTATGTGATAAATTTGTTATAACGACTCACAACTGCTGCGTATACACGACTGGTTTTAGTTTTTCGAATTATAATGGCTTATATCTACCTATATATGGATGAATCAGTTTCACACCTACAGCACAAATATAGTCTGCATTTTTAGACGCATATCTCTTATTTGATGTCAAGGTTATATTCTTTTATTAATATATTCATACGAATACGATGTACTCAACATCGTTCTTGGAATGTGTTAAAAACAATTCTAATGTGGTTTTAAAATATTTTTTTAATACAAAAAAGGTTTTAAAATATTTTTTTAATACAAATAATACTTAATTTTCCTTCAACACGACAATACTGGTTTGTCAACAAATGACGTAATACGCTTTGATTCATCACATTTTTTTATTTCAATATCAATATCAGCCCGCGGCAGTCCATTGCTGGACATAAGCCTCACCCAAGGCGCGCCACTTAGCCCGATCTTCGGCTACACGCATCCAGTCTCTGCCAGCCGCCTTACGCAGATCATATTATACTTCCTAAAGATCGTATTATAGTATATTGTATTATAGTTCCTAAAGATTACTAAAGTGTTATTATTTCATAAAAATTAATTGCTTCAAAGTAAAGAAAATCTATTGTGTTTTAAGGATTTCCATCATGAAAATAACAGTTTTGCGGTAAAAATATATTTTGAATTGGAATACACATCGACATTTCTATCCATTAATAATAGGATAATATTTTTATAGAATTGTGAGACATATTTGTTAACCTGCGTCCACCATCCTCCCCACCCCTCTTATCACCATACTAAAGTACAGTGGTACATTGCTAATGAGTCGACTCAACCGGGGAAGTACTGTAGAATCACAGAATTATGGCGTTTTATTAGCATTTTGTTGTTTTCAAGGACTTACCATTTATTACAGTAAGATAATACGAAGCTTAAGTATTTATTTATATTTCTAGGTTCCATCCTAGGTGCAGGCCTCCTGAAAACATGTTACTTAATTTTTCGCTACCTCTCAGTCTTCGCCTGATATTCGTTTGATATATAATTTCTCCAGTGATTTTTTTGTATTATAGTTCCTAAAGATAACCAAAGTGCGAGATCGCTTGTCAATCAATTGCCTCGGTTAAACGAAATCTGCTATTTGCAGATTTCGTTTATCATAAGGTGGGTTTGTAGCCCCTGTCAAAATCTACTATCGTTGAACCATTGCTTTTCCTATTTGTGCCTAGATTGTAATTTAATTATACATAACCAAACTTTCTCCTTGTTATCTGTGAGAAAATTAGGCTTGATTTGTACACATTGCCCGTTTTGTGAGCAGAAGGAAAAATACAAAAAGAGGACACCTGCGGAGTTTCTTTTTCCATTTGTTCTCCACTCTGGAACCTCAGTACGAAATGGTGTGGCTAAAGCTTGACTGTTAGTGAACCTATGTTTGATAAATGAAGGCAATGTACTGTAGTGATACATTGATAAATGTATCACTAATTCAATAAAACTTTTTATATGAATATATTAAAATCTTTTATATTATATAACTTCTTTTTAAATTCGTTATTTTAAATTAAAGAAATAGTTTTATATAAAAACAAAAACATTAGTTCGACTGACGTCTTTCGATAGGTATGTCACCCGTCCGGCATGAGAAATTAAAATTATATATATTGAGATATAAAATGTAAAGTGAAAAGTGTGAATAAAGTATGAATTTTTTTTTATTTATATATTCACGCCTATCCCCCGCAGGGGTTGGCAGAGACCACAGAGCTCCATCCGCTGCCATTCATCGCAGCGAAACAGCTCGTCATTGGTCGCTTTTCGCTCTCGTGAGAATCAGGACGTGACGGGTGGCGAACCACGTCGCCGTCATTTTTCGACAAATTAGGTATATTAAATTCGTCTTTAGTGAATCCCACGAGCCGCAAGGGAGGATGGAAGTCAGCCCCAGCAGAGCCCTGCATGCTGAGGTAAGGCACCATAGTCCCCGGGGGAGCCCGACCCCGGGACGATCGGCACGCTTTCGACTAGGCTCGCCCCTAGCCACGCATCCATTGGCACGGCAGACCGTGGATTGGCGGAGAGGAAGGGAAAGGATAGAGAAGAAAGGAAGGAGCAGGAAAGGAAATGCGGATTGGGGGGGTTACCAGACGCGGAATAAACATTTATTAATCCATGTAAATATTTATTCCGATGCGGGAATCGAACCCGCGACCATTGACTCCGCGGGCGGAGGGCCCCGCCACTGAGCCAATCGGTCGGTCGGCCAAAAGTATGAATGAGATATTATATAAATGTACAATGAATAGAAATATTAATTAATTTGACTTGGAAGAATTTCAATTACATCGAAAAAAAAACCTCCTAAAGATCCCGCATCCAGGATCTATATACCCGATCCCCGATTTGTCGCCGTAGCAGTACGGCAGGCACGTCACAGTACACTCATGTTATCATATGTTCGCTTTAAAATGTTACGCCCCTCGTATTACACATACTCCACCACGTCATGATTTAGATTACAAATCCGAATGCTGCCATTTTTTTCCTGTATAACTGTTATCATTATCAATACAGCCGTCTGTCATGGAACTGTCGACTGCTAGACACTGTCCTACCACAAAAGGGGCGTTGCCATAATCTCCACACTTTGGCGGATTGGTGATAGCAGATTGATTTTATTACTCAGGTAAAGCGTCTAGCTTTCTCTGCTAAGCATCTACTGCTATTTGCTTTCATAGTGCGACGCTTCCCGGAACTTACAGTATGAATTTTTTTTATGGGATAGGAGGGCAAACGAGCAAGCGTGTCGCCCAATGGAAAGCAATCAACGCCGCCCACGGACAACCGCGATACCGCAGGAGTCGCGGAAGCGTTGCCGGCCTTTTAGGTATGTATAGGCTTGTTTTAGAATTAGATAGTCATTAGTATCTTCTGGTATTTGATCCCATGATCGCGTCCTATGACACGCTCAGGGTGATATGGGGTTGCCTTATTTTATGTCTATATACATACAACAACGAATAAATATCTTCCGTAAAAAATATATTCTTCTTCTGTCCCTTGTTCCGTCATTCGAGCTCGCGTCTCCTCACTTTTCTGAGCCAAGCTAACCCGTCTTGGCTTGTTGGTTCTGGTAATTGGGCTTTCTTGATGTCTTTTTCTGGCAAAGAAGCGAGAGGCTGTCCCAAAGAAAGGTGGGTCGACGAAATAATCAGCCTAGCTGGAGACGACTCGATGAGACAGGCATCAAATAAGAAAGTTTGGAGTACTGGAGGAGGCCTATACCCGAAGATTGGCCTTTACCCGAAGACGGGCCGTTACCAAACTATTCTTTTTTATTAATATTAGTTATAGTTTTTCAAATTTCATTTAAAATAATGTTAAAATAGTTTAAGGAAATAAATTTGACGACCAATTCGCTCAGGGCTCGGGGCTCTTCGCTCGCGGAGTCAATGGTCGCGGGTTCGATCCCCGCATCGGAATAAATATATGTATGGATTACAAATATTTATTCCGAGTCTGGTAACCCCGCCAATCCGCATTGGACAAGCGTGGTGGGTTAACGTCCGCTCCTCCAGAAATGGGGAGGCCCGTGCTCAGCAGTAGGACATATATGGGCTGTTAAAAAAAGGAAATAAAGGCTGATTAATATATTATTATTCTACTACGTGGTCGTCTTCACGTCTTTTGCCATGTTCATACCAACGAAGGCGGTTTTCTGTGATTTTATCTGATATTTATTGGTGCAATAACCGTAAATAATATAAATCAATTTAATTTAAAATGAAGTACAACGCGATAACATAGCAAGACCTGCACCCATTAGTTCCGTGTTAGCTTTCCGTGAATTTAACTTTACGCTCGAGACGCAATTTGGACTAGGGTTATGAGAACACAGTGAGGTACGGGATATGAGAATACAGATATGTATTGTACGTAAAGGATCCTACGATTCATTTCCACGATTGATCCTCCTTTATGATTCTATGTAGACGATAAATAATAAACTTTATAAATAAGATTCGTCATATCTCAATAAAAATAGTGGTAGATCCACGCTGCAGACGAATACTTTGTAAAGAATGGCATATTATTTGTATGTTGCATGAATGGGCCGGCTCGCCCGGGGAAGTACCACACTCCTGCAGAATAACGGCATCTGAGTACAGCTTAGCTATCGCGCTTCGTCCGGTGAGCGGTTGAGTTCCGGAGGCCCAACCCCCTATCATAATCACATTCCTTAAAAGCAGGCAACGCTTCTCCACTGCCTATGGCACTGCGGATGTTTATGGGCGGCGGTGATCGTTTTCCATCAGATGACGTGCCTGCTCGTTTGCCTTCCGATCCCATAAAAAAGAGATGCTATAATTATTATAGTGATGTAGAATTTTAATATTGTAAATAAAAATAAAAGAAATAATAGATTTATCTTGATGTTCTGTTTGTTGCGAACATAGAAGACTCTAAAAGGAAAGATTTTTAAAAAAAATTACGGAGATAAGTTTTAGGGTTCTTAAGCGAAAATTAGAAGATCTTAGAAGTCATAAGATGCGGTCCAGTCTTCTAAAAATAATTATGAGTATAATAACAAAATATATTATCTCGCAATATGCATCTTCATTATGGTAGGTACTACAGATTTTATTTTAATTTAAAAATGCACTGGTTCGTGCAGGTTCAGCCGCACCGTTCAAAACACTTAATAAGCGAGGCGCGAGCGTTCGTTGCTAATTGGTATCCTAATTAATTTAGACTCGGCTATTTCGCTGTTGTAATGATTGAACGTTCAAGAGATGTAACAACTTTTTACACCTTTTTGTTTATAAATAAAATACATAATTAATGGAGTCAGGCGGAAATCCATCACTATGTGGACAGTCAAAAGCTTTAACTTAGCTAAGATCCGCGATAAGCAAACAATAATAGAAAATTAATAATGTGTGTTTTTCTACTGGATTTATTTGGAATTTAAACCAAAAACTTACCGGAAAACGGCCAGCAACTCTCCACCCACCAACCACTATACACAACACCAAACACACACTACCACTTTTCCACCTTGTAAACGACACGTGTTTCGCCCCAACATGAGACATCCTCAGGTATAGCAGACTACGGAAGACAACCGAAAAGTGAGTCACTTTTAGCTTTTACCAGGAAAACACATTATTAATTTTCTATTATTGTTTGCTTGTCGTGGATCTTATCTAAGTAAAACTTTTGACTGTCCAAATAAAATACAATTATGCGGTGGTAACAAGTTAAATGTATATGTGTTATGTGGTGAAATATCATAAAGAAGTCACGTTGCACTCATTAATTCCATCAAGGAGATGTATTATTTATCTTTTGCCCACAACTAAAACTAGCCTTGCCCAACATCAATATAATTTTTTGGATCCGTTTATATATACTAAATTAAATCGGATAGAGAAGTCTCATAATGTAAATGTCAATTCACTAAAAAAACTTATGAACAAATGGCTATTCAACCCGGCGTATATATAATCCTACAGAATTGATATTAAATAAACATTAGTTTAGTAGCATAAAATAAAATAAATTATACATACATTCAGACACAGACACATACACATACTGAAAAAAAAACACCTACACACACTAACCCATAACACATAAAAGCGCCGCATCGTTATTTGTAAGGTGTTTTTTTTACATTTCTTTTTGGTTTGTATAATTAAGTAGTTTATAAATTTTAAATTTGTAAAGTTATATTAACTATGGCATGTAAATAATATATGTAATTCATAAATGTGTCATAGAAGGGGACTGTCTGCCGTAGTACAGGGTTCGCCCTAGTTCGGCAGGCAGTGGAACAAAATTGTAAACTCATCAATGATCAATTAATATATTATTATTATTATTATATTTCTTACGCAATATTACTATTAAATTATTAACTATTCATAACGTAATTAATAATATTATTATTAATAATCAACTCTAGCCGTTATGAGAGACAAATATTTTAATAATGAATTTTTTTGTCTTTATAGATCTATGTCACCAAAAATGAGCTTGCGTGTCAGCACTGACACGCCTGTCATAGGTTCGCTATCACTGCACTAGGTGTTGAATTTTATCATCATCATCAAGTCATTACAGCCGCGGGTGGTCCTTAGCCAGGTTCAGTAAATTTTTCCAGTCGGATCTTCGTTTAGCTTCCAGCCCCTCACACCGATTGCCTTAAAGTCGTCCTCGACTCCATCTAGCCATCTGAGCTTAGGCCTGCCGCGGCTTCTATGTTCATCTGGCTTGCCTTCGAGTAGGCGTTAGGGTACTCTAGCCTCGTCCATCCGTACCATGTGCCCAGACCACCGAAGGCGTCCAATTTTAATGGTTTTGATGGGATCATTGTACACCTCATATAGCTCTTATGACTGCATGTTAAATTGAAATCTGTTGAGTTTACTTCTGTTTTCCTCAGGTATACCGGCATCAGTTCGCCCTAAAGCCTGGCTTTACCTCTGCGGGGGACAGCTACTTTTGGAGAAGCACCCCAACGAATACGAGGAGCTGTTACAAGCGCCAGGTGATCCGAAATGCATGGAGGACATTAGAAAAGACCTGCACAGACAGTTCCCGTACCACGAAATGTTTATAAGGGAGGAAGGTCTTGGGTTTGTACCATTTTTCAATATTTTAACTTATATAATATCTGCTCTTCCCAGACAGCTGAATGGGGGTTCCCCTTAGTTTCAGAAGTTGATATAGTTTACAAAAAAATGATATTTATTATTATTTATAAAATTAATTACCCATTTATTTTATTTATACCTCGAATCATAACTAATTTGTATATATGGGACCTTTGACTCTAAACTATCTCTTAGCTACTGAGCATATTTTTAAAGCCTTGTTCAGGGTTGAATAACATAAAACAATATAACTGATAATAATATAAGATTATTGAAATGAAATAAAAACACAACGTTACTGATGTATGAAGTTGGCGGGAAAAGTATCAGAGAGACAGGAGCGAAGGCAGTGTTGCTAGTCTAGAATTAATTTTTGAAAAATGACTTTTGTTTTCCATAGCAACCTATGTTACTATGAATAAAAAATTCGTTCGATAATACATACGAAGAATTTTACACGAAATAGTAGTTTACATTAAATGATTTAAAAAATATACGTAATTCAGGCAATGCTTTTCTAAGGAATAGTTAGGGAGCCTCTTTATTCTAAAAAAAAAGGAATCTTGTAATAGATGCGGATGTAGCTACAGGAAACAACATTTTTATTTCACATCCCATAAATGACCCTCCGCTGAGCACGGGCCTCCCCATTTCTGGAGGAATGGACATTAACCCAACATGCTTGTCCAATGTGGATTGGCGGGGTTACCAGACTCGGAATAAATATTATTAGATCATACATATATATTTATTCCGATGCGGGGATCGAACCCGCGACCACTGACACCGTGGGTAAGAGATCCCGCCACTGCGCCAATTGGTCGTCACAACATACACATATAAAGATTAAAAACCTTTTTACGAACTGTACGTTTTTATTTCACGCGCTTTCCCCTAAACAAAGTATCTAGTTATATGAACGAATTTAATATATTATGCTCTTAAAATTTCACTCATAAAAACTGTCTAGCGAATGTTATGTCAATATTATATATTTACATATTAGTGTTGTTTATATAGTACCAACATAGACATCTATGTTTATAGCTTGATTGATGATCAATATTTAAAACAAAACATCGCTACGAAAATAAATAATCCATCTCAATACATTTCGTCTGAAAGTACTGATGTTTTTATGTGGATTGCAATAGATTAATATATTTACCACTGCTAAAGTTATGCTGTCCCGTTCCGCGTAATTCCCTGCAGAAAATGGGACCATCCCACTCCTAAGGTGTCATAAGGTGCCACCTATTCAAACTTAATTAAAGTTAGTGATATTACAAACATAATTTTTGAATATAACATTTTCGATGGTTTTACCGATATCATGAATTCGATTTATATCGATACTCAAACATCGATATTTTGTGAAAATCGATGAATTAAAAAGAACCTTAATAACTAACTTCAATGTTCTGTTTATCGATTTCGTAATCACCTGTTTATTGATTTTATGGATCGAGTATATGCATATTCATATGTGAGTTACATTATTGACTGGCCCCGATTATATACTGTCTGCTATTCACTTTAGCTACTCAAAGTAGCAGGATTTTCACAAGGCCCTCTTTTAAGTAGTTTTTCCCATTTTGGGAGGAAAGGACAGTATCCAGATTGTCTAAGGTAGATTGGCGGGGTATTCAGACTCGGAATTAATGTCTGTAGGTTATTCATTATACAATATTTATCCCGATACGGGAATCGATACCTCGACTATGAATCCGCAAGCAGCCCTGCCACTGAGTCAGTTCTTGGAGATGCAAAGGGGGCGATTAGATTCGCGTATATTACATTTTTTTTTTTTTTTTTTTTATGGGATAGGAGGGCAAACGAGCAAGCGTGTCGCCTGATGGAAAGCAATCAACGCCGCCCACGGGCAACCGCGACACCGCAGGAGTCGCGGAAGCGTTGCCGGCCTTTTAGGTATGTATAGGCTTGTTTTTTGAAGGTTCCAATGTCGTAACGGTTCGGAAAGACCGCCGAGGGTAACTGATTCCACAAACTGGTGGTGCGTGGAAAGAAGTTACGAGCGAAACGCACCGTAGTAGATATATAGTATATGTAATGCGTAACACATAGTATGTTACGCATTACACATAATAAAAAAACATATTAAATTACTTTTTGGTGATTTTTTTCACTTTATTTATAAAGAAAAATATGAGTTAAAAAATTTTAGTGTGTTATATTCAATTATTTTTTGATGACTTTTCTTCACTTTATTTATAAAAAAAATTTTAGTTACATTTTTTTTAATTTTAAAAACCAGAAATTTGAATTTTTTTAAAGTTATATTTGGCTCGTTTTTAGGCTTTAATAGTCTACAAACAGTACCTACTCCACATTTATATTAGTTAAATAGTTAGTAATTGTAGACTGGTAAGATCTCAATTACTAACTATCCAACTAGTATAAACTAAGATCAGTGCAGTGCTTTTTTCTACCTTTTCCACGCAACAATCACTTCTGGAACTATATTTAGCGCTATTTTCAAACCGAAACAACATTGAATCTACTAGAAACACCAGCAGATATTTGTCGCTCTCCATCCATCAATATTATTTCTCTTTTGTCTCTACTATTGTGACCTTGAATAGTTTCTCGCGTTTTCCTAGCAAGTGGATCTACAGTAAGTACTACGTGTATGTAATTTCAGAAGTACTGTCAGTAAGTGTGAACTTGTGTGTATATTACAATAGTTTATCACAGATAGTAATAATAATGTGTGTAATTTTTATCAATTAGTCTCTGTAAATGGTCTAATTCATAAAAATTTGGACGCTCATCTGTCCAAGTTAAGTTAGCTTTTGTTAGGTGGGTTAAATTCAAAAAGCACTCATATTGTACACGGCTAGGATCGTGAGAAAGTTCCTTTTCCTTGGATGCCTACAACCTTTGTTGACTTGGTTTATCAGGATATTTGACAAGAAGGGTTAATAATCCTAATAATAATATTATTTTTATGGTAATAATATTCTCATTAAGAGAGAAATATATAAATAAAGGTGATAATAATAATTTCACGTGGTGGGTTAACGTCCGTTCCTCCAGAAATGGGGAGGCCCGTGCTCTGCAGTGGGACATATATGGGCTGTCGAAAAAAAAATCAATTAATATAAAAATCGCTTTCTCTAATTTGGCCATAATATAAATGGCATGCAAAAATTTGTTTTAAGTGAAGTGTAAGTTTGCAATCTAAACGACCTTTATTCTTAGTTCTTAAAAAATCTCGCTTTGTGCTTAGTATATTAATTTATTCAATAGAAACCTACAGCTGAGTCACATAGAATTCTTGTCGAGATTTATGGGTAGCATGCTCAATCGGAAACGGCTTGATTTTCTGGCATTGCGGAGCAATCTTTCATCTCTCGGCATATTTTGTCCACTACCGCACAACTCGCCAGAAAGAAAAGTTTCATCCCCGCCGTCAATAGATGAATGGTGATCAAGTGCGATTTTCCCGAAATTTCATTCCACGCACCACCTTCCAGTTCAACCAGCTTCAGCGGTATTTCCGAATCGATACCACATTGGAAACGTCAAAACAAAAGCGTACTCATATCTGAAAGGCCGGTAACGCGTTAGCAATACCTATGGTGTTGCGCATGTTTATGAGCAGCATTGAATGCTTTCCATCTGGCGACATGCTTGCTCGTTTGTCTCCTTATCCTATGAAAAAAATTGGTTGCTAGAGCCCCGCTGGAGACGAATACCTTGTCAAAAATGGCATAATATTTGTCTGTAGCAGGAATGAGCCGGCTCGCCCGGGGAAGTACTGAGTGTATTGAGTAGTAGCTTAGCTACTTCGCTTCGTAAGGTGAGCGGCTAAGCTTCGGAGGCCCAACACACCTCTCTTCCACTCCCATAATGACACTCTCCTTAAAGGTCGGCAACGCTTCCGTACTGCCTATGGCGCTGCGGATGTCTACGGGAGGCGTTGTTTGCTTTCTATCAGGTGATAAGCCTGCTTGTATGCCTTCCTATCCCATAAAAAAAATTGGTTGGGACTCTTCTTCTTATTATTTTAAAATGGTATAAATACATGTTCTATCCAATGATCGATTTAATAAATCTACTTGTATCGTAAATTTGATGACGTAACCAGAAATCTTTCGTCCAGGTTAACAATACCGTCTCCTTGGCTTCATATTAAGCAGCCAATTGAATATACAATGCTAATGGACACATTAGACCAGGGGTGGCCAATCGGTCGATGGTTGTTATTATTATCCAGTAGATCGTGGCAATGCAAAGAAAAATATAGTTTTGATATATTAAGCATATTGTTGTGATTTTTTACTTGACTTTACTCGAATATGTTCACTCATCTCAAATTTCATGTAATTTTATGAAGAAGTATTGATTACATACATACATATATATCGTCACGCCTGTTTCCCTTAGGGGTAGGCAGAGATCACAGATCTCCATCTGCTACAATCTTGGCATACTTTTCTTGCTTCCTCCACACTCATCACTCTCCTCATGCAAGCCCGCCGGTTAAGGGTACTCTTGACAAGGCCTTTCTTAAAAACTTCGGTAATTTTGTCAAGGTATGTTTTCCTCGGTATTCGTCTATAGACCCTTTCTATCTACATCCACAGCGTAAATTTCGTTTGCTAGTCGTCATTCATCCATCCTAATGTGCCCAAACCGTCTAAGCAGGGATGCTTAGACGGTTTGGGCACATTCTCAACTTTTGTCGCGACACCTTCTTTTACTCCACATCGCTCTCTTATATCTTCATTCCTTATTCTGTGTTTTATTTATTATAAGTACTGGTTATGTAATTGATAGATCGTTCAGGGTCTAAGTACTAAACAGTGAATCTTCGGTGTAATCAAGTTGGCCACCCCTGCTTCAGGCACATCCAAGTCAGGGGTTCAGGCACATCCATTATTCCGATTTTTATTCCTTTTTTTCTTAGGTATGTTATCAGTTATGGTGTTTAATTGTGGTGGCCTATTGTAAAATATAGTTCGATTAAGGCGTATAAATTAAGTGATTTGAAATAAATACGTGTATCGTGGGTTTTTAAGTTTACCTGTAAAAGTCTAAAGAAGGATTTAGTAGAATGGCCACCGTTTTACCAAGACATAATAGGACAACCTGACTACATAAACAGTCAAGAGTCTCTTGAATTTTGAGTAATTTTGAGTTACTCAAAAAGACTTGGATTTAAAATAACAAAATTCAAAACAATTTTTAGCTTGCTAATTTACAAAACAATTTTTAGTGGCTTTAAGTTTGGCTAATTTCAATTGTGCCGAATGTTTTATTCCCATCGGTTTTAGATAAGGTGTGAACGGAATGGAAACTATTTTTATGTTCGTATTGCGTGACTTCAGATATTTCATTGACCGGAGGCCTTCATCCTTGGAACGTTCGTGAACGATTGGTATAACCCAAGGGTTCCCAAACTTTTTCAAACATGCAATCGAGAATGCATTTATTGTTTAAGGAAATAAAGAATGCTAACAGGGCTTAACAAGATATTGAGGCTTGTTGTTGAGTGAACACGTTATTTTGTTTTTGTAAATGAGGGAACTTGCTATAAAAAAAAATCACGCCTCATTAAAGATAGCGAGCCGAATTTATCACGCCTCACGGTCCCGCTTTGCTCTATACGGCGCGCCAGGGCTCTGCGACGCACACTTTGGGAACCCCTGGTATAACAAACCGAAATTAGCAAAAAATGTAATTAAACTCCAACCGGCGGTCTAAAACAAAACGTGCGTTTCACGAATTACAAAACAAAATAGTGTGCTGAAACCATTTTTTCCATTAGAACATTTAGACTGTAAGATTTTATGTGATCGTCTTGACTCGACTGACTATAGTTTTACTTCAAAAATGATGAAATAGTTTTAGTCAAAATGATAATTAGGGAACCCACAAAGAATGTTTTTGGATATCAGTTTGACAATATATTCCTTGAAACATCTTTACTTGCGGATGTCAATAGACGAAAATTTAAGAGCAACGAAAGATGTACCGTCAAATTTACTTTTTTTATGCAATAGGAAGGCAAACGAGCAGGCGTGTCACCCGATGGAAAGCAATCAACGCCGCCCACAAACATCCTCAGTGCCAAAGGCAGTGCAGAAGCGTTGCCGGCCTTTAAGGAATGTCATTATGGGAGGGGGGAGGGGGGGGCCTTCGGAACTCAATCGCTCACCGGACGAGGCGCGGTAGCTGAGCTACAACTAAGACTCCGGTTTTGTGCGGGAGTGTGGTACTTTCCATGCTTCATGCTACACACAAATAATATGCCATTCTTGACAAAGTATTCGTCTGCAACGTGGCTGTACCACTTTGCTAAGATCCGCGAATACATTTCATTTTAGCAAACTAAATTTAATTAGCACAGATTATAGTACATAGGCGAACTTAACATGTAAACTTTACATACTAGAATTCGAATTGGATTTCCGCAAAGTGATGTCTGACTCTACTTAATATATTGAAGACGGTATGCGCTGAAAAGTGTCTAGCCTCACTTTCCGCACATTTTTTATTATTATCACTACAACTATCTTTATGTTGTCTTTACTTGCAATTATATCCAAAAAAAAGATTTCAAAAATCTTGAATTTCCGTCATCCGTCGCCAACAGTTGAAAAATAAAAGACGGGAATCCCCGTCTCCAATTCTTCAATGTGCTAAGAGTAAAGTTTGTGATTTATATTTTTACAGTCAACAAGAGCTGTTCTCAGTTCTAAAGGCGTATTCGGTGCTGAATCCCAAAGTGGGATACTTTCAAGCGCAGGCGCCTGTGGCGGCGTTCCTGCTAATGCATATGCCCGCTGTTCAGGCGTTCTGGTGTCTCGTCAGCATCAGCGACAAGTACCTCAGTGGATATTACAATCCGGGGCTTGAGGTGAGATAATGTTTTTTTTTTGATGGAAAGAATAGGCAAATGAAAATGAGTCTGTCTGTTACCATCTGCAATTCCGAGGGCACTTTAGATGCGTTTCCAACTTTAAAATAAGGGCGTGACTAATGGGAAAAGTAGAAAGAAGTAATGAGATGGGGGAAGACAATAAAAGAAGTAAAATGGTGCCGGTTGACGCTAAATTTCATTTCATAAAGAAGCTGTGAACATTATAGGGCTTTTAATATTTTACAAACTTCATCCAACAAAATCCATCGACTTTATATTGATGGTGTTACAGGAGCATATAGTCAATCGTTAAGAAAGGGGATTTTTTTACTGTATTAACCCTTCATCGTCGTAAGTCACCTTTTACGTGACAAACATACTTTGTCTCTGAGGTCGTAAGTCACGTGGGAGGTGACAAGACGAGACACGTTGAAACTCGCTCTGTGTGAAATGCAGGCACTATTGCCTTATTAGTAAAATATCCGTAACAGAGCAATTGACATCTGCAGTTATATATCATTGCCTTTTCCAATTATTTTTTAGTATTATATATTGAGCCCAAAAATGAATAAAGTCAATGAAAACTGTATCTGTAGCTACAACCTAGCGAGGATCACGTATAAAAATTTAGCGACCGATAAGGGTTAATATATCTTGTACCATTTATAAAATATTTTTTATTTACTTTTTCAAATGTATCAGTTGTGTGTATGTGTAGTACGTGCGCGCGAATGTGTGTGTGTGTGTGTGTGTGTGCGTGTTCTAATGCATCAGTTGTGTGTGAGTGCCCTTAAACAAATAAATGCGTCCACATATTAATTAAATCTTCTCATTTTTCAGGTTCTCCAGCGTGACGGCGACATTCTCCATGCGCTCCTGCGTCGCACGGCGCCGGCTGTCCACCGACACCTGGTGAAGCACAAAGTGGAGCCTGTACTATACGCGACCGAGTGGTTCCTGTGCGCACTCACTCGCACGCTACCCTGGGACAGTCTGCTGCGCGTCTGGGACTGCTTCCTCTGTGAGGGGGTCAAGGTATTGCGTTTTATTACGCTAAGCCGCTGTACCCTCCTAAGTTACATGACGCGTGTTTTCTCAAATAGTTTAGCTTATTACGTGTTACTTGTAACATTATTTGTCACTTGTAACATTAATAGTTATTGTTCTTTGTTCTACGGGATAGGAAGGCAAACGAGCACGTGTGTCATCTGATGGAGAATAATTATAGACCCATAGACATTCGCAGTGCCGGCCTTTAAGACGTCCAGTGTTGTATGCGCGCGGAAAACCGCGTTTTTTTCTGTGCCGGAAGTTTTTCTGACTCACTATATATTCACAGATAATATAGTGAGAGGCCGTTGTAGACATAATATGTGCAAATGCACCGCAGTATGAGGGGTGTGATTGTGGAGTCGCAAGTCAGTCACTATGACCTAACACCTGGACTTGGAAACACTGACTGACCCGCAAAAAAAATATTAATGAGGAATCACATGAAGAAACTAACTTATAAGTTTATTATTGTGGTGCACAGTTAGAACTTTTACTTAGCTAAGATTCCCGACAAGCAAACAAAAACAGAAAAATAATAATGTGTGTTTTTTTTTATACTGAAAGAAGTGGATTTACGGGGGACTTAAAACTAAATTTTACCGAAAAAACGGTTATTGATGGTCGGTAGGTGGAGAGTTGCTGACGCAGAGTAACGCCTGAATCCATTAATCATATTACTATGGTGTTTAAAGGTGCTGTTCAAAGCGGCCCTGGTGATCCTGGCGGGGGCCCTAGGTCCAGCTAAAGTGCGTAAGCGCGCGTCCGGTCTGTGCGAGACGCTGGAGGTGTTGCGACATCCGCCGGAGAGCGTGCTGGCGGAGGATTACCTAGTCTACCACATGCAACGCCTCAACCTCACCGAGGAGGATTTCGAGTTCGAGCACCAGAGGCAGACGGCGCGACGGCGCGCGATGCCCGATAGAAGGTCGGTGGACGTTCTTTAAGTAGGACATCCAAATTAGAAACGACCCTCACCCATCTGTTTAATGCATAGGTAGGATTATTTCTAAGGATATCACTAGGAGGCATTACCGCCCTAGTGATATCCTTAGAAATAATCCCATCAAATTAAGTATTAAATATATGAGTTAAGCCATCAAAATACGAAACCTATAGACCATATAAACTATGGTGTACGTACCCGCGCACCGTTGAAAACTCAAACACGACCAAGTATGTGATGTGTGAAGGTCGTTTCTAATTCGGATCTTAGACTATCTGCTTTTATCCGTCGGCATTCAAGTTAAGATCACTTCAAGATCACGTTACGTTATAACATAAACATAAATGTAAGTAATGGATAAATAAATGAGCAAGCTTTAAGGCAAGGAACTAGAACCGCACATAAACGTCCGCCATACTAAGGGCACCACACGTGCCTATCTACGGGAAAGGATTTGAATAATGCAGAAATAAAGGATAGTAGAGTTGAAAATGCAGTAACAGGTACTACCACTTGACGCTAATATGACGGTGGTGCACTTCTCCGGCTGAGCCAGCCTGTATTTCTTTTCCGTGGAATTCAATATCAATATCAGCCCACGGCAGTCTACTGCTGGACATAGGCCTCATCCAAGATGCGCCACCTAGTTCGATCTACGGCTACACGCACACACACTACGTTTGCCGAGACGCGGTCTCCACTCCAGCACTCGTCTACTCCAACGGTTGTCGGTTTTCTGACAATCATGTCCAGCCCATTGCCACTTCAGTCTGCGTGAACGTGAAGATTTATGTCGGTGAACTCTAGTTCTCCGGCGAATTTCTTCATTCCGAATTCTATCCACCAGAGAAACTCCGAGCATAGCCATCTTCCTCTGAACGACTTTGAGCTTGTCAAGGAGACGGACCATCTGTGGCGTTATCCGCAATGAATACCCTGCTCCCCTGGGGGACAGCCGAGTTAAGTCGGAATCCGGCATTGCCGGTGTACCGACTACAACCCCAAGTTGGCGGCCATCAGCGCAAGGGAGGAGTTCCGAATTCTCTGATTGAGCTACTGCTACGGGGGCTTTCCCGGCGCCTGTCCCCGTCTCGGGGGTTGCATGAATCCGATATCTCGACGCTCTTGCGGTACCCACCCAGTGATTTCTCGCCATAAGGAATCACCGTCCTCCTTAAGGCCGCTTAACGAGCACTGAGAGAGACTACTCTTTATAGCTCTAAAGGTCCTAGTTTGGATGTGCAACAGGAGACTTTCCTTCGAACCTCCTCTTCCTTTGCGATTAAAATCTTATTGTATGTTTCAGTGGCAGCTGATTCAGCGAGTGTTCCTACAGGCGATATTCGAAGAATAACGCACGGGACATATTCAACACTCTATGAGTTGACGAGTGCAATAAAAACTGTCAAGCTAATACGTACCTTAAACTGTGTGTGATACGAGTGACAATCGAACGGTCGTTTTTTGTGCCATCGGCGCAAAGAAAACGCTGCAAGTGAGATATAGTGTGGTAACTAATTAGGGATATGGTTTGGCATTTATCTATCCGTACTGTACAACAGGGATGTTGACGTTTTTCTGGTAAAATTGTTTAAAACAATACTATGAATAATGCTATACTTATATGACTAAAATATTTTAAATTGTTTATTTTATTACAAATAATACTTTAATAATCATATATTTTCAATTTCACCCGTAACCAGTGGTACTCAACCTTTTTTTATAGGGGCCGCAAACACGCGGTAGTCGTGGTGTCATGGGTCGCAAAAAGAAAATTAATAAAAAAGTTAGATAATGACTATTAACGCCCAATGCAAAACATCTATGCTAATCCAAACACCTGATTTGTCGTATTTACGGGAATAATAAATGTGTTCTCTCTCTGAGTCCTAAGTCCCCTGGTGAGGCATAGGGCAGACACGACGTTTCTCCATCTCGACCTGTCGGAGGCCGTACGCTTCATTTCGCTTCAGGATAGGCCCATATTCTGCTCTTCCGCCGTACGCCACAGTACGCCGCCAAGTTTTGGGCTCTCACATTTTCTTTTCCCCTGCGGATTCCATTTGAGGGCTTGTTTAGGAATATAACTGGCGTGGCGCCGAAGAGTATGCCCTATCCATCTCCATTTTGTCGACGTATCTGGACATCTATTGGGTCTTCTTCGCTGATTCTCCACAGCTCTTCGTTGGAGACCATGTTATCCGGCCAATATACTTTTAAGATTCGGCGTAGGCAGCGGCTGACGAATACCTGAAATGACGTGTTACTTTGATACAATCAGACGTCTGCTGTAAATTAAAAAATAAATGAATAAATTGCCGTGTATTACTGAGAATAACCGTATCGATAATAGCACTGCACACTCTCCGTTTATCTTATGGGCGCGAAATTCACAATGGTTTAAAATAAAGTAATACCAACCACAAAAGCCCGGCGGGCCGCAGGTTGAGTACAGCTGCTCTGAACTGTCATTACTGGTCACGTCGTTTGTGAACAAGTGACGTGTGCACATTGATTGACATTCGCCGTCATAGTGCTTTAGAGTGATTTAATCACATTTTAATTATTATATAAAAAGAAGGAATATAGAAGTTCTAAAAATGTTGTTCTTTTTTGGATTTCTATATTTTTTTTAGTGTAGCCGGAAAATTTTATTTTTAATACAATAAAGTCAACATCCCTATTGACAGTTTTGCCAATACATAAGTTAAGCGTGTGAGGTCTGTATTCTGTATTATTTTCGCACTCTGTGCTCCATAGTATTCTGTATTTATGTAGTTTAAGGGTTACTATATAGATTATTGCTATATTGATTCTCGAATCGTTTTGTAATTGTTTCTAGTTGGGACTTTTGATATGAATATATTTCGTAATCGCTATGTAAAAAAATTTAAAAGTCTATAATAGCGCAATATTGTTACGCATAATTTTGATTTATTTTTACGATGACTTTTAACAAAGCATTCTGCTATCACAAATGACAGTAAGTCCCCATTATAGATAGGAATCCATGAGAACTGTTTACTTTTTAAAAAAAAGTATTACAAATGTTTCTAACCTATCTCTGTTTTATTCATTTGTACACGATTGCAGAAATGATAACCTACCAGTATTTCTCATACCAAGCTGTGTTGCAATAGGTGTCAAATAATTTTAATGGTGTGTGCACACCACTTTGCGCTGATTTTTGATAATCGATTTTTTATCGAAGTGGCGAGACGAATATTATTTTTATATGTGTATAGAGTTTAAAATTTTCATAGTAATTATCATTAGATTATAATTATATAATTAAATCTCGTTAATAAGGGATGTATGTAAATAAATCGATTAAAAAGACATAATAAAGAATAAACTTTGTACTGAGTAATAATAAATTTTAAAAGTTACCTTCATTTGGCTTCGACAAATTATAGGAAAATTGGCAAATTAAAATAAATAAAAAATATTTTTTGTCCCCCAATATTTTTAAGTCCTTTTAGTATTTATTTCGTGTTATTTATTGTAGGTATAATAATAAATGCATGCATATAAATTTTAAATAGTCATCTGAAGTAAAAAAGAATATGTATTATATTTATTAGACAATTTGTAATAAGAAAATGCGTTTAATATTGTTTTTTTTTCAGACAAAGGCAATTTGTTTTTTTTTGTTTAAAGAACTGATCGTTTTATAAATTACTGGCATAATATATGTAGTTAAAGGTTCTTAAAAAAAATCTTCAATTTACTTCATGTAGAGCGAGTACAAATATCCAAAATAAATATATAGGATCGAGTCGGTACTCGGAATTATTTTAGATCATATTTTATAATTATTTATTATATAAAAACATGTACAAATAAAACCCCCTATTTTCATTGTACATTCCGAATTAGAAAAAAATGTCAACCGTATTATTTTTACACAAATTTACAAACAAAAACGTCAATATATTATTTATGTGACCATAGAAATTCAGAGTCAGATTTCAACAGGCAAATGTTTAGACACGCCGAAACAATTATGTGACGAACAAAAACATCCAAACGCACATGCGAAAAATGGAGCAACACTGCCAATTATTATGTTAAAAACCACTTTTTAAAGCTAGCAACCCACTGGCTGGTGTTTTATTTATCATTAACGTTATCGAATTTAGGCTATGATTTAGTTATAAGTTCACACAGTCTATATTGGTGCATAATTTTCGTGTAATTTTATTGTTTTAATTTATCCTTTGATGGTGCGTTACGCTCGGTGGTTAGGGATGATTGACTATTTTTTTTCCAAATGGTTTTAACCGAAATACACCAGATTATACCAGTTATATTCTGGATATAGTTTGAAATGAATATTCTAGATTCGTATTGACGAAATATTTCAATTTTTATCCAAATAATTAAATCGTTATGTACATATTGTTTCGAAACCGAAAATCTGTGGCGTTGTTTTAAAATGTTTTCGATAATAAATAGAATCCGAGGACATAGAGCCATCTCTTTTCCTCCTGCGGTAATAGCAAACGTTAATTTCTCTTTCCCGCACTCGCCATTACTTCGAAAGTAGTGTGACCAGCATTAAAATTACTAACGATTTCATTCTATTGCTTTCCTGTGTTTAAATAGACAACATGGATATAATAGAAAAATAGGATATAACTATAAATGTCTATTATATTTATTATTTCATATTTATTTTCTTTAAAAATTTTAATAACTCAAATCATATATAATATTTTCTGGAAACAAGGTATTATCGCCCCTAACTTCCGAGTCGTTAGTTTTAGCTGAAGGAAGATTGTAATGTTTTCGCGTTGTGTGTGTTTTTGTTTTCTCTGTATGAAGATGTTTAATTCCATGTTATCAGCACGCCCGGTGACAGTTAATTATTTTTACTTGTTTCGTTATTTTCTACTAGATATTACCATCCATACCATCATTAAGAGCTTAGACACAATCAACGATTTCTTTATGCACACAATCTTACTTTATGACAAACTAAGACTGTTTGTTCAGGGTTAGCATTTTCCAATGACATACGTTGTCCGAAAAAACAGAAAATCTTTTAAAACTGTGTGGTTATTGGTATTATATAAACCAGAACGAGGGTAGCGAAATAGTTATTTGTATTGTTAATAAGGCTTCTTATTTTTTGATGAAATGACGACCTTTCTTAACCCTTAATTTGGTAGAAAAAGAAATCTTTTCTTTTTATTTTGTGTATAATATGTGTTTTACGATATTTAAGGACCTTGTAAAGAATAATAAAAAAAAAATCATGTTCTTCCCCTTTTTGAGAAAATACATGTCCTCTGTGGCAGACGTTGCCAAAGCAGGGTAATGAAACAATATTGTAAAATTGTTTTATTACCCTACTTTGGCAATATTATAATCAATATTTTTTTTCTACTGAAAATAATTAAGTTGCCAAGTAATATAAATTTAATTGCCATAAATAAATTACAAATTTGAGTTCGTTATAGCGGACAATATCCAATTAAGGGTTATACTAGTATTAGCTGAAAGAAGATTGTAATGTTTTGCGCGTTGTGTGTATTTTGTTATAACATAGTTACCAGCCCATAAAGTAAGATTATGTGTAAGCCTGATCTTATAACAGATGTTCCGTGTTCCGTCACATTCCATATTCAGACTGTTGCTTTGTTTTAAAGATAAATTGTGGGTATCATTTGATACTTTAGTATTTCAAGTATTTTTATACTGTGTCTAAAACAGTCATTTATTGCAATATTCGTGTTGTAAATAAATATATGAAGTTATTTATGTTGTTTCCTTTAACATTTGAAAATTAAATTCACCCTCTTTAAATATAATTTATTTATTAGCAAATCAAGCATTTAACATATATCAGATCTATATATCGTTGGCCTTTTGTCAGAATTTTTTTTTGTTCATTTTTACTTTTGACCTGACTTAGCTTGAGAACATTAGCCATTAGGTCAAGGTATGTTCTCCTTGGTCTTCCCCTACAGACCCTTTCATCCACATCCGCAACGTAAGTTTGCGACTGTGATTTTTATGTAAAAAAATTGACGAGCGCTATAATATAATGCATTATCAAAGTGGACAAATAAGTTTGAGAACCTCTGATCTACTGCAATGGTTATCACTTCTCTTATAAACGTGTCTCTCTTGAGTCTTTCCATATCTGTCCCTTAACTTAAAAAGCTATGTCGGACCACCAGAAAGCTAGTTCTCTGGTGGATTATATATTCCTAGTCGTTCGAAGAGCTATAAAGAGGAGGCTATGCTCCTAGTTTCTCAGGCAGATAGCGTTAGATATTCTAAAAGAGCTATTGCTGTATAGATTGAAGAATTGTGCTGATGATTAAATGTCGTGAGTTCGTACCTTCCATTTGTAACGGAAGGTTACATGTTTTAATGATATAATTTTAGTTAGTTTAAGTATAAGTTAAAAATATTAGTATTAGTACACTATTCCGTATTCAAATTTAAATACTTATTCTAATATTAGAGTTAATAAATTACTATAACAAAAACACGATCTGCCATCGAACATTTTTTGCTTGTCATACGTTAAGTGTTCAAAGCAACGCGGTGACAGATTGAAGGAATTGGTAAACTCAAGTAGGTGTAGGTGCGGCGCTCGCGCCTTCGTGCTATTTCGGCCTTGTTCGTGTGCCGCTCGGGTTTTTTTATGGAAGTTACTGACGGGTGCCGAGGAACGACACCACCTCAGTGAGGGTTCGTCCGTTATGGAAATATCAACGGGAACCATGACGTCTCTTAAGAGCGCCCTCGCTCAGTATTTATTTTAAAAATAAGTGCAGGAATCAAACCCCGTTTTAGGGGTTTCACCTGCACATTTTATCTGCGGGGTTCTACCTGCCAGCTTTTACCTGCGGGGTTGATTCCACCTGCGGTAATGATTCTACTGCGGTGCACAATGTAACGGAGGGTGTCACCTGCGATCCAGGGTGCCACCTGCCCTCCGCCAGTATGTTACCTGCGGTGCAAATGTAATGGCAGGGTTCTACCTGCGGTTTATTTCTTTGAGTGCTAGCTAGCTCAGGGATCGACATTTAGGTGTCTCAGCGCATCCTTTACAATCGCTGAGGGTAAACCGCTGTCAACTTGCAGGGTTCTACCTGCGGTTTTCTTCTTTGAGCGCAAGCTAGCTCAGGGGAGTGTCAGTCCGCTTACGTGGCAAAATCAGATCGGCCGTTTACCCACGACCTACAAATTTGTGTCTCACCTACTTGATTCTTTTTTTTTATGTAATAAACATTTCTTTATACTTATAACAGCCTGGTTTTATTTACAAACCCAGGTAGGTGTCGCACATTTGACTGTTGATGTCACATCAAGATTAATATATGATAATAACACTTGTGCTAAAAATGGTCCACGATTTCTCAACACAAGCATTATTAGCTTAGTTTTTAATTAAACGCATTGCTAGAATTATTTTAAAAAATAGATATTCGGGATATATGTACGTAATGAATAAAAGAAATTATAATTCCATGTGTTTTATTAAAACGTTTCTCGGATTGTCTCCTGTGTCTTCACATACCAAAATGTAATAAAAGCGCTATTGGTGTAAATCTTGGTCAGTCGTTTCGTACGCGGTATATACAAGATATGTATATTAGAAAACAACACTCTCACTGTATAACGTTTACTATATAAATAATCAAACAAACGCAACCTCATTGCAGGCTCTTTAAATATTTCACTTTTCTCTCTAGCATTTCTATGTTAAAGCGTATGGCGTCCTCGAAACCTTCCCGAAGCTTCGTGGACACGGGGCAGTGGTAGTTGTCTAACTTCGTCGCCTCCTCAGCAACTCTAGTGTCGAACTCGAACCTCGGCCACAGGTGGAGCTGCTCCTCCATGAAGGCCATGACGTTGATGAGGTCGTCGATGAGTTCGCTCAGTAACGCGGCCATTTTGATCTCTTCCGACGACTGGTTGGCCTTCTTTTTGGGTTTCTTCGAGTTGGTTGGAGCGAGAATCTCTTTGCAGACGCTCATGACGAACGACGTGACGCCTACGAACTGGAAACAACATATTTATTTATTTAAACTTTTATTTAATGGATAAATTCAGTATAACGCACGGTTTCTTGACATACGACCAGAAAGGTAAAAAAGGTTTGGGTGTCTGAGAGTAGACATATGACTGCAAAGGGGTTAAAGTATTATTTAGTTGTATTAAACAAATGTTGGAGCGAAGTGAAGCATATGGCCTTCGACAGGTCGACATGGTCTGCCCCACCAGGGGGACTTAAGACTCAGAGAGATTACACATAACTTAACGAGGTTTAGCTATATTAGGGGCTTATGAATCGTTTTAAAACATAGGTTCTCAACAGGGGCGGTACCGCTTCCCAAGCCGCTGGAGCTTTTCATGGGGGCCGTAGCGAGTCCAAAGGCAAATAAATGGTTGGTGGTATGAAAGACATATTTTCATGAAAAAACATTTTATCTAGCGGTCTAAAATGTTTATCTTATTATTATGGCATAAATAAACATTTTTCCTCGTAAAGGGGTTCATAGTATGGGGGGGGGGAGATAGTTCATAAAAGGTTGGGAACGTATGTTTTAAATTCTTTTTAAAAACAGTCAACATTACCTCGTACAGCCATCGTATCTATCCATACCATCGTACCTCTAAGAAGGTGGCGACTTGTTCCAGCGATTGGCGCATGTCCCAACAGCTTCTCGGCGCGGTGGCCTTCAGCGGAGCGAGTGAGGCCTGCAGGTGCTCCTTCAAACGCGCGGCCGCCTCCGCGGGCGGCTCCCGAGCGCAGACGTCGTGAGCGAACTGCAGACTACTCACGTACAGCTCGCGGTATGGCATAGAAGACATGGCGAATGCTGACGAATATAATAATAATTTATGATCTGTTTAATACATACATACATATAGCCACGCCTGTCTCCCTGTAGGGTTAGGCAGAGACCACGGATCTCCATCCGCTACGATCCCCACACACCTTCCTTGCTTCCTTCACACTCATCCATCTTTTCATCCAACCTTCCTCTCACATTCACCGTAGCGAAACGAATCAGGTCGTGACGGGTGGCGAACCACATCGTCGTCTGTTTAATAATATAATAATAATCCGTACTCGTAGGAGTAGATACAATAATAATATTATCCCTTTTCCCCTCAACACAATGTTAATTTTCAGATCATATTTTTTTTATTTTTTTTTCACAGCCCATATATGTACCACTGCTGAGCACGGGCCTCTCCATTTCTGGAGGAATGGACGTTAACCCACCATGCTTGTCCAATGCGGATTGGCGGGGCTACCAGACGCGGAATTAATATCTGTAGGCCATACATATATTTATTTCGATGCGGTGATCGAACTCGCGACCATTGACACCGTGGGCGGGGGGCCCTGCCACTGAGCCAATCGGTCGTCATTCATCAATTCTTTTTTATAAATATGTATATTAAACACTTAAAAAATCCTATTAATGGTCAGCGGGATTTAAATTACGAATTTACTGGTTCGTAAGGTCAAAAAGTTTGGCGACTGCTTCTCTTTATAATTGTAAGAATCATGTAAATCAATCCATTGCTGGAAATAGATCTCTCCTATGTTTGCCAAGACGCGGTCTCTGCAGCGGCTGTCGGTTCTCCGACAAATTTTGGTCAAGTTTACCAATGATTTTTAGCCTGTGAGGCAAACAGATTGTCCATAACGATATGAGATACAAGTGTGTCCTGATTATAAGAACTCATAAATCCATATTAGAAATATTTATAATTTGAGAAATTTTTGTAAACTCATTTTTAATTTAGGTACTAATAAATATTTTTTGAGGTAAATAAGTATTTATAAAAATCCACTTTAAGATTTTTTCATTCATTCATTCATTCATTCATTCGATGCCATCAAAAGACAAGTGAGAAAAATATTTTTTAGGAGTTACGAATTCTAATAATTAGGCCGACAATATAATTATATCTAGTACATCTCCGAAACAGCTTAACCGATTTTTATGATTCTTTTTGTATATTTGGTAGGTCTGAGAATAGGTCGTAAACCATTTTTCATATCCCTAGGTGATAAGCTTTTTCCTACAATTTTTTTTTAATTTTTCTGACAAATGTTTTAGGATTTGGCATCAAAAACGCTAATAACTCAAAATTTTAGATATAATTTATATGGCAAAACAACGTTTGCCTGGTCAGACGGTATCCCTATAAAATTCTCCACAATGGTTGAGGTACAAATACTCACCAAAAAGTCTAGACGGTGCAGGCGCGGATATACTTATTCTATCATTTTCATACTGTTTCTCTCTACATTTTTCCATGGCATCATTTAAGGCATCTATACAGGATTGTAGGTCATCCAGGTATTGTTTCTTCTCTTCCGGAGGCCGATTGTATAACAGACCGAAGCACAACTTCAATGGGGCCACCAGGGCCTCCTTGAGTCGAAGGTATGCCAAGTCTTGCTCAAACGTGCGTTGCTTCAAATCGGCGTCGTGGAATTGTGGAGGTTCCCAACTGACTATCGCTTTTATGTCACGATTGTCTCTGTAAACAGAAACATAAAAGTATAAATAATTGACCGCATATCCCTCTATCTGCATCTCTTTCGTACACACACGCAACGCACACACATGTAAAATAAATAAAAATAGCCTACATTATTCTGCCCAATATTTTTTTATGTGTTCTTGTTCTTGCTCAGTTGCTATGGACAGCGTATCATGAATGACAAAAGGCCTCTCCCAAGCTGAATGACAAAAGGCCTCTCTCAAGCTAAATAACAAAACTTCTCTCCCAGGCTGAATAACAAAAGGCCTCTCTCAGGCTGAATGACGGAGTTACAATCTAAATTACGAGGACCTCAACGGAAGAAACGTCGACTACTTGAGTCTGATCACTCCGAAATCAGAAGTGGGTTGAGCCGCAATGTGCTTGGTTTATCCTGCCACGAAGGAATAATAACCCTAGTAATAATATTATTTTTATTGATTTCTTTTATATTTATAATTGCAGGAGGGCTTTCACCAATATTAATACTGAGAATTGTAGGCGTGGCGATGAGAATCGAACTCAATGATACACTCACTGACAATGGATTATAATTACTACAGTACATTTCACTTCACTTTAGGTATAAAGCACTTTAGACACAAAACACTTATTAAATCGAACACTTAGCGGTTCGTCGCAGACACGGTGCGCTGGCTGCACCTCCATTCGAACTGTGCCGAATTTGGCCGCCCTTACATCCATATATACGACGCTCCGCTAGAGAGGCGTCCAAAGACCACCCACTTTGTTTTTGACACAGACAACGCACGCTTTGTCTATGACTAAAATGACTCACTCTTTGTCCTTGACAAAGATAAATCACTCTCGGCGCTGGAGCGCCGTCATATTAATAATATTGTTATTAAGAGAGAAACATGTGAACAAAGGTGATAATAATAAAAACATACGTCAGGGTATCTGGCATCGGGGGCGGTGCGCGGAAGAACAGATGCGGCCCCACAAGCAAATCCTGCAGAGTTTGCTCCCGCGCAACCAGCGCCGACCACGCGCACGACTCCAGTCGCTGGTGCCACGCCTTCAGCTCCACCAGCTTCTCGAACGTCCCGTACTTATACGTGTACGTTAGGTGCTCCACGCTCTAAGGCGATAAAACAATGACAAAGCTAGATAGATAATATATTCAAGGCACAATACAAACAACATCAAAAGGGATGACCACGTCCTGGCGCAGTGTAAGAGTTCTCCCCCTTCACCCGCTCAGCTGACAGAGGTACAGCTTGTGGGCATAGCCGAAGATCGGGCTAGATAAGTCAACAGTCTTGTTTCTCTTTGATATTAAATTCAAAGAAAAATAAGCTTCAATATCACTGACTTTCGCCCTTAGCGTGGTGCGTGAAGGCAGCAAAAATGATTAAGCTCCTTTCAAAATGGAAGCTACTTACATTCGTTGCCACCGACATAGCTCTTCGAGTTGGCAAACCGAAGTGGCAATAAGCTAATCATATCTGTCGAAGAACCGACGACCGCTGTGAAAGAGTGCTTAAGCTAGCTAACCTAGATAGTCCAACACACGCAGTCTTCTCTGATTTAAAATGGTTTTAAGTTTTAAGGAAAACAAGCTTCAATATCACTAACTTACGTCCTTAGCGTGGTGGATGAAGAAGGCTCGCGCCTGACCCAACCGCTGGGCAGCTAGTGGCATGGCCGTGGTGGCAACCATCCGCGCTGTGTGCAGCCACCCCAGCGACGCTAGTTGCACGTGTTTCACCTCCAGACGCTCGTATATGGAGTCGGCTGCCAGCGCGTTACCTACACGTTTGCTTGGGTTAGATACGTACTTTAAAATACATACATACATATCATCACGCCTGTTTCCCGTAGGGTGCCTACACCTACGATACGGGATAAGGGAATGACTGAAACCAGTGTTACATAAATGCATAACTTATTCAATTTACATACATACATATGATCGCGCCTGTTTTCCGTAGGTGAAGCCAGAGATCACAGATCTCCATCTGCTATGATCTCGGCACACTATCTATGATTCATCCACACTCATAAATCTTTTCATACAAGCTCGCCGGTTAAGGGTACTCTTGATCTGACCTTTCTTAAGAACATCGGCAATTTGGTCACGATATCATCACGCCTGTTTCCCGTACGTGTAGACAGACACCAGAGATCTCCATCTACTACGATCTGGGCACACTATCTATACTTCATCCACACTCATCAATCTTTTCATACAAGCTCGCCGGTTAAGGGCACTCTTGAGCTGGCCTTTCTTTAGAACATTTGGTCAAGGTATGTACTTCCCCAACTGACCCTTTAATTCACATCCGCAACATAAGTTTTTTTTAATCTGTTGTCTTATCCATCCAGGAGTGCCCTACCCTTGGATGGATAAAAGAACTCTGGAACTCAACGCGCGTTCCACTCAGACGCCGGTTTTCTGTGGGAGTAAATACGAAGTATTGTACTGGATACTTTTATCGTTTTTACTATCGATGTCAGCATTACATGGAGCACTGCTAGAAATAAGAAAGTCAGAGAAGATATGGCGTGGTCTTTTTTCTTACCCAGTAAATGGTAAAGGCTGACTAGTAACAGCTTGACGTGGAAGTTGGCAGGGGAGTGATGCAACACGAGCTCCAGCAAACTAAGCGCTTCTATAACTGGTTCTGCTCTTTGCTGCTTCACAGCTGGAATGTCAGAAGAAGATAAAATGACTTTTTAACACTTAAATCTTAGAATCAGCGAATGTTTTAGTCAATGTAAACAGAAATCCGTGTGAAAATGCACATTTTTATGTATGACCTCCCCTTGCATGCAATTAAGGCATGCCCTGGCATGCTTTCCACCAGGCTTTTGATGGTGTCCTATGGAATGTATTCCTATTCAGCCAAGATCACACGTTTAACCTACCTACCTGATGTTTTGTGCAGGTGGTTGGATAGATCGTACTCGCCTTTTTAGGAGGTTCCAGATATGCTTAGTGGGGTTAAGGTCGAGGCTCCGCGGTGGTCAGTTCAAATGACGAATACCGACCTCAACGAAGCATATACGTCGCTAGAACGGTGGACCTGACCATTATCATCTATGTAAATGTTATCGTCACCGATTACAGTCAGTGCTGGTAGGGCATGTTGACAAAGGATTTATGTTATGTACCTTTGCATATTTAGTGAGCCATTTTCAATGAGTACTACCTCAGTACGATAGCTGGAAGTTACACCCTCCCAAAGCATAACAAATCCTCCACCATAAGGGGTGATTTCTTCAAAACACACGTCAGCATACCGTTCCCCTTAGCAACATACATTGCATAGCAGTGACGTTGCGTTTTTATTTCATTTCATCATTATCAGTTATATTGTTGAATTGCAGAGGCGTGTTATGCAATATAGTTCGATTAAGGCGTATAAGTGATGTGATATGAAATAAATGACTGACACGTGACACGACTGAAAAAGTCCATAGAAAGTTTTGGTAGAATAGCTACATGTGGTTTTAAACTCACCAGCATAAAAATAGTGATGCGCCGCTAGGGTTCCGTAACCATCGGCAGCACAGAACTCTGTCGGCGTTGAGGTAACAAGTCCTTCACGCAAACAGCGGATATAGTGTCCTTTGAGTGTGGACGCCAGCGCTTCACATTCCTCCGCCTCTAAAGGGGCCGCGGCTAGCCGCCACGCACAAAGGCAAGAGACATGACGTTGAATGTCATCCGGCTGGAAAGGAAAATTATATACATATGATCATGCCTGTTTCCCATAGGGGTAGGTAGGGATCATAGAATTCCATCTGCTATGATGTAGCACACTTTCTTTGCTTCTTTATTACATAAATTTATGTTGCAGATGTGGATGGAAGGATCGGTAGGGGAAGGCCAAGGAAAACATACATACTTTGACCATATTGCTGAAGTTCTCAAGAAAGGCCACATCAAAATGGTTTAGACAGATTAACAAACAAGCAGGTTATTTGACAGTAAGTTATTATCACTGGTAATGCATATCTGCAGTATTGCAAATGCATTGCCTTTTTTAGGGTATGGTGGGCAATGCATTTACTGTGCCCTGGTATCGCAGACATCCATAGGTGGTTGGTTAACCCACTTGCTCATTTACCTACCACTTAAAAAATGCCATAAAGCAGTGACAAAAAAACAAACATACTGGTGCAAAATGTTTAGATTTGTTATTGTAAATACATCGGCCCAGATAATTAGCAAATCCATCTAGCTTAAAATTGGATACACCCAATTGAAAACATGTACATCAGAGTAACATTTTTAGTTTGCTTGTATTGCATTGAATGAAGGTTCTATGTACATACAAACAATATGGAACTTAAAATCTATGTTGTTGAAGATTAGTTTCATAAACAGGAAGTTTAGGAAGACATGATATTCAATAATTTTATGTGAAAATAAAAAAAAACAAAAACGGTAAAAATATTACATGCACCTTCATACACACATGTCCTCAATTATTAGATATACAAGTAGTAAGAGTCAAACTAACCATATTAAATTAAATACTTACATTATCGGGTTCACTATTCTCATTGAAGCCAAGACATGTAAGGAAATCTCTACTGCGGTCTTCTCTTTCTTTACGTGGTATCATAGATATATATGGCCTAATATCTGGGACGCAACATGGTTTCTTTGCGAATACTCTTAGATATTGAACACATAAAGCCATCCCACTGCCAAGTAGCACTGTAGGATCACTATCTACTGACAGGCGCTTCCAAAGCTCTAGCCTGGCTAAATATGGCCCTCTTAGATTTCTCCCTGATGCAATACTCTCTACTAACTGACAAATAAACTCATGGCATTTTTCAGGTGTGTCATCTACAGAGTTACTACTACCCTCATCAGAGTCAGCACCCTTCATTATTTCAAAGACTGAATCAAAATAAGGCATGTAATAATCCCACCTATCTTGATTATCCCACAAAAGTTCTTTGCATAGAACATTTAACCTTCTCCAATGTCCAAGTTTTTTTAAATATGGTATACTGGCTTGTGCAGTGGATCCTGGCACAAGTTGTGAGTAGAAAGGCCCGGCAATAAACTTCAATATGTCCTCCCATTTCTGCTGCAGTTCGAGAATCATAATGTACAGACGTGCCTCCTGTTCAGCTTCCATTTTGTTTTCATTTATAAAATTGTCTACCATCCTCTGTGCTAACGTAAGAAGAATTCCTTTTTTTGTTGGGTCTTCTGTAACTTTTGCCTGTTAAATATACATACATTTTTTATTACAATTATATATACATTATTGTAAAAAATTAATGTCCTAATTGGCTCTATAGCTCTATAGCTTCTCCAGTGAGCGAATTACATTATCAGGTCAACATTAAGCTCAACCTTTTATGACAAAAGCTACTTTTTGTCATAAAAGGATGGGAGTTAAACTCCTGCATAGGCAACCACACAACAGAAAGCTTATGGCTTTATAGTCAGGCTTATTTAAACCATATGGACAGACAGACAAAATCAGAAAAATAATAATGTCTGTTTTTCTACTGGCTGAAGTGGATCTACGGGGAACTAAAACTAGGTAAATGTTCGAAAACGGCCGTCAGCAACTTTCCACCTCCCAAAAACTATCCACAACACCTGCACACACTACTACTTTTCCACCTTGCAAACAACGAATATTTCGCCTCAACACAAGACATCATCAGAAACACACACTACCACTTTTCCACCTTGCAAACAACATGTGTTTCGCCTCAACGTGAGGGATCATAAGATTGTAAGTAATGGATTTCCACAAAGTAATGCCTGACTCCATACATCATCTTATTTAAACCATTTTTAGTAATTGTATATACTTAACAAAATCTTACTTGGAGAACAATGCTCATAACAGCCCAGAAGTAGTAGGGATTCTTAGGAGCTATCTTGTAGAGTGCCATGGCTGCCCTCTGCTGTGATCTGTAGTCACCAATACGCACATATGACATAAACAGGTGCGAGTGAAGCTCTTCATTTAGGGGTTCTGCCTTCACTGCTGCCTCATACAATGTACATACTTTAGGCACTGAAAAAAAAAACTCATAATTATTATGACACTTACTCTATTTCCTTAGAATTAACTTAATTTGCTAACAATTATCTATTTTTCTCTACTTCTTCTTTTAGTGTCACTCTAACTAGCAAAGGTTGTTAGCCTATTCAGTGCTGATTTGCCTTGAGTCAGGCAAATCAGCACCACTACCAATGACAAATAGTTCCAAGTAATAAAAATTTAATTAAATAATATTATTATTTAATAAGGGAGTTAGGTTAATCCTATATTATAGATGTGGAAATGAATTTAATTGAATTATTTCAGAAACTAATTTCCTCATACTATTTACATAACAGACAAAATGTTTTATTAATACTTGTATTAATTAGTATTTGTCACATTTGTTTTTAATTATTGAAATTTAAAATATTCAAACTTACACTGTTGAGATTCTCTATAAGATATAGTCATCGCTTGAAGTGTGGTATCATCACTGGGCTTCTCTTCCGCAAGTACATCTAATATTGCTTGAGCTTCTAATTTCTTTCCTAACCTTAAAAGTGCTAGAGCCTTTAAAGCGCGCGCCGATTGCAATGAAGGACTTTTCTTAAGAACCTTTTCAGCTTCTTGTAACGCCCTCTTATTTATTCCATTGTCTAACCAATCTGTAATTACATAAATCGCTACTTTATACTTATTTTTCAGAGCTATGTTAGTGTTAGGTTAATAGAAGTTTTTACCGTAAATTACTCTCAGCCGACGTTCTACAATACCGCCATCGTTCATATGTTGTGGTCGCACTGCCATTTTTCATTTATAAAATATTTGTTATGAAAATAAATGCAATTCCGAGTCTTTTTATATTTTTTCGCTGCACGTTTGTTTTGTACTTGTCTTGTCGTTCAGTTGGTCTTGGTCGTCTTTTTGACAGTGTCATATTATCGAGGGTTGCCAGATTTAAAAAGTATTCTACAGCTATAACAGCATCGCTGTTTTAACAGTTCGGCCTTAAAATGCTTGTTGAATTTTATATAAATAAATATCTTTGGAATATATTTATTAGATATCGGTTCGGAAACACCGTTGGAGGTAGTTGGTAGTAGTGTGTGGAAAGAAGTTTCTGGAAAAACGCACCATCCCGGATCGCCATTCATCCAGATGGTGGGGTTTAAACTTTTCCTTGTGGCGAATTGTTTTATCCTAATGTGATGATAGTATATCTATAAATTAAGCTAGAAAGGCAGTTCGTATATGTTTGCGTGTATTTTCGTGTAAGCACCTACCTTTACTTGAATAATCTCATGTTATAGAAATAATAGCGACTCGGCAAACGTAGTGTGGGAAGCCTTCCTGCTAGATGGAGCGACGATCTGCGCAAGGCGGCTGGCAGAGACTGGATGCGTGTAGCCGAAGATCGGGCTAGGTGGCGCGCCTTGGGTGAGGCCTATGTCCAGCAGTGGACTGCCGCGGGCTGATATTGATATTGATAGAAATAATAAGAATAATAAAACTTTATTTCAGAACTAGCCCATATATCGTTAGTAACAATCTTTCTTATAATCTAGTGTTAGTAAAGTTACAAAATTTTATAAAAATAAAATTTACATTTTTTACATTTACAAAGCATTAAGATATAATACATTAATAAATTATTACAAATTGGAAAATAACAAAATATAGACATATTTTGTTATTGTAATAATTTAAAAATAGTAATGAAATATTTTAAATTTACATTTTATTTTATATTAAATTAATCTGAATATTAATAATAATAAATAATGCATAAAACAGAGCGAAAAAAAAATACAATAACACATTAAAACCTACATTAGTTAGATCGGAACATAAAATAGTATCAAACTTGCTTCGCAACCACGGCAGCCACGTGTGCACCATCTCAGCACCTCCAGAGGGAACTGTCTAGCTTTACAGCCAATGTGCTGAGGAGGTTGTTGGAGCTACTCAATAATCTACTCATTGCGGACGCGGTCCGCTTGCGTATGATCACATAGAAGTCATCTACACGAGCCTCCGCAAACATGGCCGAATATTATATATAATAATAGAAATACATTTATTCGTTTAGTTGAGGTTTAGAATATTCAAATACCTGTCTAATTTTTAAACTCTAGCATTATCAGGTGAAACCCGAAAATAATAATAGTTAAAATGTAAGGAATATAAAAATGTGTCTAAATCGGCCTGACTGGCAGTTCATCGGGGTGTGCTTATTCCGACTCTGACGTACGTTATTGAAAGTTGGGTTTAGCAGAAGAGTCTTGAAACCTCACACCTGAAACAGGTCTGTCATGTGTATTGTCGTAAATGTCAAGATAAGTATGTATTGAGTTGACATAAAACATTAAATCGGTTTATCAATATACATTATCAAAATGTTTTTACATCTACCTTTTTAGCTTTTAAGTTTGACATCCAATATGTCACAAAGTTGGAGTAAGATCGTTTAACGATTCTCGTAACGGATCATTTAACCCATTAGTTTTCCTCCAAAATAATTTGCCTTTCAAGTTATTGAATATTTTAATATTTTAATTCAACAGTTAATATTACTTCTATAATATTTTATTTGTCAGAATAAGGGAACAAAATAAGATAGCACCACTAAATAGGTACAATAATATTTTAAGGTCCGTTTCACCTAATTCTAGAAATCCATTAGACTAGTTGAAGATAATTTCGTAAATGGTTTTCAATTTTTAACCGATTCAAGTTCTCTTATTAAGATTCTCGTATTATTTTGTTAAGGGTTTTTTGACCTATGTTCCACCAATTCAAACATTTTGTAAATTTAACGTGTAAAAGCTAACTATTTAACAAGTAATATATATATTTTTGGTAGGTGTCACTTTAAGGGTTGGTATAGAAAACCACCTCTAATAAATATACATCTCGTTTTTCACAGCTTCCGAAATTGCAAAAATTCTAAAAAAAATATATTATAATTAATTTATCGATAGACATGTACAGTACAGTTTTAATTTTATAAAGTTATCTTTATTAGGTACTGAGAAATTTTTTTTGTTCAGTGTTCATTATTTCTCCCATTATTTTCTTACTAAAGGAGTTAAGGATGTGAGGTTAAGTGTATGGCTATTATAGATGAAGAACCATAAAAACACTTTATAAGTGAGACTTGGTAAGAACACTTCATCAGTTGTCGCGACTGCAGTTTTCATATGCTTAACCCGCTAGATCCTTTATGTATCCTTGACCGTTGGCACTTTTAGAAATTCCTAGTTATAGACGAATCGGATTTGACAATATCTGTTGTAAATTCGTCCACAAGATCCAGTAATACCTGACTAATAAATTATAGATGTTCTTTTAATGAATAGTCCGTTGCGTAAGAGTTCTTTTATTTATCAAAATTATCGTTCACTTTGAGTAATGACATCTTTCATTCACTTTGTTTTTACTTTTGATGCCATTCTTAATCAGGTATTGAATTTCGCAAATAAGAAGAATAAACTTTTTTTTTTTTATATTTATTTTGAAACATAAATTAACAAACGTTCAGTTTAAACTAACTTAACTAAATTGCGAGCGACTTAATCATACTTGTCATATTTCAAATTAATTATATATTATACAATAGTAAGTTTTGAAATAAAACGTTTATATTATTCCTTATTATAACAGAAATTTCGGGTTCAAGTTATATTGTAATAGAACATGAGATAATCCTTAAAATTAGTGTTATTTAATAGAGATATAGATAGGTCGCGCAAATCTCGGAATGCATTAAATTTTAATTACGTTCTACAAAAACATACTTAATTGTACAAAGTCGTATTATATAATATTGGCAACACTGTAAGGAATGCATTATTTAAAAATTTTGCAATGTTCACATTTGACAATTGTATTTTTTCCGAGTCACATGTCAAGCTTACACATAATTGATTGTCATCAGAATTATATAATATACAATTTATGTCGATCACACGCATATTTTTTTAAATCTATATAAAGATATCACCATTGACGGCAGTGCTGTTATTTACTTTGTTTTCGTATTTATCACTTGGTTCTGAGATCTACAGTTTCAAATCCGGATTCAGAAATGGCTTTTGGAGAGGATATAACTGGGGGCTGCTCTCGCGACAATGAAGATCTTTTGTGCCTTGGTGGTGGCACAGGGGTAGGGAGTGCGGCTTTTGATTTTAGCAGATTCTTTATCCTCATACCGCCTCTGTAGTAATACAGGTAGATGGCGGCCAATATCGCGACAACGACGAACAACGCGATGAGAGCGATGACAACACCGTACCAGGCGCTTCCTGAAGTCTCCTCTGGCGTTGGCAGAGCTGGTTTCCTGCTGGGAGGCACGTACGTTGGTCTCGGTCTTCTTGTTGTTGTCGTAAAGCGATCACCGATGGCAATATCCGCACACGCCCTAAATTCCTCTTGAGGTCCACATCCCACGGCTCCCGTGCCGTCCGCACAAGTACCCCAATTGTTACCGGCTATATACTTCCATTGCAGAACGCAGTGGGAGCATTCCAAGCCATCGGGCAATTGATACTTCATTTCGTAAACTTTGTTGCCCTCGCGTGGATAAAATTTCGATGTGTTTTTGCCGTCTAACATAAGAACGTGATTATCCAAACACTCTTGGGTGCTAGCATTTGGTTCGTCACACACCCTGAACTCGAAGTAGCCCATGTGACTGGCGGTAAGTTCTACTTTGATTACTATCGTGTCCTTGGGTGCGTATTTCCTCACGATTACGCCCTTTCCAAAGCGACCGCCTAACTCGTGGGGTCGTGGTGTTGGTGAGTCCCATGCGTCACCGCAAATGCCACATTTTCCATTGTTTCTGTTCCATTGCCTCGTAAAACCGCCACAGTAAAGCTCGTGGTCGTTGTAATTGTGTGGGGTGTCGAAGCCAAATCTCCAGGCTGACGCTCGAGATGGTGGCTCGATGAGTCTTCCGTGGCCATCTACTCCTCCCCAAAACACTCCGAGTACTGCTAACAGGCACCATAAGATCTGTAAAGAAAGAAATGTGTTCAATTTTATTATCATGCACATAATTGGAAATACACATAGGTGGAAATTTAGTTTGTGTTTTTTAGAGCAAGTAGCTCAGTGGATAAATAACCTGCCTTCTAAGCCAAGAGTGAGGAATCAAATCTTGATTTCGAAACTAAAAGAATGTTAAACGTATCCACTACTTTCCGGATACTGGATGTAATTTGTATCTTGCCTATTATCTTTTGATGACATAACCTCGAAATTTTCCTCTAATTGCATAAAAAAAGTTAAATGAAGTAAATGAGGATTTTTCGAACGAGAAAGTGACATTCTTTCTTAGTGACTTCTTTTACTTAAAAGACACTTAATATATCCCAGCGCAATCAACTCTATTGGAATTGCTTGGAAGAAATCTCCGTTACCGAATCGGCTATTATATTATCTATTTGTCTATCGTTTAAGTCTGTTGAATCCACAAATTTCATAGTAATAAAATTAAAAGTTACGGACACCGTAGTACAATTTAAAAATATATTATTTATTTATTTAATAAAAATATATGTAATAAATTTTTTATTTATTACCTATTGCAAATTTGATTTTCACGACTGAGGCGTAGTAGGATAACTATGGTACCGTACAGTTTGAGACCAAGATATGACATAAAGTTTAGGAGATTTTTATCGCGAACAATGATCCACACAAAACAAAAATTTACCCAACTAACAAACAGTGATAACTCAAAAAGGGACTTACTTCGCTTGGCAAACTCAAAAATGGACTTAAATTAAAAATCCGCGAACACAAATCAGAAAAATAATATTGTGTGTTTGCGAAGAAGTTAATTAATTATAAGTCTAATTATTACAAGTCGTCGCAAACACATAATATTATCTTTCTTTTTTGTGTTCGCGAATATCACCAAAGTAAAAGTTAGATTGTCCCTTTTTGTAATGGATTTGTAATGCAATGTGACATCTGACTCCATATATTATCTCAGTAATAAAAATTGTAACAAAAAACAATAAAGTTATTTTTATTTTACTGCACTTTGACCCCAATCGTAATATAATATTATAATCCATTTCATGGTTCGATTTGATTACGTCAAGTTACGTCGTACCAATTTATATAAGTGGAACGCTTTCACTGGCCGTGACTGATGGTTATTCCTTTCTTGGTTCACTGTCCATTTCTTCACGGTTCCCATCTAAATGTCACACTCAAATTGATTGATGAAATTTAGTGTGCTTCCCACGCTTCTCAATAATCGACTTTTTCAAACGTTTACTCTTTTAAAAATATGCTAAAATCTCACTCCTTTTCGCTGAGCAAATTGAGCAGTCTCCTTCTAAGTCTAAGGGTTTAAGGGACTAGTAGAGACCTTAGATAACCCAGGTTCTTCATCACTCTCAATACGTTTAGCGTAACGTATCCAGGTGACATTAAAGTCGATAGTCATCACCATCAAAGCTCTTTAGTAGTAATACTACCTATTATTTTAAACTAAAAAAAGAAAATATATTTACTAAATTTCAGGGGAACTGTTACCTAATAAAGACTCGTGAAAGTTTATAAAGCGAAATATTTGTATCTTGTATTGAATAGAATACAATTTCCTGACACATAGATAATTAACAATGTTTATTACCTGACACTGCTTGTCTTTATTTCTTATTTATTATCTGTGCTTTTTTTGTAGAATAAAGATTTCCACCTATCTATCTATAAAGATTTCCATTTGCTATGAAAATAAATTGGCATATGTTCTAAACAATTATCGTTATGAACACATAATGTAATATATTTCAGTAAATAAATGATGATTGTGTACATAGTCAAAAGTTTTACTTAGCTAAGATCCGCGACAAGCAAAACAATAACAGAAAATTAATAATGTGTGTTTTTCTGCTGGATGAAGTGGATTCGGAAGACAACCGAAAAGACTTTTCGGTTGTCTTCTGGAGAGTCTACCATACCTGAAGATGCCTCGTGTTGGGACGAAACACGTGTCGTTTACAAGGTGGAAAAGTGGTAGTGTGTGTTTAGTGTTGTGTATAGTGGTTGGTGGGTGGAGAATTGATGGCCGATTTTCGGTAAGTTTTTGGTTTAAATTCCAAATAAATCCACTTCATCCAGCAAAAAAACACACATTATTAATTTTCTGTTATTGTTTTGCTTGTCGCGGATCTTAGCTAAGTAAAACTTTTGACTGTCCATATAGTGATGGATTTCCGCAAAGTAACGCCTTTAATTATGATTGATTAGGCTATCACCACTTGTAACTTTTATTCACACAAGTGCGTGTGTTAGAATCACGATAAATTAAAAATCAAGCTTAGCTACGACATAATTATACACGGCGTACTAGAATCGGTGTACAGTGTGAGAAACGCAGAAAAACAAGCGATTAGAATACAATGCAACATGATTTCAATGACATCTCACCAGAGGCAAGCGATGATTAGTTCAGTGCTAATGACTTTTTATGACAAAGTCGTGGTAGTATCAAAATTGCCAACAACACCTCTAACATGAAAGTCGTGAGCATATTTGCAATGCCATAGTAGACAAAAATTTATTAATCTACTCCTCACTCCAAGTCCGTGTCATAAATTTGCGTCCAAAATTCTCACCTCACTTTATTGTATTTATATTCTTACCAAAATCACTTGAAATAGTATGTAATAGTAATGAAAAAAAGTAACGAAACTTCAGAATTTTCTTTATATGCATAATTATTATCTGAACATAATTATATCTATTGTATTAATACGTGAAAAAATTGCACATTGCTTGCATAGAGTTTAAGTTCATACGGAGAAGGAAAGTACAGAAACATAAAATTAAATTAAAATTTTAAAAACGTCTATATCTAGTAGAGGACATAATTATCAATATAACAGTAATAATCCACTGCTAGAAATTGGCCTCCTGCAAAATTGGGGAGAGTTGCCGTAATCCCCACGTTTGGGGTCGGATCGGTGATTGTAGATTGTTTTTTAGTATCAGGTACACACCTATATACTGATATATTTTGTACCGGGAATCATACGACAAAAGAACCAATTTATTAAGACTCATTTACTGGTATATTAAATTTTTCTTTTCTTTGATGGCAATTATTTATAACTATTATGCCAGTGTCAAGTAAAATACGATAACATCAAATCTTTTGAAATATTATATAACTAGTTAACTTATCAAGTTATGTATTAATAAAATGGTAGCTATTCTACCAAAACCTTCTATGGACTTTTTCAGTCAACTTAAAAAGTCACGATACACGCATTTATTTCATATCACTTCACTTATATATCTTAATCGAACTATACTATATAATACGCTAACATAATTAAACAATATAACCGATAATAATATAAGATTATAAAAATGAAATAAAAACACAACGTCACTAGTGTAAGTTGGCGGGAAAAGTCAATTAAATTATTTACTTAAATGCAGCAATAAAAAATAACAAAAGACATTAGCTACATTGCTCTATTTTAAATTTCAAAACAACGCCCGCTATAGAAACGAATAGTTGTTTCTTATAGCAGGAAGCCCATGTTGCAATCCCCCGCTAGGACCTGCATAACATAAGAATTGATATTTAAATGCAAAGCGCTATTACTTTCGATAACAACCGCTTATGTATACTATTTTATTACTATTTTGTCCGTGAGGAGCCTTTTAACGCATGTATGGCTTATGGCTTAGGGCTGGGCAGCGTTCAGGAAATTACGTCAAGTCTTCTCGTCGCCCATACCACAAAGTTTGAAGACAAAAGTCTTCAACCAGTGCGTCCTGCCCGTACTCTCTTACGGTGCCGAGACGTGGACACTGACAGTCCGTCTCCTCGCCAAGCTCAAAGTCGCTCAGAGGGCTATGGAGAGAGCTATGCTCGGGGTTTCTCTGGTGGACAGAATTCGAAATGAAGAAATTCGCCGGAGAACCAGAGTCACCGACATTGCTCTTCAAGTTAGCAGACTGAAGTGGCAATGGGCTGGACACGTTTGTCGGAGAACCGACAATCGTTGGAGTAGACGAGTGCTGGAGTGGAGACCGCGACTCGGCAAACGTAGTGTGGGACGCCCTCCTGCTAGATGGAGCGACGATCTGCGCAAAGCGGCTGGCAGAGACTGGATGCGTGTAGCCGAAGATCGGGCTAGGTGGCGCGCCTTGGGTGAGGCCTATGTCCAGCAGTGGACTGCCGCGGGCTGATATTGATGGCTTATGGAAGCTTTTTTGCAGTTGATTTCATTGAAATATAAGTAACCATATATATGTTTCACGGTTTTTATGGAAACAAGCAAAAGGAGAAAAAACCAGAAATGCCGAGAAGGCCTGATGATAAGTGATAACCGTCACCAATGGATATACACATATACGCATAAACACTAATTCACGAGAACATAAATAATAAAAGAAAAAATCGAAAAAAGAAAAATTCACTTCAAAAATTATTGGACCTTTGACTTTAAAAATGAATTTGTTTGAGGCTTTTTTATGTCAAGAGTAATATCGTTTCAGAGTTTTATACCCGTTAAGGCGAACGATGTAGGGATAAAGCCAGTGCTGTGTGAAGGAGTAAGATTTAAATTACCCGTAGAAAAAAGATAGATGTTATTAGAAGCCCCCGGGTATTAGAACTTTGATTTCAGATACACTGGAGCACAAGGATCGTAACGAAATGATAATTTGTCCATGTCCAAACAGGTTAAGTGTGCAGAAATGGGTATTACAATTTTTTTTGTAACCTTAAAACAAAAATAAAATTCAAAATCTTTATAACCCTTGAATTGAATAATAAAGTGGGGATTTAAATATACTTTTCGTTCGATTGCAAAATGTCAAAAAAAATTGTTTCAGCAATTCTTTATATTGTATGTCGCACATGTTCACATGTAATGCAGGTCAGCCGTATTGTTTTATATTTCACCGCCAAAACGTTTGTGTTGCTACACCCATAAACAATTGGTGTTTGTTTGGCAAGCGTCGGTCGAACGGAACGTGAGACGGGTGTAAATAAACATAAAATTTAACAATAGTTTGATTAAGCTATTTGTTTTATTTGCGTTAACTTTAGGCGAGCTACGTGAGGTTCGAAACTTACAGGGTGCACTGTTAAGAAACAAACACGCAATTGTGCCCATGCTTTTCTCTTTCCTTTTACACTTAGCTTAATCTAGTGAAAGGAGAAAAATCCACAAAACTTATTTTGCGGTTCCTCTCTACAGCTTGTCCAAGGTCGGAGGTGATTACTTACTATTAGGTAAAACTGTTTGCTTGTTTGGCTCCTATAAAAATTGCCTTTATCTATTACTTTTTTTTCTGTTGTAAAAAGGCTTCTTAATTGTTAGACCTGATAACTGTGCATATGGACTTTTCCCGCCCACTTACATCAGTGACGTTGTGTTTTTATTTAATTTTTATAATCTTATATTATTTTCAGTTATATTGTTTAATTAGGGTGGCGTATTATACAATATAGTTCGATTAAGGTACAAGTGAAGTGATATGAAATGTATCGTGTCTTTTTGACTGCAAAAGTTCATAGAAGTTTTGGTAGAATAGTCACCATTTTAGTAAGACGTAACGTGACATTTCATATTAGTCCATTTTACTTGACACTGGCATAATAGTTTTAACTAATTGCCATCAAAGAAAAAAATATTATACACTAATATTTCTTATAGCGTAAATATCATCAAATTTCACAAATCATTATTATGTATCAAACCAAATATGTAACCTATAAACAAATTTTCTGTAGAAAAAACCACACTAATTAAACTACTTAGTGTTTGTATGATAAAAACGATTCTTGATATTTATATATTTCATAATATTCATAATATTGATATGGGCTAATTGAGCCCTTGACCCTCAGCTCTGAAAGAAAAGTACATCACCAGTGGAATATTCAGGTCATCTTTTTTTTGCTAACCTTACTCGGTCAAGCGTAATTACAAAATGATTCAGCTTAGATCATTCAAGATGTAACAATCCATTGTAACTAACATTATTATCTCGGTCTTACTGTAAACACGTAACATCTTGATAGAGTGGAGATGTTTTGGCGGAATGCCACAGACTTACAAGTATTACTAAACTAGATCTTTGTAATACAGTCAGAAATAACCGGGTTTTGTTTGTTATAAATAATTTATTTATAAATAATTACCTGTATGTCAAATATTTAATTATTTTAAAATAAACACATAATTATTCAAAAATAAATTATTTGAAATTAAATGAAACATGAAAGAAGTATACTTACAGAAAATTAATAAGAAAGGGATAAAAGGAATTAAAATAGGAGAAAAGTGTACTACAAAAACATATTTTAAAAATTACTTTGTGTTTTTGGCATAAAAGGATACACATTTCTTCCCGTAGTTTTCGTAGGAGACGACGTAAATGGATATCAGAGTGTGACTGTATAATAAAAACCAAAATGCAATCACCAATCCGTCCGCCAACTCAGTTTTGAGGGAAACCAATCAAATGATGTGTCTATATTGTTGATTTTTATGGACAGAAAAACTAATCACACATATTATTAGATCAAGTAATGAAAAAAAATCGACCATGAAATGTATAAGCTTTGTTATTGGACAGCTAGTGTTTAAATTCTAATTTATTTATGTATCACGTTGTAAGTTATGTAATATTGCTGTAATTTAATCAAATTTTGGGAGTCTTAAAGAGTAAATACCTAGTTTTCCGTATTTTGGTATTTCTTGGCAAAATTTACTTGGTAAATTAAAAAATATAATTGAAGATCTAATAGATTAAAATAATTTGATTTTTAATTAAAGAAGCCACATGTCCATACATACTATAAGGATTATGATTTGTTTTTTCAAACTATTAAATTCAAACGTGAACAACCGATCATCAAAATCGACGAAGATCAGGCTAGACATTACGCCTTTGTCCCACAGGCCCAGATTTAACAATGGATTGCCGTAAGATGTTTTATTAAAGAAAAAAAGTCTGTTTTACGAGTATTTATGTATATAAGCACTTCGTACGTATTAGAATTTGATTCAAATACGCAGTTCCGCAGTTTTAAATGTGAAGGCCTCCTAAATTTTATGTCTCCTATTTAATATGTGGTCATCGTTTACGGCAAAACCGTATTAAATTGACAATCTAAAATAATATGTAGATTATAACCCATATTGTTGTATAAAGTTTATAAGATTAATTAGATATTTTATAGAAAATCGTTGGAATATCTTAGAGCCACTCCAAGTGTGTAGTTTGTATGTGATTCTACGTTTTGGGTCGAAAGCAATTAGGTGTACGATGAAGCCATTGCCGAGTAGAGTATAATCTTGAAATAGTGTCCATTCAATTTAAATCTTGATAAAATGGTGGCCGCTTTAACGAAAGTTGCTTTGGCCTTTTGGCGCCACTTTAAGTAGTAAGACACGTTTATTTAATTTCAAATTACGGTTTTTAATAAATAAGCACTACGCATAATAATATTGTTCTTGTATTAAATATTTTTGCATATTTCACCAGCTTCGCGAATGAATATTAAAATTAACTCTAAATTAAAATATAAAATTTGTATCATAGTTTTAATAATAATATTAATTCTCTATTCGCATAATGTTAGTTGTAACAAGATGAAAAAAGATATATAAAAGCTTCATCACATTGCCACTTATGGCGTACAAATTTCTTTAATTATTACATAATATTAAAAATAACTAAAACAATTATTACAGATCTAAATACATAACTAAATATTGTCTATTGTCATTAAAATTATAATTTATTATTACATTTATTTATGTATTACTTACATTCGATCGATCTTTTAAAGTAAAAAAGTCCTTAGTATTATAAATATTGGCGTCTATTAGCCATTCATATAGTCTTTTTTTTAAATAATTTTGTGTTTCATTGGTTTAATGCATGTAATAAATAATGTAATGTAAATGGGAAATACACTTAAAACTCAAGATTTAATTCATTATTAACTTTATTAGCAAACTCTTACCGATACAGTTTTAATTATATTGCCAAGTGAGTTTTGTTTAATACAGACATAAAAGTCGAATAATAAAAAACGTCATTTCTTGAAATGGGCCCCAAAATGCATCGAAGTTTAACAAAGAAAAGCATAAATAACATTTTTGTGGATTGACATATTACAGCTTAAGGCTTTTGTCCCTTAATCGGAGAACTCTTGACGAGGAGGCCCATAAATTGAAGACTAAGATCAATGAGGACGACGATAGCTCGGTAAGGTAACCTTTTTCTTTTTTTTATTTGATGGCAATTAGTTATAACTATTATGCCAATGTCAAGTGAATATGATAACATCAAATTTCTTGAAATATAATCAGTCAGCTTATCACGTTACGTCTTGATAAAATGATGACTACTCTCTCAAAACCTTCTATGGACTTTTTCGGTCAACTTAAAAAGTTACGATACACGCATTTATTTCTATATTGTATAATACGCCACCACAATTAAACAATATAACTGATAATAATATAAGATTATGAAAATGAAATAAAAACAACGTCACTGTTGTAAGTTGGCGGGAAAAGTCCAAGGTAAGGTAACATGCCTATCAATACCTTTGATGAAAAGATAGAAGGGACCATAACAGCAAAGGAGAGGCCAGTGGTGATCCAACTTCTACTGTTGATATCGGAAAGTGGAACGATAACATGATTTTGTGAGTAAAGTTATATAATTTGTTTACCAACAGAATAATTCAAAAAATTAAAGTCAAATGAACAAACCGACATAATCCTTTTAATTATATAGTAATAAAATAAGATGCTCGTGCGAATGGCCGATTTAAATGCGTGCGACAAACGTCTTTTACACGCAGCGAATTGTAAATGAGAGTGAAACGGGCCTCACATTCGAGATTTTAACTACATTTAACGGAACTTTCGGAAGACAGCTGGTTATTAGTTGTGTGAACATAGATAATATAGCCTGACGTGATAACGACGGGAAAGTTAGGTGAAAGAGCGGATTTTGTTTTCAGTTTATTATACTATAATGTTAAAATTATATTAATCTACTGAGTTTAATGTTCTATAAAATATACACCCAAGTATTTAAGTATAACTTGTTTTTTTTTAATTATTTGATAACTGAAGAGTAATAACTGGCTATATATAAGATGAATGGTTTTAAAAATCATGTATTATTCAATAGCTCTTAGACCTTATGCCAAATAAGGAATACATGAATTTCCGTCAATTTTCATCTTTCATTTTTTACGTCATTTTTTTATTAGTTAGTATATTATGCTATTATTAATTATATTTTTGATCTAAGTATTAACGATAGTGTTCAATAAAATCGATCATGCCATAAAATTGAAGTGAAAATAAATAAATGAGTGTATTTTAACTTTTTATATTGACGGTAAAGGGAATTTTGATACAATGGTTACAATTTTTCAAGACACCTTATGTTAAAAGAAATAGTACCCAAATATATATCTAAGTGACTAATTCTACGCAATTGAAATGTATACAGGAAACGTTTTTTCTAATGCGTCAGCAAACTGGACAAAAATGTTAATTATGACGACTAATTAGTTCATCATCGCAAACCCGTTTGGTAATACATTCGTGATATTTAGTTAAAAACGGTATTGGTATTTGTGCGAACTGTTTTATTGCTCTGGTTTCAATTTTGGGAACCGGACATCGTTCACGGTCAACCGAATAGCCAAGACGACATTTTATTATTATTTTTTTATGGCACGGATAACTTAACAAGTATGGACGGCGACATCCAAATTTATAAAAGGCCGTGTCAAAAGTTATAATAAGTATCTTAGTAGTGGGTGTAAAACGCGGCATGTAGCATGAAGTTTACTTTAAATTTATACAGTTGCTGGATTAATTTTTCGGCAAATATTTTTATTTATATATTTTATTTATAATAAAATTTATAGATAAAAAATTATTTATATATTATTACTAGTGGTTGTCCAGTGGTTGATATTCGACCATAGTTCTTAAAATTTATTTCAATAAGTTTATAATATAAAACATACATTATACTATTATTTTATATATATATATATATATATATATATATATATATATATATATATATATATATATATATATATATATATATATATATTAATACCATAAATATTTGTACACTCTGTCTCCATATGAACTTAAACTATGCTAAATGTCACATTGCTCCGAACGCGTAATGTGTTGAAAAAGGGAATTTAAGTTTTTTTCTTCGCGTATTAATATTTGAATTATTCCTTAAATAACTTAATTAACTTCCCAAAATAGTATAATGGCGAAGGTACCGCGGGTTTAATCCAAGGATCGGGATAAATATATGTATGGTTTATATATATTTATTCTAAATCCAGATGTTTTAGTAACATTTGCTTTAATAATGTAGACGGAAAAGACAAACAAGCAAACATTTATATATACTAAATTAAATCGGATAGAGAAGTCTCATAATCTAAATGTCAACTCACTAAAAAAACTTATAAACAAATGGCTATCCAACCTGGCATATAATCCTACAGAATTAATATTAAGTAAACATTAGCTAGTTTAGTAGCAAAAAAAATAATTAAACATATAATAAAACACACGCACACACTGAAAAAAACACACACAAAAGCGTGATTTTTATGTAATTTTTTTTTTGTAAATTGTGTTTCTTTTGGTTGTATAATTTAGTTTATAGATTCTTATTATAAAAATAAAAGTAAAATATATTAATTAAGTATGGCAATTAGAATAATATATGTAATACATAAATGTGTCACAGATGTGAGATTCGAAACCATTCACATCGAAAACGATAGCATCGCCACTGAGCCAATAACATTGTGGTGTATAAATTTCTATAAAAATTAGACAAGTAAGATGTGAAGCCATACACAGCGCTTTCACCGCAGGTCACGTGACATTGAACCCCGATGGAATTCGCGACTCTTTCTATCGGGTGTATTTTGCACTTTCACAGTGTGATGGCATTTTATAAATAAACATATATAATCGTTAGAAAACAAATACACTAATAGCCGCAAATATGATAGTCGTTTTTTAAAAGAGAAGATTAGCAATAATATTTATAACACGACTAGAATAATCGGTCCATGTTGTCCAGAAATTATCAATCCCACAAATACACGAATAGAATTTATTACACAATTTTAATCAGAAAAATATTTTTCTAGTGTCAGTGACCTAATCTTCTTATTCTTTCTCGTCATTGTCTTGACAAAGCAGTCGTGGTTGTTATGTAATTGTATTAATTATATCTTAATATATCAAGTTTGCTAACTTATCGAGGGCTATGCTCGGAGTTTCTCTAGTGGATAGAATTCGAAATGAAGAAATTCGCCAGAGTCACCGCCATAGCTCTTCAAGTTAGCAGACTGAAGTGGCAATGGGCTGGACAATTTTGTCGGAGAACCTACAATCGTTGGAGTAGACGAGTGCTGTAGTGGAGACCGGGACTCGGCAAACGTAGTATGGGACCCCCCCCCCCGCTAGATGGAGCGACGACCTGCGCAAGGCGGCTGGCAGAGACATCTAGTCTCTGCCAGCCGTGTTGCCGAAGATCGGATTTAATAATTGAATAATGATTTTGGGAGTACTGGTTGCTTGTAGATTATCAACTCAAATTAATTAGAAAAAAATCATCGGGACCCTATCACTGGACTGCGTATTTAAATGATAATACTTCACGTAGTTTTATTACGCGTGGGTAAAATTTTAAAACCTTTCCAATCCATGTGCGCGCGCGCGCAAGTCGTTTGTAAACGCTATCTGTAAAAGGAAAACACTCTTAATTACCTAACGGATACAGAAAGCGAATGAAAGTCAATCAATTTATCCGATTTCATTAATTCAAAAACATCCAAATCAATCATTTATACGTCGTGAATTTATGTAATTACAAAATTGTTTTTTTTTTATTTTCAGTGTAGTTTTAAAATATTATATTATTTATAATCATACGTTTACAATCGCATCCATATTGAGAACAGGCTGTTTTAGTTGACTTTGTGGATGAATACGATTTTAAAACTTTAAAATGTAAATTTTGTGTGTAGCATAATTGAGATTGTATGTTCAAAAAGTCACACTTATGCAGAACACTGCATTTCGAGTAGTAAGCCACAGATCGTTATCGCTCCTTGCCATCCCTTACTTTGCTAATCTTTTCTTGCCACAGACAAATATTTGATTTTTATTTGACTGAATTTGATTTTATTGACTGTATTTCGAGTAGTAAGCCACAGATCTTTTCTTGCCACAGACAAATATTTGATTTGTATTAGACTGAATTTGATTTTATCGACTGAATTTCGAGCAGTAAGCCACAGATCGTTATCGCTCCTTTCCATCCCTTACTTTGCCACAGGTAAATATTTGATTTTTACTTATGTATATAATTTTTTGATTATATAATCCCGATAAACAATGAAAATTTCTAATGTTAGTTGAAAGAACCCATTATATATTTGCGTGAAATGTAATGGTTTACTCTACTCTAGGTTTCTGCGGTAGAAAGGAGGTTTGACAAACTAAATTATAGTGGTTACAGTAAAACTTAGCAGAATTATTGCAAAAGTGAAATTTAATTTGTTTGTATCATTTTGAAAGCTTTGGGTTATTTACAATTAATGTTTCATAAATATATATGTATATACAAAATGACAAAGAGAGTAAATAAAAACTTTGTTCTACTGTCTAGTAGAAGAAAGGTTTTATTATCTCTCTATGTTATTTTGTATGTAAATTAACTATCCTACTTTTCCTACTTAATATTATAAATGCAAAAGTTTGTGAGTATGGATGTATGTTTGTTACTCTTTCACGAAAAAACTACTGGACGAATTTGGATGAAACTTTACAGTAATATAAGTTATACATCGGAATAATATATAGGCTACAATTTGTAATGATTTTATGTAATTTTGGTCGTGATTTAATTTTACTATTAAGTAAAAAAAATATATTTATTTAAAATGATCTATCACGAAATTTAATGTGGCAGACCAAATTCCATGCGAGCGAAGCCGCGGGCAAAAGCTAGTATTATATATATATATATATATATATATATATATATATATATATATATATATATATATATATATATATATATATATATATATATATATATATATATATATATATACATAAAATCATCATTAGTTTACATAGTAGTAGTCTTCTAAAGCGTAGGTCTTCCTAAATCTGACAGCAATGAAACTGACTGCTTTTGAGTGTTCTAATATATTTTTTCAGAAAATCTCGTTTACTACGTTCTCGTGTACTCGTTTACTCTAATTTACGTTTTTACTACGTTTTCGCTTTTTGCAATAGCTGTAATATGTTATAATATCTATTTTTTATAGTCTGTGGTCACGCATCAGGGAAAGCGTTATCGGTTAGACAACGCTCAGGAAACAAAAAGTAAGATGTGAGAAAAAATTGCTGCGTTTACAATCAAAATGTAAGTATAACCAACGAGTTATCTCACTTCCTGGGAACAAGTTTAGGTAATCGTAAATTACAGCACACGCTTACAACAATGGCTAATAAAGCCTGCTATTTTATATAATATCACGAAGATTCATCTTATTGTAATGATATGTTCCCTTTAAAATACTTTGACCACGGAAACTCCTTAATATAATCATTAATGTTGTTATAAGTGTTACGATGGTGAAAGTTCCATTTGAATTAGTGGCAATCCAGTAAAGTGGGTTTTTCTACAAAATTTCTTTACAAACTACCACTCTGGGATACTCTATAATACTATACACTGTCATCAGTTATCGTCAGTTGTATATCTGAACCGATACGACATTGGAACCTTCAAAAATCAAGCCTACACATTTCTCAAAGGCCTTCAATCAATCAATTCAAAATGAGGGATAAAGCGAGGATTGAAGAAAAATTTGTTTGTCGTTTTTTTATATCAAGATGTAACAGGGCAACTCCAAGAGTCCCAAGTTAGGCAAAGTGTAGACGTTGGCCAACCTGCGCGCATTGACCAATCACGCAGGTTGGCCAACATCTACACTTTGCCTAACTTGGGACTTTTGGAGTTGCCCTGTTACAAAGAGGAAATGTACTAGAGTTTTGTCCAACTATCTCTCAGCTGTAGATTCAAACCAATAACCGTTGAGGCGAAGGGTTTAGAGATCTGTGCAGTGTGAAGGAGTAAGATGCATTAGATTATCCGTGGAATGTAGATAGAGGTTATTAGAAACCACTAGAACCAGATATTTAATCATTGATTGCAAAAAAAATACAAGGATCGTTTAAAATTGTATAATAGTTATGTAATAAACATGTTAGTCCATATATATTAAAATAGTTATTACATAAGTACTATGCCAGCCGTACTGCTTACAGCGACAAACGGGATCTTTAGGGGATTTTATTTTCGATAAAAATGAAATTCTTCCAAATGAACTTAATTTATTATATTCATTGTACATTTATATATTATTCATACTTTATTCACACTTCATCAATTTATATTTTTATATCTCAATTTCTTATGCCGGAAGGTGACATGTGTATCGAAAGACATAAGTCGAACTAATCTATTTGTTTTAAAAAAACAATTTATTTCTTTTTTATTTTAAATTACGAATTGAAAAGAAAGAAAAGAAGTAATATTATATAAAAGATTTTAATTTATTCAAATAAAAAGTTTAATTACATTAGTGATACATTTTTTAATGTATCTCTATCACTACAGTACTTAGAATATCTCTAGTTCATGACTGGACACACTGTATATTCTAGGTAAACAACTTTTTTTACCTTTGAACGATTTGTAAAAATTAACGTTTGCTTATAATTATACCAATGAGAGAACTTCCTCATTGATCACTTTTTTATTCTAGTTTTAAAATTTTTAGTCTTTCTGTCGCTTGCTTATCAGAAGTTACAAAATAAAGCAAACCGCTGGAAATAGATGGTTAATTGCAAAACAAGTAAAGCGTGTTGTGCAATGCACTTGTAACTCTACACCATCGTAATAAGAATGGTGTCGATTTTACAATATGTGGTCAGTTTGTTGACTCTGTTGTCACTAGTTTCCTGTTGAATGCTCTAACTTCTTCGTTACAGCATTCAACAGCATCTTATCCTTAAGATATAAACAATATTTATATGCATATATGTACTTTTGTAGTAATATTGTTTTAATTCGTATAAATAGCTTGATGACTTAAATATAAAGGAAACTGCAGCATTAAGTTTCTGTAAAAAAGTTTTCAAATAAACATTTCTATTTCTATAATTATAGAAATAGAAAGGTTAGATACTTTTTATATAATTTCAAACAAATACTACGGACTTCAATTTTAAAGAGGAATTTGTTTAATGCTTTTTAATGTCATTCTAAAGTTTTATAGCGGTTAAGGAGAAGGATTAAGAGATAAAACCAGTGCAGTGTGGAGTAATATATGTATATGATTATCTGTTGATAGGAGACAGATGTTATTAAAAACATATAATATGACTTCTCCAGCTAACTTACATCAGTGACGTTGTGTTTTTATTTCATATTCATAATCTTATATTATTATCAGTTATATTGTTTAATTATGGTGGCGTATTATGCAATATAGTACGATTAAGGCAAATAAGTGATATGAAATGAATGCGTGTATCGTAACTTTTTAAGTTGACTGAAAAATTCCATAGAAGTTTTAGGCAAAATAGCCACCAATTTTATTACGACGTACCGTGACAAGTTGACTAGTTACATTTCAAATGATTTCATATTATTGTATTTTACTTGACGCTGGCATAATAGTTATAACTAATTGCACCCAAAGAAAAGAAAAAACATATATCCTCCTCAACCGCTTTCTAAACAACTGTAGAAAAGATTGACTGTCCGTGTTAATATAACTAAGAAATTTTTTGCTTCTAAATTTGCCTTACTCTTCTGGCTTAATTTATTTGTTTTTAATACTTTATTGTATACAAAACAGGAAATACAAAAATTAAAAGGAAAGAAGATGTACAAGGGCGAGCTTAACTCAAAATTGAGTTTTCTTCCAGCAAACCCAGGAGTGAAAGAAAGATAAGATAAGCTGTGAGGATAGAAATAAGAGTACAACAACAAAATATAATAATAATATACATAACAATACATACTATATAAAACCATACATATATATATATATATATATATATATATATATATATATATATATACATACATATATATATATATATATATATATATATATATACACATAAATATATACATATATAAATATTTTATACTGAAAGGAAATGTTCTTTAATTCTTCTCTTAAATACATCCAGTGAGAGGCTATCACGTATAGTATGTGGGAGAGTAAAGTAAAGAAAGGATGTGAGTCGCCGTCGAATAGGCAACCACTTCAACCGGACCCGAAATTTGGATACATGATCGTACTTCCGAAGTCCAAAAATGAAGCGGATGCACAAATTCTGCAGACGCTCGAGTTTGTCAAGGAGCTTTTCTGTTGCATCAAGAAAACAGAAAACAGTTAATTAAGTGTACTGTTTCTCAAAATCAGCGAGAAAGGAAAATATCACGTGGACCCTTGAATAGGAGAGAATATTACTAAATTCTGAATTCTTTTCTTGTGTGGAGTGCGGACAAATGATATAAATGAATAATGCATCTCAAGCCACTGCCCATTCGGAAGTGGACAACGGCCTTATATTGCCTCGTGTTGTATTCCGCACACGTATTGTTGAACTATTTCATACTTTAAATCTAGACGTTTAAAATGCAAATTCAAGGTACGGTTGTTATAACGTTTTAGTTACAATGCGGAATAAAATTTGTGTTATACATTTTTATTTTGTTCCTCGTTGTCTGATTTATTTTTGTCTTTGTGATTTTATAAAGAGCATTTTTAAGTTTATTTCCATTGATTAGTGGATATCGCCTTATAATTCGTTAATTAAGAATTTCACATATTTTATTTTTTTTATAAAATTACTTTGTTAAAAGAAAATGAGAGAGAGTTGCACTTAATGTCAATTAAGATACTGTTGTGGAAATGGCGAAATATATAATGTATTTATAAACAAACCATTTTTAAGATAAAAATGACTAATTTATAAGAGGCGGCTGGTTTTGCAATTAAGATGGTAAATAAAACTCACTGTCGGAGTGGATGCAAGGAGTGCAGAGGGTTAAGATATATGGGAAGGTAATAAGACGCAGAAGACATTTTTAAAAATATATTTCAGGTAAGCAAATGTGCAAGCGAGTTTTTTAACGTTAAAAAAATCTCCGTTAAACCGTACAACTAATTTCAATGAAATTTTGCTTGGGTATTCGGGTGTAGGAATTGCAATCCCGCAAAATGGGATCACGCATTCCCGCGGGATCCCGCTGCTTTATTAATCTGCTGGATCGCGCACCTTTCAAGCGCGGATCCGCGGATCTTATAAGTTTAGCATAAATTGCGAGTAGCTCTATCTAAGAGAAAGTTGTGATTTGATTATTAGCCATTATATGAATAACAATGAATTAAAAAATGTAAAGCTGTTGTTAAGAGTAAGGGTAAAATTAAACAAAACTATTAAACTATGCCAAACATTTAAAGATGAATCTAAGAAAACAGATTATTAATTATTTATACCTAATTAATTGAAAAGAAATAATTTATGTTGCTTAATGTAAGAAATGTTTAATAAAAGTTGATTTTTACACAAAAGAAATTTATAACATAATTTCAAGGATGCGGGATTCCGCGGGATCGCACATCTATCCCGCGGGATTGAATTAGCTGCGGGATTGCAATCCATATTCGGCTGGTTTCAGCTTGAAAGGTAGGATAATTTTGACCCCAATAGGTGGCGTAATTTTCAAGATCTAAAATTTAAAAACAAATCTGATTCCAGATCCAAATTTTTAATCTGTGGCAAGCACGTCTCCGCGAGTCCACTAGTTTAATTTTATATTATACGTCATCGAATTTCATGAACGTGGAGAAAACTAAAATTAAAAAACTTTAGTTTAAATAAAGAACAAGAAAGTGCCATACAAACCATCTCTACTGTGGCGTAACAACTGCCCAGATCTTATAACTGTCACATACATAGGACTTTATATAGATAGATACGGTACGCTAGATTAATACGTGAGTATTCTATTATAACGTATCGCGTCATTCTGTTGTTTAAGCAATTTTCTCGTGTTGCGTTGCGTTCGTTGAAGTCGTTTACATCGTACGTAAAATATATAGAACACGTATATGTATGTGACACAGGGCTGTCAAAATTTATTTTTAACTACTATTTTTATTTATGTATGGTATGAATATATATATATATATATATATATATATATATATATATATATATATATATATATATATATATATATATATATATATATATATATATATATATATATATATATATATATTTGCGAAGCGCGGATCTTAGCCGAATAAAAATTCTGACTGTTCACATACGTGAATGACCATTAAGCGAACCAATCCCCGACCAGGATATAGCGTGCGGACGAGAGCATTGAGCATCAAGCTCGCGATTGGCAGAGCGTGAACGATTCACTTCCACAATGTATTCACGAATCATAATGTTTGGATGTGCGATAACTTGTAACGCATTAATGCTAGTGTGGCGTGGTATTATAGCGAGATATTAATTAATTTTATAAGAGAGTTACGTAAACTACTTACTAATTACCTTATCTTCCAATGAGTATGGCTAACCATAGACATTAATAACATCAAAGGTACTGCAGATTTTTAGATCGTAGTGTTATTCTGGTTTAGTGTTGATCATTAATAAAAAAAATAGTTTTACTTTTGTAATAGAGACAACCCAATCACGTTAAAAATACGTTTAAAATCCTTTATATTAATAATAAAGGATTTTATATGTATTTTTACGTGATTAATTTTATTTCTTAGTGACTTTTCGTATTAACGAAAGGTTTTAAAGTTAAGTTTTTTTGTATTAATGAAAAGAAATAAACGTTTGTCGGTAATTAGTCTGATTAATTGAGTCAGGCGTTACTTTGCGGAAATCCATCACTATGAGGACAGTCAAAAGTTTTACTTAGCAAAGATCCGCGACAAGCAAACAATAACATAAAATTAATAATGTGTGTTTTCTTGCTGGATGAAGTGGATTTATTTGGAACTTACCGAAAAACGGCCAACAACTCTCCACCCACTAACCACTATTCACAATACCAAACACACACTACTACTTTTCCACCTTGTAAACGACACGTGTTTCGCCCCAACACGAGGCATCTTCAGGTATAGTAGACTCTACGGAAGACAAAGGAAAAGTAATGTTCAGTTTTCGGTTGTCTTCCGTCAAATGTCAAATAAATCCACTTCATCCAGCAAGAAAACACACATTATTAATTTTCTGTTATTATTTGCTTGTCGCAGATCTTAGCTAAGTAAAACTTTTGACTGTCCACATGGTAATTAGTCTATTGATTATCGAACAAGATTTGCTATCCTTGTCGTTTGTATACATATATATGACAGAGCAACACTACGCCAGCGCGTTCTATAGCAAAAAAATAATAGTTAATAGATAGGTGTACCCCATTACGTTATTTCATTTTAGACTTATAAACTGCAATCAATCAATACTAATGGTGTGGTTCAAGTATTAAATGAAACGCCAAGAAGAAACTACAATATCATCGATCTGGCCAAGGTTTCCAAACAATCACCTGTTTATGTTTACAAGATTCGTATTGAAGGCAGTTCAAGGCGTTGTTTTTATCGATTGTTCAGTAAAGCGAAAATAATACTAAAAAAATATATACAACGTATGAAAACAAAAAATAATAAATAAAGAAAAGTGATATTAATCAGAACGTTAAGTAATTATTTTTAAATATTTTTCCAATTTGAGTTATTATTCGTTTCTCAACCTTTAAAAGTTGATATATGAAAACAAATGATAATAATATGAATATTACTAAATATGCAATATATATTTCTTAAATTAATGTATGCTATTCTGTTCCATCGATGACCAATTGGCGTATATAACCAAAATCGGATAACCATAGTCGCGGGTTCGACCTCCGCACAAGAATAAATATAATGTATGGCCTACTGATATTTATGTTTTTGATTAACCCGCCAATCCGGATTGGTCATGCGTGGTGCGTTAATTTCCGTTCCTTCAAAAATGGGGAAGCCCGTGCCCAACAGTGGGACATATGTGTATTGTGAATAAAAAATTCTGTTCTATCATCATGAATACAGTTGTCCATATACAGAGTCCACTGTACAGTACAAAATCGAGCGGCGTTGGCTCGCACGTATGTCAGACAGACTGAGAATCACAATTAATTTTTTTACAATTATTTTATTTATTGATTTTGATTGGCCAATTTGTTAATGTATAATATAATTCATTAATATAAAAACAATTTATATAAAATGTAATGTAATTCATTAATAAATTAACTTCAGTTGGAAGAGTTTCACTACATTAAAGATAAAAACCTCCTAAAGATCCCGTGTCGCCGTATCAGTAGGGCTGGCACGCTATACTACCATGGGTTGTAGTACGATGTTGGTGTCATGACACCCAAGAATGACAACTGTTACAACCAATTAAATTCTAATAAACTTCGAGTATGATGAAAAACCAATAACCAATCCATGGCATTCTTACTGAGCGCATTTATTTTTACCCTAACTGTAATAGACAGTTATAACAAATAACACGACGTTAGTTAACCACACAATTCCGAGCAAATACGAACAGAGTGAATCAGCAGTGAGTCAAGTCAAGCCATCGTCCGGACCAACAGCTGATATCGACAAACGCAAACTGAATTTGTAATTGTTTCTAGTGAAAGTTGATGCGTGTTGCAGATATTAAATAAAAAAAAATATGAACGATGATAGATACATAATACTTTTTGCAGTAAGAACTTTTTATATCGCCTTAACAGTTGCATAAGATACTTATAACAGACTAATAACTCATCGGTTCGAAGTAACTTTGACATAATGATGCAAAAACTTATATTTTTTAAGGAAGAGGAAATGACATTTCATCGTAATAATTGTCAGATACGGCAGTCCAGCGCTGGATTATCCTCACCCGCAGCGTACGACCTAACTAAAACCCCACGGTGTTCCTTTCTGCGCCATTCTTCGAAACTGACGGGAAAGCTGTCACATAGTACCGTAGTTCGTAAAAGTTTTTGACTTGGTAAGTGTTTTGTATGCAATATGAAAAAAAACTAGAGATGGGATTTTAAAGTAATTCAGTATGGGGTCTGAGGTAGTAGTTCATTTGAAAAAGGAGTCTCTGACCCAATATAGGAAAAAAAAAGAGTTGGATATTCAGATTCAACATTCCAAATGCCTTCATCATCATCATCAGCAGCCTGCGGCAGTCCACTGCTGGACATAGGCCTCCCCCATGGAGCGCCACCTAGCCCGATCTTCGGCTACACGCATCCAGTTTCTGCCAGCCGCCCTGCGCAGATCGTCGCACCATCTAGCCGGGGAGCGTCCCACACTACGTTTACTGAGATGCGGTCTCCACTCCTACACTCGTCTGCTCCAACGATCGTCGGATCTCCGACAAACGTGACCAGCCCATTGCCACTTTAGTTTGCTAATCCGAAAGGCTATGTCGGTGACTTTAGTTCCAAATGCCTTAACACACATAAATACTACCACTTAACGCTTATATTCTGTGAGGTTATAATACTTTTCCAGACGAGCCGACTCTTTTGTACTTTAAAATTCTTACACCACTAACCAAATATGTTAGTTATAAAGTGAAAATCAAGTCGCCTCAAAGCTTGCCAGAGGCACATGTCTAGCGTTGGGCTTTTATACTGTCGTTTAGAATATTAGAATAAAAAAATAAGGTATTTAGTCACGCACGTAGTCCACGCACTACTGTTTGCCTTCACCTTTAGCCTGCCATTTTATTTGTTAGAATTCAGTGATACTAGAACGAGGCATGAGTCATTGCATTTATCTCTTTAGAATTCTTAGAAACAAATAAATATTTTTGGAATTATTTTAGATTGTTATAAGATCTGCATTCAAAGTTATTCTCTAATAATAATAATATGACAAAGTCAGTTAAAGATCTACATAACATTCTATTTTTAGAAAGGTATAATTCATTTTCTTGTTTTAAATAAATTTTAATAGTTTTAAATAGTAGTCAATTTATCACACATGTGTATGTAGTCCTTATAAAGAAGCAAAGTGAAAAATTATTTTATTTTCATTTCTACGGAACACAATAAATGTTGTATTTTTTATAAGAAAACAAAAAGAAAATTTGCAAATGGTGAAGTTGCCTCAAAAGTACATTTCTTCCAGTCAACCTTATAAGTAAATTAAATGATAGTAACCAAGCTATGTTATACTAAAGTCACCGAGATTGCCTCTCGAATTAGCAAACTAAATTAGCAATGGGCTGGTCACGTTTGTCGAAGATCCAACAATCGTTGGAGCAAACGAGTGCTGGAGTGGAGACCGCGTCTCGGTAAACGTAGTGTGGGACGCCCCCCGGCTAGATGGTGCGAAGATCCGCGCAGTGCGGCTGTCAGAAACTGGATGCGTGTAGCCGAAGATCGGGCTAGGTGGCGCTCCATGGGGGAGGCCTATGTCCAGCAGTGGACTGCTGCAGGCTGTTGATGAAACCAAGCTATGTCCTACATTATTAATGCCTTGCCTAAACTAGATGGAAAGTCAAAACCTTACTCTGCTAAGATCAGCAAAAACAAATAAGCACAAAAAAATTTGCATCAAAAAATTAGCTTCACACCACAACTTCTTCATACAGTATTAATATGCATCGTCATTTTCTGATTTTGCAGACTTTATAGAAGACACTTGATGAAATCATTTATTGGGTTTAATCCATGAACCCTATAACTTTTAACTATCATTTAGATTGGTATTTCTGTGCTGGTTCATGATCACAATGTTATTTCTTTTGATTTGTTTTTGCGAATCTTATGTTAATTATCAAAGTAAGTTTTGACTTTGTCTTTTTTCCCGCCAACTTACATCAGTGACGTTGTGTTTTTATTTCATTTTCATAATCTTATATTATTATCAGCTATATTGTTTAATTGTGTTGGCGTTTTATATAATATAGTTCGATTAAGACTTATAAGTGAAGTGATATGAAATAAATGCATATACCGTGACTTTGTAAGTTAACTGAAAAAGTGCATAGAAAGTTTTGGTAGTATATTCATCATTTTATCAAGACGTTCACGTTATGAAAAGCTGACTAGACATTTCAAGACATTTGATATTATTCCATTTTATTTGACACTAACATAATAGTTTTAACTAATTACCATCAAAGAAAAGTTTTCACGGATTTTCTTAGTGACAAGTGTCTATAATCGTCTCATGTAAGACCTACCACGTGTCCGTAGAAAGAAGGGTTGAACCTCGATGTCGAGTAATGATGATGATTATCTTAAAACACTATTGATTATAGCAATAATGGTACAAAGTAACTCAAATCATTCCTTAGTCCCCTCATTTATGCGTAACTTTATATTAAACGTGTAAAGGGGAAATATTTTAGCGAGCAACTTCAAGGCCACTCAATAAGCGACTGAGCGTCGATACAAAGTTATGTAATATCGACGAAATAAATAATTTGGTTTACTAAAGTCATTATAAGACAAGTGCTTCCTTAATTAAAGGAAACACAAAATTGTATGTTATTTTAGGATTCAATAAATTATAAAATAATAAATAAATATATTTAACACTGTAAGTATCAGTGTACTTTTCCCGCTATGAAAATGTTTGTCATAATTGCCTCGCCCTATTTAATAATAATAAAACCATAGACCGATTTTTTTGTCTATGCGCAAAACACTGAAGAAAATGTATTGCTGTCTAAAATGGGATGTAAACGCTAGCATAATACTTTGTTTCGTCATCTGTTTACAAAAAACCTGCATGTGTTTTTACGTACATATAAAAGAGTGAATCTAATTGTAAATATATAAGATATAGTTAAGGAAGAGGAACAGACTTGGTTCTCCAACCCTTATCACTTACCGAACAAAGCATAATAAGGGAGACACTATTTAGAATGTTGCAAGAGTGTGTTAATTCTTTGTTAGAGCCCATTATAGCTACAGGCAAAAAGCTGGTAAAAATAAAATGTTTTGCTGAATTAAAAAAAAATACAGTGTACAGATCTACAACATAAATGATGACTTATATAAGAATTGCTCATTAAATAAAATTAGATGTGATGATGTAAATATTGCAAAGTGTCTACGTTCTCACGTATATTTCGTCTTAAACAACAAAAGGTTATAAATCAAAAGATCACGAGCGAGACGAAGACGAGTGATAAAATAAGTCGTGGCCTTGAAATAAGTTCAATTTTACATCTTTTTTGGCAAATGGCAACAAAGGCGTTAAATATAGGATATTTGACGCCTTTGTTGTTTAAGTTGCGGATATCCTAAAAATTCTGATTCGAATAATTTAATTAAAACATTTTTTTACGGGGTGGGAAGGCGACGATGCGGCAAGCGTATGACCTGATGAAACGCAATGTCACCCAATTACACCCGCAATACCATTTGACATGCAACAGCGTTGCCGGTCTTTGAGAAATACAAACGTTGCATATATTTTTTCCAATATCGTATCGGTTCGAAAACACCGCTGCAAGTATAGCTGGTTCCACAGAGTGGCGGTGCGTCGAAGAAGGTAGGAGAAAAACGCGCCGTATTCAGATGGTAAAGATGAAACTTAGGAAAACGGTGAATATGGTATTTATTTAATATGTGGTTTAGAAGTTGAACAATTTCTCAAATTACTTCACATAATAAATTTAATAGTTACAGTTCATACCAGGATGACACATCTTCATTTAAAGATTAAGTAAACACATACTATTTTACATAAATATTGTAATTTAACCAACCGGTTTGGCCTCATTACGGCATCATCAGGGCTTACAAGGTGTTATTCACTATATAATATGTAATAAATGATAATTAATCGTATGGTCGGTACATGACCAAATGCCACCATTAAAAGCTACTTATATAGAAGACAACTCATCTAATCCTGTAGACAATGGATCGATCGATCGCTGACGATTCAGATCACTGTATTGGATACGGTATAGAAGACGGCGCTTAACAGAGCGATCGTGGTCGTCATGAGGTACTTGTAGAGGCAGTTATTTGTCTCTGTTCTCTTGTTACGATTTAGGTTTTTTATTAGATTAGTTTTTTTTCTTTATTATATTCTATGCTGAAAGTTACGTTTAAATATAGATAGAGGCAGTTATTTGCCTCTGTTCTCTTGTTACGATTTAGTTTTTTTATTAGATTAGTTTTTTCTTTTTTATGTTCTATGCTGAACGTTACGTTTAAATATAGGTAGAGGCAGTTATGTGTCTCTGTTCTCTTTTTACGATTTAGTTTTTTTATTTGATTAGCTTTTTTCTTTTTTATGTTCTATGCTGAACATTACGTTTAAATATAAGTAGAGGCAGTAATTTGTCACTGTTCTCTTGTTACGATTTACTTTTTTTATTATATTAGCTTTTTTTTTCTTTATTTTATTCTATGCTGAAAGTTACGTTTAAATATAGGTAGAGGCAGTTATTTGTCTCTGTTCTCTTGTTACGATTTAGTTTTTTATTAGATTAGCTTTTTTTTTCTTTATTATATTCTATGCTGAAAGTTACGTTTAAATATAGGTAGAGGCAGTTATTTGTCTCTGTTCTCTTGTTACGATTTAGTTTTTTTATTTGATTAGCTTTTTTCTTTTTTATGTTCTATGCTGAACATTACGTTTAAATATAAGTAGAGGCAGTTATTGGTCTCTGTTCAACAAATTCCTTAAGGCTGTATATATATTTTCCCCGAGAATCGAATCCGCGACCATAGCCTCCAACTAACGCCAAGTAACGTAACGTAATTTCGCTACTGAGCCGATTAGGTTTAATTATAGTTAATGTTAGGTCATAATGATTAAATCGATTTATACTTAATGCATATTAAGTATGAATGTATCCGTTTAAGCTAAAAAAAAAACTAAATTATTTACACATTTTAGAAGTTTATAAATCCTAATAAATTGAATATTCGTTATTAAAAAAATATATTTTTCATAGATGCAAATCAAAAGTATTTGGCTATATGTAAAGTTTAGAAAAAAAAATACAAGAATTACATAATATTGTTTTAAATTTCCAAGTTTTGGTAGGCGAGCCATTGGCCACTCATAACAAAGGTCCTTATACCAGTTGTTACTTTTACTCAAAGGACCATGATCCGAATAACGCGTAAAGAGAAAAGGTAAATAACTTACATGCATATTTAGCGTTGCAATACAGAACAAACTCGAAGGCCGGACGCGTGGTATTGTTACCATGAAATGGTATAAAGTATAAAAGTCACAGAACACAAACTTTCTTTCGAGGAATTTTCTAACACCGCGGAAACCGGCTCAATTATATTCTCGCCCCAACACGTTTACACTCCTTGGCCGTACATCGTCGACTAACGTAACGTAACGACCAAGTTGTTAAAAAAAAAACAACTTTCCCAGCGGCCGCGGCTTTACCGCTTGGTTGGATTTGACAGGACGTACAATTACAATAATATCATTCATAATTAATTGAATAATTTTGAGATAATTGATGGAGTCAAGTGTTACTTTGCGGAAATACATTATGTGAACAGTTAAAACTTTTACTCAGCTAAGATCCGCGACAAGCAAACAGCAATAGAAAATTAATAATGTGTGATTTCCTGCTGGATGAAGTGGATTTACATGTGACTTTAAACTAAATCTTACCGAAAAACGGCCGTCAGCAACTCTCCACCCACCAACCTTTATACACAACACCAAACACACACTACCACCTTGCAAACGACACGTGTTTCGCCTCAACACGATGCATCTTCAGATATAGTTGCCTCTACGGAAGACAACCGTTAAGGAAATACATTACAAAGTCTTCTTATGGACAGTCAAACAGATTTTTGATAAGATCCGCCAACACAAATCAGTAAAATAATATGTAGACAGTTAGAACTTTTACTAACGTTAAGTTTTAAGACAACCGTTAAGTCTGTCTTCGTGTTGAGGCGAAACACGTGACGTGTGCAATGTGGAAAAGTGGTAGTGTATGTTTGGTATTGTTGATAGTGTTTGGGAGGTGGAGAGTTGCATGGAGCCATTTAGTTTAAGTTCTCCGTAAATCCATTTCTTCCAGTAGAAAATCACACATTATTTTTCTGTTTTTGTTTCTTTGTCGTGGATCTTAGCTTAGTAAACGTTCTAACTGTCCACGTAGTAATGGATTTCCGTAAAGTAACGCCTGACTCCAATAATAAGTAAAATAATATTTAGTGTTTGCGAAGAAGTATATAGAGATTTACTTAGGTATATCCAACACTTCGCCATAGTCACTAAGGTTGACAATGTCAAACACACATTATTACCGCGAATATTATCACCGCCGTCGTGTTTTTTGTGAAAAGTGATATTGTGTTGGATCTCAGTAAAATTAGTTTGACTGTTCATCTTTAAATCATTTTATTAATTATAGCCTATTTCCGGGTTCACTGTCGCAGCCTGTAGATAATCATTAAAAAGAAAGCGAAAATATCACACAAAACCACTAATCGTTCACTGAATGACGGGCGGTTCACAAAAATTCGATTGAATCGCAATTTCCTATCGTGATTATCATTTTAAATGTGAAACAATTTGCATATAGTCGTCAAGCTCTGATTGGCAAACATCTAGCCGAGTATCCCACACTAATGTGCCTGGTCCGTGACAATATATTTGCCCCCACATTTCTAAACCAATCATCCAATCGCGACGAAGCTTTGTTGAGTTTCTCGCATTATATTCGTGTTGAGTGATGTTATTTTTCTTTGTAAAGTCAGTGTCTGTCGTGCCAATGCATGCTTGGATAGGGGTGAGCTTAGTCGCAAGCGTGCCGACCGTCCCGGGATCGAGCTCTCCCAGGTACTATAGTACCTTACCTCAGCATGTGGGGCTCTGCTGGGGCTAACTTCCATCCTTCCTTAGGGCTCGTGGGATTTACTATGACGAATTTTAATAAACCTAATTTGTTTAAATATGACGGCGACGTGGTTCGCCGCCCGTCACGTCCTGATTCCTACGAGGGCGAGAAGCAACTAATAATAATTTCCTTCTTCCCTTCCATAAAATCCTTCTTCCCTTTCTTACTCTCTTTTCCTTCCTCCCATTAAATCCTTCTTCTCCAATTATTCATTTTCTTATGCTAAAGGTAGGCAATGTATCTGAAGTGCTCTTGATATTGCTTATATGTATGGGTGGTCATGATTATTTACTATCAGGTCACTTGCTAGTCACCATTTTATAACAGGTGGCTGTGGATTTTAAAACAGGAAATAGCGTCTATTTTGTGTGTATGAGAGCGTGCCTACTACGAAATTCAAGTCTTCGACATCAATCATCAATGTAAAAAAACGAATAAACTGTGGAATGAGCTATCGTTGCATTTGCTTTAACGTAATGTTCGCCCGAACTGAAACAATAGGAGTGTACGGTGAGCCATACAATTCACTGTTCAGATATTTCCGGTGCATGCATAAACAATCTCAACAATAAGGTTTGTTTTATTATCGAACTGTAGAGGTCGGATTTTTAGTTGGTGCTTTATTCGTGACATATAGCTCGTGGTTGTAAAGTGTAGGCCATCGCTCATTTTCCAACACAGGACCAAAGAAAGAAAAAACCATTAAGATTGGACGCCTTCGTTGGGCTGGGCACGTGGTGCCGATGGACGAGGCTAGAGTACCCAAACGCCTCCTTCACGGCAAACCAGATGGTCGTAGAAGCCGCGGAAGGCCTAAGCTCAGATGGCTAGATGGAATCGAGGATGACTTAAAGACAATCGATGTGAGGGGCTGAAGTGAAAAAGCTAAACGAAGTTCCGGCTGTAAAAATTTACTGGTCCAGGCTAAGTCCCTTCCGCGGCTGTAATGTCTTGATGATGATGATGATTTATTCGTGTCACTCAAAGCGCTTGTTTGTAAAGAACAACCAGCAACCTACGATCTGTGCAGATCATGGATGACCATTAGTGACATATTGTTACTATCAAATCATTCTCACCCAATTATGCGAAAATCCATAAATATTGTAAACCCATAAACAATTGTGAAATAATCTGTTCAGATAAATAGTGTCGATACATCCAAACGACGTGACAAAGTAAATGAACATTTGAATTAAACCAAATAGATGAACTAATTATTAAATTAAATGTATTAATATAATAAAAAAGTTCATTTATTTTAGGTATGGTGACAATTTGTTGAAAATCGTATTCATGATATGACAACCCCATAGGTCGCTCTGGTCAGGTTAGGTTAACTATAAATTTTCTATTTTTTTTTTAATATGGATGGCTTCAACAATTTGCATGTCGCCTCTGTTCAAGAACCAAACTTATCATAATTGTTTTGTAGAACGATATGAATTTCTCATTGTATTGTAAGGAAATATGAAGAATTTCAAATGAAATCACCGTTTATGATATAATGATTTATTTAAGCAATAAAAAATGTATTACAATGTTTCCTACGTATAAGATATACAGTAACAATAAATTGCATGGCAGTGTTGTTGATGACAAATTTATATACTGGTAATATTCAAATTACAAGCATCTACTGAATCAATGAACCAACCCCATATCAAATAGCACATATATGAAATAGCCTGTTTATAGACTGACAGTGTATAACAATAACGAATTAAATTATTTTACCTTATCACCATCACTAAAGTGACAATGAAGAGATTTACAGGCAGGAATTTTAAACTAGACACTGTACCTTGAGGTGCGTTATATATCCCACTTTGAAGAGGTTATACTAATGTTGGGTAAGCCAGTGTTTGCAACCTGAAAGATGTCACTGATCGTACCAGGAGTGTATGATTTTCGTACCTGACAAAAAAATCGTACATGTTCAAATAATATAAAAAAGCATTATTTATTAATAAAATTGATATTATCATGAACTTATATTGCGCCCGACACGTAATTTTTCAAATTTTATGATTTTCACACGCGTGCACCGTGCACATATATTACGTCATACGGGCACGTGGTACGGGTGGACAAGCCTAGAGTACCCAAACGCCTACTCGACGGCAAACCAGATGGTCGTAGAAGCCGCGGAAGGCCCACGCTCAGATGGCTGGATGGAGCCGAGGATGACTTAAAGGCAATCAGTGTGAGGGGCTGGAGGGAAAAAGTTAAACGAAGATGCAACTGGAAAAATTTACTTGATGATTGTTAAAATGCCTTGATGATGATGATGACACGCGTGCACCGAATAATAGATGGCGCGAAAATATGTGCGATTCAAATATTTTACGAAAATTAAATGGCTCACACATAGCAATGACAAAATATGTAATATCATGTGTATCGTTGTTGAAAAGCTCCCATACTATCTAAGCCTTGATTTCGTTCAGAAAATTATTTTTTGGATATTCTAATATTATCGTACATTTGCTTACGATAATGAATCACTATCGTACAACGTGCGTTGGTATGAAATTATCGTAAGGATGCTTTAAGCTAACATTGAATATACCGCAATACAATAGCGTGCTAATGTTACACAATAATTATAGCATATGCTATTTCTGTTCTTATATGACGTTATAAATCCCGCGATTTCGCGAATTCTACCAATAAAGTAGCAACGGACGGCTGGCAGTCTAAACCTTAGAGCTTTCTAGCCGTAGATATTGAGCTCGTTATATTTATGTTAATTCCACGCGCTATTAGTTCGCCCGATGACCAGTTTCGCTATAACAAATATAAGCGTGTTAAATAGCGCGCTATAAAAATTATAGTCTGTACCATGCTATTGCACTATAGCTGTTTTGAACTATATTATGCATACCCCACAATAATGTGAACCTAGTCAAATAAAGTGTTTTGAACTGATTCTAATGATCATCAACGCATCATAAGATACCTCAACACAAATTTTTCTGTCATCAGAAATAATAACTTCTAATTATGTATTCTTTTTATCTTAAATTATCTTCATTCGATATAAGATACTTCCATCCTATTACGGGTGCTTAATGTTTAGGTTTTTTGACTAATTTAGGTCTTTCCCTTTCGCGCAACATTATGGAAGTGAAAAGGATGCACGAATATTTAAAATTGATAAAAAAGCAGTCAAATTGTAGAGCAGTTTTTAACGTTTTGTTTTTGAAAAAGAAACATTCTATTATATTATGATATTTCATTCTAAATCATTGCATTTAATTTTATATTCATTTGTTAAAAGGTAAAGCTGGTTTATATAAAGAAAAGATTTACATCTGTATCGATTTTATTCGTTTAGAATCTTTAAAAATTGTTAAGTCCTCAAAATTTGGTTTGAATTTATGAAACGCCCAAAAACTTCATATTAAATAAATATATCTGATACTTACATTAGATCCAATCCAATCTAATGCTTAAAAAAATTCTGTTGAATGTATCCAATGCTTAAAATATTTCTGTTGAATGTTTCCAACGCTAACAAAATTTATGTTGAATGTTTCCAACGCTAACAAAATTTATGTTGAATGTTTCCAATGCTAACAAAATTTATGTTGAATGTTTCCAACGCTAACAAAATGTATGTTGAATGTATCCAAATGCTTACAAAATTTATGTTGAATGTTTCCAACGCCAACAAAATGTATGTTGAATGTATCCAAATGCTTACAAAATTTATGTTAAAAGTACCCAATGCTTACAAAATTTATGTTAAATGTTTTCAAGGCTTACAAAATTTATGGTAAATGTATCCAATGGTAAGATAATTTTCAATCAAAGCTCTGTTTAATAAATCATCAGGTTTAATGATATATAAGATAGTTTTATGAATATGCGTACATGTATATACGGTGATATTGAAAAACAAAAAATATTTAGAGTTCAGTAGAGTTTATAACCCACCACGATCGAAATGTTTGACGGGAATTTAAAGAATGTGTGGTTCAATCAGATTTCGTATCTGTACGATAATCATTCTACTGAACCCTTTACAAAGCGAATGGTATCACCACTGCAAATTAACGTCTGGTGGCAAGTTGCCAGTCATCACCGTCTGGGTCGCGAGCTGAAAATGAAAAAAATAAATAATTTTAAATATGAATTGAGACGTAAGATATCAAAGTGTGTCTTTTTTGTTTATAGCAGAGCAGGCAAACGAGCGTGCGGGTAACCTGATGGTAAGTGATCAGCGCCGTCCATAGAGATATCCTCATCCGACATCGGAGACGCCACAGATGTTCGAAATTATCGAGGGAACGATTGAACCAATTTTTAAACTATATTTAGGACATTTTATATTTATTAAATTATTAAGGAAAACCCTTCATATAGAAAACTTAACGTATATAGTTGCAATGCAGTATGACAAGTTAGGATGTAAAGAAACATAACCGTATAATGTCGTCTCAAAATAATAAACTCGTCTACTAAGCAGTTTTTTATTATTTTTTTATTTATAAAATTCACAGCCAATGAAATTGAACATAACCTAGACCAGTTGCACTTAAATTTAAACGTTTGCGTTATTATATTAATAAATGAATGATGCCGGGTGTGCACATGTGTGTCTGTGTGTATGTGTGGTTGAGTGAGTGTATATATTTGTGAGTTTATAATAGTGAGTGTATGTGATTATATATATTTGTATAAACTATATATTATTTTTTAGCTTCAATAAGTTTGAGATTATTATTTTTGAATATATTTTTTAAATTATAACCTCTGTTCCGATATACCTAAGGATATAACTCTATCGTCACTGACAGCGACTGACGAAGCGAGTAACTACAGGCTATTAATGTGCGAAATGTCAATTCTTCGTTCGCCGACGTCCCGCTTTTCAAACGGATTGACTATGGCAGATTGATTTTTATTTCTAAGCTACTGCTTATCTACCGGCATTTGCTCCAAGCCTCGCACAAAACCCATGGTAAGAATGACGTGGCTTTATTCTATACCGGTAACTACAGAGCACAAATTTAATTGTCCAGATGCATATAACACAGAATTTGAATTTAACAAAATCTGTCGCGTCGTACCTGACTTTGCTCTTCCTCCGAGGCCTACCATCTCAAAGTTATGGAAAACAATAGATGGGATTTATGTCGGAGGATTTTTGACATAAAATAAATATAATAAAAGGTTGTGGTTCCCGGCATAGAATATTGGTATCTAGAGTGCCAACGCATTTCTTTTCGTGGATTTTCTGATAAGGTCTAATAGAGTATAGGAAATGTTTAGCTGAAAACCAGCACTGCATGGGAATTTAATCCTCTGATAGCAAAAGTAGTCAATCCTATAGCCTAATTTACAATTTTTTTTATTTAATCTTTTTTACACAAACGTGGAAGGCAATTTGAATATTGTTTGTTGTGTTGTTTCTTTTTAGATAAGGTAATAAGGATTATCTCTCAGTTTTCAGAAAGGAATGTGAAATACTCACGTTTCTCCTCGCGACGAGGCGGTGGGCGACGGTCGCGGTCGTCACGACGGGGACCGTCGCGATCGTCGCGCCGAGGGCCGTCACTGCAAACAAATATTTTAATGTATAATATATAATAATAATAAATATCGCCTTACATTTCTAGCCTCACACTACTTCCCTAAAGCAGACAAAGAATGTACAGTGCTCGTGGACGAATGCGAACGGGCTTGCAATAGTTACTTATTATCAGGTGGTCGATTTGCTCGATTGCTTATCTATTATCAGGTGGCCTATTTACTCGTTTGCTTATCTATTATCGGGTGGACTATTTGCTCGTTTGCTTATCTATTATCGGGTGGACTATTTGCTCGTTTGCTTATCTATTATCAGGTGGACTATTTGCTCGTTTGCTTACCTATTATCGGGTGACCCATTTTGCATGATTGCTTATCTTTAACATAAATAAAATTTAACCTATGTTGGACACTAACAAAACATTACACGAGTGTTAATGACAGAGACAACTGTCTACAAAGCCGAAGCTGATGGATTATGACCAATCGTCTATTCAAAGGGATATGATATATATTTACGGAAGAGCACTAAAAATTAGTCGATTAAAACTATTATATTATAGAATATTTTCTGTGTCTATCATTGTGGGCTGAATATCTATGGCGACAGATGCGTATGTCGCCATCGACATCGACAGAAATTTATTCATAAACGACATAATCCGTTATTCGTAAAGAGTCAGGTTTGTTATCTCTGAAATCTCTATCGTCGTTGCTGTGCACATGCTGACACTTGTTAGTCACTAAACTTATATGTAACCTTAAAAATAGGAATGGATGGAAATTCTGGAGTTTGAAGTTTTTCTTCGTCAAAACAAGGTTAAAACTGTACGCAACACTTTTTGTTTATAAGAAAAGGAATTTTGTGTGAAATTGTTTATGTGAAAATTACTTTTGTGAAGTGCTTATATGCATTCCACATTTCAAATATTACCACACTGAACAAAATTTGTAACTAATAATGCTGAAAAATTGTTTGTTTTTTTACAATTTTAAACCTAAATATAAAATAAACATTTTGCGGTGATATGGATTACCTTTTTTCATATTTTTGTATGTTGAAAATGGGTTAATCAATAATAGTTACTTGTCGGAAACTCACCGATCATCTCTCCTCGGTCCGTCTCTATCATCTCTTCTGGGTCCATCTCTATCATCCCTCCTAGGTCCGTCTCTATCGCCTCTTCGAGGTCCATCTCTGTCATCCCTCCGCGGGCCATCGCGATCATCCCTCCTCGGGAAGCGGTCGCGGTCGCGGTCGTCACGGCGATCACGGAAACCGTCACGTTCGCGGTCGCGATCACGATCACGTGGTATATCGCGGTCGCGGTCACGGTCGCGCGGTATATCTCGGTCTCTGTCTCTAGGCCCGTCTCTAAAGCGGTCGTCGCGCGGGGGGCCGTCCTTCGAACGCCATGTAGACGAACGCTCCTGTAAAAGATTGATGTATAATAAGCAACAGCGAATACACAGCTGTGGCGGGGCCCTCCGCCCGCGGAGTCAATGGTCCCCGCATCGGAATATATGTATGGATTACAAATATTTATTTCGAGTCTGGTAACCCCGCCAATCCGCATTGGACAAGCGTTCCGCCAGAAATGGAGGGGCCCTTGCTCAGCAGTGGGACAATTATGGGCTGTTAAAAAAAAAGCATCATTACTTCTTGTTTGGTTCTCTGCACAAAATAGAGCAACCCTATTTCTTCCCAGATACATCGCGATTATGGATTTTCAGTGGATTTTCAGCGGCGTCTACATGAATGTTATGAACCGTTAGGCAATCCCAAATCACGTCCCCCAATAGGAGTTATGACACCATCGTTTGTGAGTGTGAAATTCACAGTCAAAAATAGACTGTCATGTGTGTTTAGATTAATAATTCAGGATGCAGTAAAAAATTGAAAGTATCTTAACAACTTTTTAAACGAATACCTACTTTATAATGAATTTTAACTAGTTAATTTATCACACAATATACGCATAATATGGCGCGTAGTCAGAATGAGACAGCAAAAATGCTTTTGTCGTCTTCTTATTATCCTATGTCTCCGAGGTGGGGGAGAGGACGTCCACAGTGCTTGTCCTCGTGGAGTCATGGAAGCACTGGAGAAGCTTATGTTGTACGTTACAATTAACAATACATGTTCGATACACTTATGCCAACGCGAGCGTAAGCAAATTGATACGAGGCATATACTACTAACTAGACGTTCGGCAAGGTTGCGGTCAACCGCGAAACGGTGGAGGGACAAACGTGTAAACACTATTGATCGAGCGCTTTTGATTTGCGTAGAGAAACTAGACACCGCTCCGAAGTGAAACAAGATCGCGAGCGACTGCGGTTTGTCATAAGCTACGTCAAACAATTCCTATACACGTTGGCACTTGCCTTCGTTCAGCCAAGTGGGCAATCTACATCGAGCGATGGCACGACAAGGCAAATATGCCGTGCATACGTTGGTATTGACCTTCGCTTTACTTTACACAGAGATGCAATGTTCTCGAATGATATTTGTTTAAATCAAGATATTTTATACTTACGGCCGGCGGTGGATCGGAAGGACCTCTGCGCCAATTACCGGTCTCTGGACCACTCGAGCGACCGCCATAACTGGGGCGAGACCTACCGAAAAAAACACTGTTAAATAACCACTTCAAAATTTTAAAATATTATTAAATATATACACACACATATATATATATATATATATATATATATATATATATATATATATATATATATATATATATATATATATATATATATATATATATATATATATATATATATATATATATATATATATATATATATATATATATATATATATATATATATTCCGTTTTCTGTAGGGGTAGGCAGAGAGTACAGATCTCCATCTACTACGATACTCGGCTACTACTACTGCTCGGCATACTTTCCTTACTTCCTCTACACTCATCACTCTCCTCATGCAAGCCCGCCAGTTAAGGGTACTCTTGGCTTGGCCTTTCTTTAAAAGGTCGGCAATTTGGTCAAGGTATATCCTCCTTGATTTTCCCCTACCGACCCTTCATTCCAGATTCGTAACGTAAATTTCTTTTACCAATTCAAAATCCATCCTGCCTATGTGCCTAAAGACTCTTGCATCCCTTTCTCAACTTTTCACATATTATTAAACGTTTTTCTTTTCATCTAAATGGTTTCCTATATATAATTAGTATCGCGTGAACAATCTGTATTATATAGAAACATGTCAATGAACTGTACCATGTTACTAAGGTCGTTGGTCCCTTTACTTTGAAAGAGGACATTGATCCCTTTACGTCATATGTTCAAGCTGTTATGTTCAATGTTGACGTACCTTAATTTTTATGGATGAATGTTTAATTTAAACAATAAATTAAAAAAAAAAGATTATATTAGGTGTACAAATAAGTTTCCGCAGTTTTTTATAAAAAATTAGGAATTTATTGTAAAGGAAAAGTACATTACGTTTTATTCAAAGTATTTTCCATCATTTGCCACTACTTTTCCCCATCTTTCTGGCAACATTCGGATACCCCGTCGAAAAAACTCTTCATCTTTTGACGCTATCCACAAATCTACCCAATTTTTGGTGTCTTCATATGATGTGAAGCGCTGCTCAGACAGACCATGTGCCATCGACCGGAACAGGTGATAATCAGAAGGGGCTAAGTCTGGTGAATACGGCGGGTGGGGTAAAACTTCCCAGTTGAGTGTTTCCAAGTATGTTTTTACCGGCGCCGCAACATGTGGACGATTATTATCGTGTAAAAGAATAATTTTGTCGTGTCTGGAGTAGTAATGGGCGCGTTTTTCCTTAAGTGCCCAACTCAATCTCATCAATTGTGTTCGGTAGAGAGCTCCAGTAATGGTTTCGCTTGGTTTCAGCAATTCATAATACACGACACCAAGCTGATCCCACCAAATACACAGCATGAGTTTTTTTCCATGAATATTCGGCTTAGCTGTCGATGTTGATGGTTCGCCGGGCTTAACCCATGACTTTCTCTTCTTTGGATTATCGTAGTGAATCCATTTTTCGTCACCAGTGACTATACGATGCAAAAAACTCTTTTTTTATTCCTGGCAAGCAGCATTTCACTCATGCATAATCGGCGTTCAACGTCTCTCGGCTTTAGTTCATATGGAACCCAATTTCCTTGTTTTTGAATCATTCCTAACGATTTTAAACGATGTGAAATTGCTTGTTGAGTCACTTGTAGAGTAAGTGCAAGTTCTTTTTGCGTTTGGGACGAATCTTCCTCCAATAGTACTTCTAATTCCATGTCTTCGTACACTTTCGGCCTTCCACTGCGTTCTTTGTCTTTAACGTCAAACTCACCGTTCTTAAACTTTTGAAACCATTCCTGACAACTTCTCTCACTTAAAGCAGCTTCACCATATGCTTCTAGAAGCAATCGATGCGCCTCAGCTGCAGATTTTTTCACATTAAAGAAGTAAATCAAAAGTTCCCGCAAATGATGCTTATTCGGAATAAAACTTGACATTTTTGCACGAAAAAAATTACGTGATGCTGATACGGAATCACTAGTACTTTAAGGTTATGGTGTTGCCAGATGACTAAACTTGGGATATTACGTTTTACATCTGACAATTTCTCCATAACCTTCTGGTGGGGCCATCTTTTGACAAACCGCGGAAACTTATTTGTACACCTAATATAATTAAAGGTTGTTTTTATACAAGAAAAAAAAAAACAGTTTTATAATTTATTCTCACCTATCGTCCCTGGCCGGTAAACGATCGTCTCTAGGAGGCGGGCCCCTTTCATCCCGCATGGGACGTCTCTCGGGAGAGCGCGGTCGTTCGTCACGGGGCGGGGGCCCATCTTGAGCACGTCGCCAGCTGCTTGTAGAGGATTTCGTATCCTCCATTTTAAGGGGACTATCAACATCCTTTGGACGAGGCCTCTCTAAGTCCCTGAGACAATAATTATTAAATTATTAATTCTATATTTTTATTATTTCTGTATTTATTTAGATTTTATGTATATTATTTTAAAACGACGCGAAAAAATGAGACAGTTTCTTACGCCATGCGCTATCAGTGTCTATAACATAGGTTTTTAACCTTTTATGCCTTACCCTTAACACTTTACAAGAAAAAAATGTTTATTTAGACCATATTAGGAAATAAACATTTTAGACGTCTAGATAAAATAGAGGTAATTCATTACTCTACTATTATAGGGGACCTATTTGCATTGCGACTCACTATCGCCCCCATGAGAAGCTCCGCTTGATCCCACACTAGGATGTGTTGTGTTCTGTGTGATGTATTGCGGGAAACTAGGCCCTTCGTTAATAATACATTGTTAGAACACAAATATAAAAAATGTAAGTAAAAAAATTAATTAAAAAATCAATAAAGAAAACCTATGGTCTAGGTTTGAATCTAAGACATAAAGTTGAAAAAATAAGACTTATTATGACTTTATTTATTATTAGATAACATTGAGTGAAGCAACGTAATTTAAATGGAACCTTACCTGTCGTCTCTCAGTGGAGGCCTATCGTCTTTCGACGGCGGACCACGATCCTCGCGTCTCTCGTCGCGACGATCATCACGGATGTCATCGCGCCCACCACGACGGTCGGGCGATCGGGGACGTTCATCACGGCGGCTTGGCGGCCCTGAACACATGAGTACCATTTTATGTAAATTACCTTCTTCCTCTTAGGCGGGCGCAGTGCCCGAAATTAGTCGTGGCCTCTACAAACAAGAGTCGTCACTAGGACCGATCTTGCGCCACCACCTGCCAGTTCTCGACTTGGAGCTCCTTCAAGTCCCACTTCACGGCATTACTCTAGCGGTGTCTAGGACGACCGACCGGGTGAGGGTCTTCGGGCCGCCCCAGGTAGGCGCGATTCACAATTGCCCATACTTACATAATACCAACTCATATGATATTTATTTCTGTGCATTTTTTATTTCAAAATATTTGTCTAAACTGAGATGCAAGCGAATTGAATTTTGCACATTTTTACGGTGAACACGACATGCTTTATACTTATTTACTTTGCATTAAAAACAATATTTATTCCATGAACATAGGTTATATTGTCGAGTAACAGATTATCAAAAATGTTTAACTTTAACTTGTTATTTATCATTTTTGTTATCACGTTCTGTAATAACAATTTATAACAAATTTAAATGGTTCAGTGCCAATGTATTTGTTTTACTTTGTTGGTGACTTAAATAGAAATAAGGAGATTAATGGAGTCAGGCATTACTGAAATAAGGTATATGAAAATAGACTTAAGTGCAAAAATAAATCTTACCTCCACTTCCGCCTTTTCTCCACGGGTCATCACGCCGCCAGGTGCTGAGCGCGGCCGACTTTTGCTCTTCCAACTTGCGCGCTACAAGCTCTTCTTGCGCCTTCGCCTTTGCTTCGGCACGCGCCAACATCTCTCGGTGTTCCCTGTTATAATATGTAAAAAAAAGAAGTAAATAAACTCAAAGTATATAGTTATATCACAACGATATGATTACTTTTAGTTATATATTTATACTAATTTACGAACACCACAATGGAAGAAATGTCAACTACTGAATTGAGTCGATCACTTCGACATCCGAAGTAGGATGAGCTAAATAACGAGGACCTCAATGGAAAAAACGTCTACTACTCAATTGAGTCGATCACTCCTACATCCGAAGTGGGATGAGCTAAATTACGAGGACTTCAATGGAAGCAATGTCTACTACTCAATTGAGTTTATCACTCCGACATCCAAAGTGGGATGAGCTAAATTACAAGGACTTTAATGGCAGAAATGTCTACTACTCAAGTGATTCGATCACTCCTACATCAGAAGTGGGATGAGGTAAATTAAGAGAACTTCAATGGAAGAAATGTCTACTACTCAATTGATTCGATCTATTAAAGGATATTAAATACTATTAAAGGATCGTGAGATAAAATACAAAACAATAACTCACTTTTCCTCCCGTTCTTTTCTTTCTCGCAAAGCGGCTAACTCTTCCTGGTGACGGCGTTCGCGCTCCTCTCGTTCACGCCGCTCTTCTTCTTCTTTAAGACGTTTGGCTTCCTCTGCAGCGCGCTCTTCTGCAAGACGCTTTTCCGCCAACCACTGTGATAAATTATTGGATATCAGTCGAATGTTGATTCGACAGTAAGACATCTTTTCTTAAACTATCATGTATCTGTAGAGCACGTAAGACGCATGTAACTGCATGTTGACGTCGAGTTTCGGAAACCAGCCCGTTCTACTATCTACCATGTAGCATCAGTGGAGCACGTGAGCCTACCTCCTGGCGGCGTCGCTCGATACGTTGCGCCCGCCGCTGCGCTAGACGGGCCTCGCGCTCTGCAGTGAGCTTCTGGTGGAAGGCCGCGAGCCGCTGTTGGTGCGCGTTGCCACGCTCGCTGCGCAGGCGCGTCGTGAACTGCTCGCGGTGCGCCTGCATGCGGGCCAGCCGCGCCGACGTCGCCACGTCTCGGCCACGGGCCTCTGCGTGAAAATGGAATTTATTAAAAGAAGCCCATTATTTTAAATACATTTAATTCAATAACATACATACATACATATAGTCACGCCTGTCTCCCTGTAGGGTTAGGCAGAGACCACAGATCGCCATCTGCTACGGTCCAGACACACTTTCCTTGTTTCCTTCACACTCATCCATCCTTCCTCTCATACTTATCGTAGCGAAAAGGCTCTCCACTCATCCCTTCTCGCCCGCGTGGGAATCAGGACATGACACGGGTGGCGAATCACGTCGCCGTCATTTTTTTTAACGAATTAGGTATATTAAGATTCGGCATAGTGAATCCCAGAAGCATTCAATAACTATGTAACTTTTTTATAGGAGAGCAGGCAAATAAGCATTTTTATGGGTTGCGAAGGCTTACATGAACCCACACATACAAGGTGTAGTTCTCGTCCACTTACACTACATGAACTCGTAGAAATTAATATTGACTTATTAAATATAATAGTGACTGAACCACACCTTCGACTTTGAAAGCGAATTTATTTATTTGGGATCCTTATATCGGGATGTCTGCTGAGGAATAAGAATGTATCAGCAGACATAAACAGAAGAATCCTTGCATCAAATAGATGTTTCTTCAGACTGCTAAAATATTTTTGCTCCAAAATACTATCGAGAAGCATTAAACTGCTTCTTTATAAGACTTTGCTGAGACCTATATTGACATACGACTCGTAGTGTTGGATGATGACTAAAGAAGACGAAAAATCCCTTGTTCACCCTTAAGATAAAAAATTTAAGGCGTATATATATATATATATATATATATATATATATATATATATATATATATATATATATACATATATATATATATACATATAGGTCAGCCACATGGTCGTAGAAGCTGCGAAAGGCTTAAGCTCGGGGTATTCAATAAACGTGCGTATGTGTTCATCAAAGGCCGGCAACACATTTGTGACGTCTCCGGCGTTGCTTGCGTTTATGGGCGACTGTGATTATATTCCATCTTGCTTACTCGTTAGCTTTCCAAAGCCATTACAACAAAATAATATACAATATGCAGTTACCTATGAGCTGCTGTATACGTTCCTTTTCCTGTTGTTCCCAGAATGCTTTATCTTGGACTTGCTTTTCTTCGAGGCTCTTCTGGAGTAGTGGGATTTCTTCTAAGCGTTTTGCCCTTTCGAAGTAGTCAACCTGGGTGCATAGCATTAATTAATCTAATTGTAACAAATGACTTTATGGTTTCCACTTCCTATACTATTTAAAAATAATAGTGATTAATGGAGTTAGGCATTACTCTGCGGAAATACTCGTCGATGATGCCTCGTGTTGAGGCGAAACGCGTGTCGTGTACATTGTGGAAGAGTGGTGGTGTGTGTTTGGTGTAGTGGATAGTGGTTGAGAAGTAGAGAGTTGCTGATGGCCGTTTTCTAGATAAGATTTGGTTTAAGTTCCCCATAAATCCACTTTTTCCAGTAAGAAACACACATTATTATTTTTAAATTTCGTTTGCTTGTCGCGGTTCTTAGCTGAGTAAAAATTCTGACTATCCATATAATAATAATGATTCTTTATAATGCATAATGTAAAATGTGAAATGTAACAAGATAAAAAAATATATTTAAAAGCTCCGTCACATTGCCACTTATGGTGTACAAATGTCAGTAATTATTTATTTATTTATTTTATTATGTAAACTCTACATGAATGATATACACATATAGACACACAGAAATCTAAATTCATAAGTCACTTATAGTTACAAAGCATTCAATTATCAATAAACTGTTACATTCTCACTAAAATTATAATTGATTCATCTATTACATACATTAAAACTGGTAACTTATTCTAATTGTATGGTACAGTCATTAAGGCAAAGTCCTTAGTATTAGAAGCATTGCCATCTATTAGCCGTTCATAGTCTTTTTTGTAAATAATCTTGTTACAAGTTAACATTAAATAAATATATATTAAAGAGCCATAATAATACAACATACTTTCTTCTCCTGAGATTTGAGACGCGCTTGAAGCTCCCTGCGCTCTTTCATTAACTCTACAGCTTCACGTTGAGCAATGGCTTCGGCATCCATTTTCTTCAAATCCTGAAAAGAGAAGAATATTTTTTACTAAAACATAAAGAATATTTTGTACATTGATTGAAATCTTGTAATTGCTTTGTAATATATAAATATTACAATTTTTTACCTCAAGGATACAAAACAGTATTTTAAGATCAATATGTGGTTTATCAAAAACAATGAAATACATGATCATTTCAATATGAATACTGGTGAAAGCTCCTACTCTCTTTCACACTCTCTACTCCTGTTTCACAAGCGTAAAGTTGCTCATAGAGCTTTGCTTTGCTATTCCGAATGATTCCGATGTAAAGTCATCGACATAGCTCGTCGAATTAGCAAATGCATGTGGCAATGAGGTTGGTCAGGACAGTCGTAGAACCAAATGTACAAGAGTTAAGACTGCGTCTTGGCAAACATAGTGTAAGACTTCCACCAGCTAGATCGATTAAGGAATTACGAAGGGCGAGTGATAGGGACTGGATGCATGTAGCCAAAGATGGGTCCAGCAGTGAAGAGACACAGACTGTCTCGTGTGACTCGTACTACATAAAATTTACTTATAATACATCTGATTATAGGTGCAATACTGCAGATAAAACTTGGAAGGAAAAAAATAATGTTTACCTCCTCGTCCAACTTCTGCAGTACTTTCTTGCCGTGCATCGTCTGGGAGATGTGGGCAATGCGCTCTCTGAGATGCCTCTCTCGCATGGCGGCCAGTTCGGAAGCAAGGCGTCGCTTCTCCCGCTCTTCGCGTTCAGCTTCCAAACGACGGGCTTCCGCGGCGGCAGCGGCTTTCAACTGCTCCTCTTGACGTCTAATCAACAAATACGAAGATAAGTTTCATGGCTATGTCGGCGTATTAGAATTAATATCATTATATAATTTTAATTATTTTGTATTGTCATTATATAATTTTAATTATTATATAATATTTTGTGCAATAGACGAATCTACATTTTATATGACAATACACATAAACTTAAGTTAACAGTAATTTACAGTATTAACAGACTATAAAAAAGAGGCAAGACACAGTCGATTAGTACGGAACTGACTATCGTTGAGGACATATCGTATTGGTGTTTGTAGTTTTTAAAAAAATAATTCTGTCCTAAATTCAGAAAAGTATATATAAGTATGCCATAAGCAAAAATATAAGTATATAAATTCAATCAATATTTTATAAACTGCATTACTACTCACTCAATGACATGTTATTTGGGAAACTGTAAGAGATGGACCGGAATTTGCTGTAGGGAAATATTCGGATAGGGCTTGAAGCCGAAGTATATCCAAACCTTTAAGATCTAACCTGGTAAAAAGTTGCTCGTCGGTCGGAATACATAGGTAGGGGAGGACAAAAAAAATCCAAAATGCCGTAAACGAAGTCTTCGAAAATCGTCATTTATGGGTCTCTCTGAAAAGCTAGTAATTATATATAAATATGCATACCGCAGTTCCTCTTCTTCGCGCACGGTGTTCAGCCTCTCTATGTACTCCTTGCGCTCCTCGATGATCTTATGCCGCTGTAGCACGCGGTGGTGTTCAGCGTGCTTGTTCTCGTGGTAGTGTTGTACCATATGCAGGCGTGCGCGCTCACGCTCCGCCCGCCTCCGCTCCGGAAACAGTTCGTGGACCGCGCGCGACAGGACTTCCGCCGCTCGCACTAGCTGCTCTCGCATCTGTCAATGTCAAATATATAAACTCATTCATTCGGTGGAAAAAAAATAGAACTCGACAACCTATCGCGTCCAAAAGTCTTTTAAGCTGGAAGCAGTCATTCACTATTTAATATACCCCTCTTACCATACACCCATAGGGGTAGGCAGAGACCACAGACATCTTGGTCTGCTGCACGTGCCGGAATCTTAGTCACGATGCAGGTAATCAATTAATAGAATGAATGAATACCTGTTCAGCAGGTGTAGCTTGCAAGATGGCACCGCCACATGCTTCGTCCGCCGCAGAGCACCACTCACCGCCACCAGCCTCGACTCCGAAGTGGACGCATCTAGTTTAAAATTTATACATTATTACTAAAACTTTGAATCTGTATATGAATATTGAATATGTCATCTAAGCCGATTCGGCTTTCTGAAATATCCCATATTATGTTTCGTCTATTATAATTCCTTAATAATAATAAAAAATTTGGTTTATAAAATGTTGGTGGGTGTGCGTGCGTGCGTGTGTATGCGCGCGCGCGCTTGTGCGTGCGTGTATGTGTGTGAGATAGCCTTCCTTAACTCACTTATTGGCATGGTCAATGCGTATTTGCATATCATTGTGGCGGACACAGTCCACGAGCAGACGCTCGAGGTGAAACAGATCGTCGGTAGCCGCTAGTTCCAGTAGCCTGGAGAACTGAACGCAGTCGTAGCACTGCGCCACCTGTCTCACGAGACGAACAAGCGCAACATCGCTCAACGCCGCCGTGTATTGTGCCAGAGATGAATCTGAAATAAAATAGAAAAGATGTTAATAAAATAGAATAACATTTAAAGCATAAGGGAGGAGGGGGGGCAAATTGATTTGACCCAAAATCTACTGTTTACTTACTGAACTTACTACTTCAGATATACAAATGACTACTAAATAAACTTGACATCAAAATATATTTGACATCAGACAAGATTATTCTTTGTATTACAAATTTAAATTATACTTTTGTTGGCCTTGCCACGATCGATTAGACTAGGGGGTTAGAACGACGCACTATCATAAGCGTGTGTGGTTGTAAAGAGTATGAACTCTACAAATTCGGGTCTCCCTTAAATACTTGCATGCTAAATTTTTGATAGTTGATGTGAAGTGATTGTATAGTTATAACATATTTATTAAATTATACATCATTTACCTATTAAACGTATTTTTTATTGCGTTAGAACATAACGTACAAAACAAAGTAAAAAATAGATAGAAATAAAGCTAGTTGTATAGCTATATCTAACTTGAATTTTGTTTCTTTTATTTTTCTGTAAAAATACTCTGTATTTTTTTTCCTCTTTAAATATTAAGAAAAATATCATAAACACTTACTGGGCTCGTCCTGGAGTGATTTGACCACATTTTGTACATTATGACAGATAGTGAGCGGATCGAATTCTACCTCCAGCCATGAATACAGTTGTTGTAGCTGTGGCGATGCTAGCGCCACTACGTTAAGACGGATCACATCTAAGCGGAAAAGAAACACATTACAGTTACACATTGCTCAGTCTTATGCATAGAATTTAAATGTATGGCTTTACCACTAGTTATTTAAAAGCTTCCCTCTTTCTTGTGACGCCTCAACTGTGTCAAGCTAACTTGCAAGTGGCGTGACCTATTAAATAAAAATGATGCATTGAAAGGCTACATAGTCTAGACTATTAAGTCAAGTGGTAGAGCCATGCATGAATGAATCATGTCAACAAGGGAAGTACCACACTTTGTACAGAATATTGATATTAAGTGGTAGTTTTTCTGTGCTCCCACATTTTATGCGGATTCATTTCATTGAGGGATACATTTACTTCCATTTTCACCTCCCATTATCTTCTTCCCCTCTCCTGTTGTCCTCATCCTTACCCTAAGGTAGATAATGCGTATGCAGTTTCCTTGGTATTAAAGATGTGAATGGACTGCAGTGATTACCTAGCTTTAGGTGATATATTTGCTTGTTTACATATCTCTTTGATGAACTTATTTTTTGAAAAAATAATGTAGAAATATTAGCTAACTTTTATCAAAAATATTTTAAGTCTTTCTATGTAAGCTAATGCCCATGAATGAAGCCTTCACCCTGTTTGTATATTGATCAGCTTTGAACCATCTATCCTAAGTTATAATTTTACATATAAAGCTCTCTCGTAGTCCACATGTTGCGAGTATTATAACAAACCGCACTAAAATGCAGTGTGAGGCAAATGCAAAAATCGACTGGAATATTACATCTCTGAGTAACACCTAACCAAAGCAATTCTTCTGTCTCGCTTTGGTTTGTAGTGATAATTTGGAATATGGATGATTATTTGTCAAAAATTTGTATACAAATACACAATGATTCAACTAACCTTTAAGTAGATTGGCTCTCGTTGGTGGTTGCGCTAGTCCAAGAAGAACAGCAAGCCTTTGTGCCTTCTCAACTGGACTCTTGTCCGTTTCTACAAAGCGGTCAAACTCGGGATGAAGCGATGGCAGAGGCACAGACAGAACTGCTACAAGCACTTGACATGCCATCCTTAATAAGGAAGTAGGAAAAATTAAATTAAAAAATAAGTAGAAAACAACTTCTAACCGTTCGAAATACGAGCTACTTCCGAGCTGTTTGGATTTCGAGTTGAAAAAAGGCAGCTTATTTGGTCGATATTATACTTGTATACTAACGTGTTATTGAACTAGCATGTGGCATGAGGCCTAAGGGGCTAGCCATAAAGTGCGTCAACATTAAGGCGAGGGTGGGTCAACAAAGTATAACATTGTGACCAAGGAGGGCAGAACGAGTCATAAGCTTCATGACGTCACATCCACCAAAATTAATTAATTAGGCTCATTTCTTAAAGGTTTCAATATTGTTTAATGGTTCTAATGATACATTAAGGGATAAATATTTTACAATATGCATCTGTAACACAGATACAATTGTATTCTGTGTTATACAAATAATATCTCCCAAAAAATGCAAAATAAAATAAAATATATTTGTTAAGGCTTTAATTAACACAAACAATAGATGGTTACTACCACTTGTCGCGTCAAACCTTATTACTTTACCTCCAAGGCCTACCACTTCATAACTATTGATAAGTAAGAAATGGGATTTATTTTGGAGGTATATCACTGTATATCAATAGACAGATTAAATTTATTTTATCTTTTCAGATATAAATCAATTGAACAAACAAAAAAGTAATGAAAGTCATTCAAACCTCTTTCAACTTTTTTTAAATAGAAAACTAGCTATGTTTTTTCAATATTACTATAATTCGCTGATGAAATGATGAAAAGATTAGATGATTAAAGATAGTAGAAATTTGAATCCAAAATATTCTCATACTCACTTTTGTAATTCTTCTTGTGTAATATTTTTTTTCATCTCTCGGGAGAGTTGGAAAAGCTTAAGTAGAGCTGCAGCATGGAATAAACAGTGGCCAGCCTTCCAGAACACCAGTGCTAGCTTGCCGTAATAGTTGGCCATTGTCTTTGCTACTGGGGTCTTTTTGGACATGTTCATGAGGTTGTGGATGTCTTCTATGGCTTTGTAGGCTTCCTAGAATTAGTGTAAATAAAATATTAATATTTAGATATTTTAATTTTTTAGGAAGTTTATTGGCATCATGAATTTTTTGATCAATGATGAAAGTTTTTATCTTTTTTTTGTAAGCAAATCATCCGTAGCAGATTATTAATTTACTAATGGCTGAGGTCTTCTCTTTTCGAGTGTTTGATCTAGACTAGAAGTTTTTTTAATTAAATCTATATATAATATATTCCTTGTACATTTATATTTTTGTATTTGGTGTCATAACACTTCATACAGCAAGCATGAAAAGTAGTGGGGTAAAGCTATTTTATAACAGTAATTACATAGCAAATGTATGCAACCTAAGAAAAAGAAGTTGAGTAGCTGGTTCAGACTAAGCTCTGAAGAGATTAACAAGAAAGTAAGATTATTTTATAAAGAATGGTTTAGGCTACTTTATACACTAAAAAATTTCTAAATTTTTTTTAAACTATGGTTGAGGGTAAACTCACGTAAAACAGTTCAAGTCCTATAGGTCACATATAAATCTTAATTATGACTTAATATATTGAACAGAATGAACCTACCTGCCATAATTCCATTTGAATGGCACTATCAAGTTGGAAGAGACGGGTTTCCAAGTTCAACTGTTGGGTCTCTGGTTTTGAGATGCTCACATTGCCAGTTTGGACCTGTCAATTTTAGAAAAAAAAATTTAAAATCTGTTTTACATAACAATTTGATAATAAATAAGGAGGCCCCATTGCTCAGTAGTAGGCAGGCTGTAAAAAAAATCTAGCAACTATTCAGCTTATTGCATAGATCTATAGGGTATATAGTAACAATAATTACAATTATTTTAAATCAAATAATAGAAATGTAAGAAAATACATTGATATTTAACAATTCACAGCCACTTTGAAAGTGAATAGATAATTTGTACTGTGTGCATGGTTTTAATTTTTTTTGTATTTGACCTTTGAATATGTTCATATTCCTATATATATTTAATAATACTCTCGTAATTCATATGTAATTAGTACTACTATTATATATTTAAATAATACTCACCGTTGGTTTACAAATATCTTCGAGATGTTTCCGCAACTTATCACACAGTTTTCTAAACTCAGTCTTACGTGAATATTTAAGGCAAAATTGGAAAGCCATCCGAGCTATGTCGTGGTACAGAGTCTCGACGTGTGCATTTGTACGGAGTAATTCCAGGCATTGGCAATATGACTCCCACAGAAATTTCACCTAAAAAAAACATAATAAGTAAGAAAAATATTTCTTGAAATTGATTTTAATGCAAAATTTAATATATGTATAATGTAAAGAACACCTTTACTTTTCTAAGTACGTAAACACAAAGAACTTTTTGGTAGGGTTCTTCTTAGCTGTGTAGGCCACTTCATTGATAGAAGTTCCATACTATTACAAAGATCCGACTTTTGTATGCCTGATGCATGATCATTAGCAAACATATACTTTGTATGAAGTAATATGTTTGTCAATGATCATGGCAGGGTAATCAATAAGAGCTAAAGTTTCAGCCTCATTCCTTTTGGTCCGGAAAGGTGAGTTCCTTACCCTGTAATCTTTTCCAAAGAAAACCAGTAAATTGATAGTATTTTTTTACTGTAGGTATATAAGTGATTCTTTTCCTTTCATTAAGCGAGCTTATGCTATCCTTAAAAAATCCACTATTTGGCTGGTATATTTGTGAATGTGCTAAAGACAGTGTTTTACAGTTGCAAATTTGCTTGTCTGGATATAGATATTATTACAGAAAAGTAAAACAATATGCATATATGACACTATTATATATTATATACATACCCATGGAGTAAGTATAGTCCTATCTGAACGATCTTGTGCATCTTCACCAGAAACTGCACTCAGTAGAATACTTTCAGGTGTTGCCAAATTATCAAGATCATCAGTTTCAATGACAGCTTGAGTGGATTGTGCTCTGGCTGCTTCAGTACGTTCCTCTGCCATACGTAGATAACCCCTATTTATGCCCAAAAAAATTGAATTATAAAAATATGCTAAAAAGGTGTAAGAACATGATATCATCATACACAAAATTGTAGCTTGAAGGTAACTCATTTAGTTGAGGCCAACTCATATATATACTAACACTAAGTTTGTGTTTTCATACTGGCAACACTTAAGAGTCAGAATATAGTTTTTAACATGGAGCAGTAATGGTTGCATAAATATACAGAACAATAAAGATATAATTTGTTCATGCCAATTGTTATGTTTCATTAAGGCTACCTTTAACACCATAATTGCTGAGTCACGCATGATGAAACAGATTCTATAAACTTTTAAAAAGTAAGCAGTTATTGGTTTAGACTTATTATTTTTACTTTCAGCTATTTTTCCTATTTCATATTTTCTTTTACATATTTTCATAAGCAAAATGTACACTTACAGAAATCTTACTTAACTTCTACCTTTTCTATGAAAAAAATTTACTTATGAATATTACTTAGAAAATAGATTTCAATTATCATGTATGAGCCTACTTATCTGGGGAAGTACTATGACTTTCAAACTGACATATGGGTAGTACCTTTCTACTGTGCATAGTTTGGTAACTGACTTAGAGGGCCCCCTTTCCTTCACTTCCCTCCTCCCCCTCTCAATACTAGTCTTTTACATTATTCACTATTATATTAAGGTAGGTAATATAACTAGTTTTTAGTTTTACAGATTTACGGGTAGCAGTGATTACTTACTATCAGGTGACCTGCATGCTTGTTTGCCTCTGTCATAAAAAAAAAGATTTTTTTATGTTTTCTTATAAATTCAACAAAATTAAGAGATCAAGAAAGTGAAATAGTTCCTAAAATGTTTATACTTTGATCTGATATGCAAGTTTCAATATATTTTAATAATGTTAACTTAGTGTAATTAGTATATTTTAACTATTATATAGAAGTTTATAATTATTTCATCATATTTTGATAAGAAACTTAAAATAATAAATATTTATACATAGTTTGATTGATTAATTACTTAAAAAAATTAAAAAAGCTATTTATCTTATATTATACATTTTTTATTGCTTAACTGTTTTAGTGCCATTGTTTTTTACTCATATATACTTAGAAATGCCAAATAAAGTGTTTGTTATTGATTTCAGTTACCCTTGTTACAAATAGTTGGCCTCCTTGTGATGCTCATTTCCAGTATAATGGCAATAAATCCTGTCATTTCTGGGATGGTGACTGGCTTCCACAATTTTGGAAGAAATTGAGGATTCAATTTTGGATGATCGTGCAAAAACTGTATGGTGCTATAGCACTCATTGTAAATTTAGTGAGAGCACCATTATGCACATTGGCACTCAAACGGTTAATTATCATGGAAGTTGGGATAGTATGTTTTTTCAATTTGATATATAAGGAACTGAGTTTGTATACCTTTACCCATACTTTGTTATTAAATTGTAATTTTTAAAACAGATACACAATGCACTTTTTCAAGTAGAAACATTGAAGAAAAACCTACATACAAGTGACTATTTTTCAAAGTAGACTGTAAACCAAGTCCTATCTAATACCATAGATTTCTATGACTAGCCTGTAGTAAAAAGTAAATATCACACTAAAAAAATGATAATAGAACACCTACAATACCATTATTTAATTTTTATTTAATATTACATTTGATTATAAAATGGTACATAACCTGACATATTGAATGTAGAATAAAGCTTGATACAAACCTTATAACTTGCTCCAGTGACCCTACATTGACTGATTGAAACATGTTTCTATATTGAAACAGCCCTTCCTTGGCAATATGGGACTTCCTCAGGTCAACGCATAGTTCTAAGTATTTGAACATAATCGGCTCCAGCACCGATTCCGACCAGTTGTAGGCCCATTTCTTGTTTCGAAACACTTCCTGGAGAGTATCTAGAGCTCGGGCCGGCTTTTCTAGGTCCATAAACTCTACGAGATAAATGAGGCATTGTATCGTAATTAATTGGTTATGTTTACTTTATGTAATGACTTTTTCTTCTAATTTTATATAATTAACTTTAACTTTTTATCTTTAAAGAAAGAAAGAATAATAAACATAATCTCAATTACGAAAAAAAAAAGTTTGTGACGAAGGAAGATCAAAATGTAACGTGCAACGTGGTGTGATGCAAATTTATACGAACCATTTGCCCGTTTTAGGGCATTTTCCGGTCTCTGACCGTAACGCGCCATGATGTGTGTTGTATTAATTACTTCATTAACGCAACTTTATGCTTGAAATAATTGATAGCAAATAATAAAATTAGACTGAATACGAGACCACCAACTAACTGACAGACGACAGCAAATCAAAATGGCTTCGTAGTATTGCTTCCAATTCTAATATTTTTTCCATTTTTGATGCAAGTTTGGACGAGATGCTAAATATCGATTTCATTAATCGATATTTAGCATATATTTAGCATATATAACTTTATAAATAAATAAAAATGTTTGTAAAATATGATTATTTTAAATCAAGACATGAATAATTTTAATGAAGATAAAATCACTTTTATAATTCAAAATTAAAAATTATTTTAAAGAGAGATGTTAATCATGATTTCAGTTCTATCAATTGATGCGTTCTTCTTTAAAGATATAAAATAAAATTCGTAGTGTTTGATATATGTATTTGGCAATGTGACTAAAAAATTATTATATAAATTTGTTTTTCCATAGAACTTAGGACTGTCACTTTTGTGCGAAGCTATGCTACTTGGTTTCATTAACTTGTATTCAGGACAGTTTTATTCACGAGAGATTCATCAAGATTTTGATGATTAGGTTGTATTGCCAAATTTTATATCGACTATAAAATTATAATCTATAAACTGCATTATCATGTGATAACACTGTAATCTGTGACTCTGACTTTTGCCAGTGACAACAGTTTTGTTTAAAGTTTAGGTTAGATTTGTATTATTTGTCTTTTCTTCCAAAATATATCGATTATAAAAATCATATATTTGGATTAAACTTTTATTTATTGTAATCCTATTCCGATGAATGTAATTCGTAAATAAGTCATTTGAGACTTATTGTATTTACATTATAAATTCGTACCTTATTTCAGTTGATAGTTTTAATCGTATTTTAGAAATTGTATTTTATCCTTTTAAGATGCAGGTGCTTATCAAAGTGTGGCTTTTTCAAAGTCCTTATACAATTTGCTATGTATCTGCAAAAAACATCATACTGCAAGAAATGCAACACTATAAATCTATCGGAATAAATTTTAAAAGTTGTTGCGAGAATGAACTAGAAAAAGTGGTTTCTGAACCTATAAAGAAAAAAAGGTTTAAAGTCAATGCACTGTTTTTACAACCTTTTGTAAAAGAATGCGTCATTTCAGCCGTTTATAGGGCAAATATGGTGAAAAATTTGAATGAATTATGTGGATATTCATCAAACGGTACAGTCTATTTGAGAATGATTTTAAAACCACCTGACAAAGAAATCATTGATTATGTGTGGTGAGTATCTCAGTTATTTATATTATTATAATAATTCTAGAAAAGAAAAACATGATTGAAAGCTGTAGACAAAAATCTAAGTTTTTTTTTATTTTCTGATAAACTGTGAAATTTATTATGTTATTAATTATTTGTTTTACCGTTATAAACTTAAATATTGTAATGTCTAATAGGACATACAGAAATGAGAAATAAAAAAAACCATAGCTTTTTATTTTTAAATCTTTTTTAGGAATGAGAAGTTGTTGCGCCTTATATGGACTAGAGTAGAAATAGAAAATGCTTTTTCATGGCTCTCTACCCTTGGAGGTGCTTACTCAGCATTAGGGGATTATTTTGAACACTGTGTAAGTTATTAGATTGTGTTCTTTTTTATATTTTGAATAAGGCATTGATTTATTGTATTCAGGACAAATTAATATTATAATTTACATTAATATTAAAAATAGTAGCCTGCTATTTTATTAATTTACATCAGGCTATATCAGTTATTGACTAAAGTGGCAATGGGCTGGTCACATTTGTCAGTGATTCGACAATTGCTGGAGCAGACAGTGAAGACCGCATCTTGTTAAATATAGTGTGGGCTGCCCCCCAGCTAGATGGTGTGAACATTTGCACAGGGTGGCTGGCAGAAACTGGCTATGTGAAGCTGAAGATCGGGCTAGATTTCAAACCAGTAGTGTTGCTACTTGTTATTTGTTTATTTATAACTAGCACTGTAACAATGAGGGATATATATTAAAGTGGTGATGGGATGGGATATTTGGCAGAGAGCCAACAATTTTGGAGTAGATGAGTGCTGTAGACTATTTTTTTTCAAATTTAAGTATCCCCTGACTAGATGAAGAGACATTCTGTGCAAGGTGGTTGAGGAAAACTTAATGTGTGAAGTTGGCTAGGTAGTGCATCCTAGGGAAAGTTCTATGTCGAGCAGTGGCCTGCCATAGACTGTTAATGATGATGATGATTATTATTTATAAATTTTTTGAGAATGACACTGCTATGATAGTATCACATGTTACACTATCTACTATTATATGTACTAATGCTTTTGTTACATTAAATGTATATATCTACTATTATATATACATTTAATGTTATGAAAGCAAATGAAATAGAAATAAGTTGTTACATAAGAATTTTTTTATATAGGCAGATGAAGCTGGCAGGATATCGGTGAGACAATATAGACTATCTAAATTACTTGGAGATGATAGTCTGGCTGCTCGAAGCAGGCTGTACTCTGCGTTAGCATTTGCTCAGAAAAGACAATTAAAAAAGTCGAGGCATATAGTGAGAAGTGTTGCTGCATTTGCCAGAGAAACACATGATTGGAGACTCAATAGAATGTGTCAAGGGGTTTGGGCAAAGTTAAAGTATTTGCGAACAAATAATTATGTGAATAAATGTGGCAGTGGTGATGGAAAAAGTGACTTAAATACGGGTAATGGGAAAGTTGAAATTAATAATGTGGCAATTATGAGAACCTAAGTGATTGTGAGAACTAAATTGTGCTTTTGACTAACTCCCCTGTGATAAAACAACATAGCAATTTTTTTTATATAAAACTGTAAGTATTAGGTTATCCATGCAAACATAAAAGGTTGTACTATATATTGCCTTTTATATGGCATGTGTTGCAATAGTAATATAGGAATCTTGTACACAACCTTTTTCTTTGTATCCCCAACCTATCATTCAGTCCCATTACCGATTTAATCCCATTCTAGGGGTGCAAATAAAAAATTATTTGGAGTATATTGGACAAATAAACAAATGTTCATTTTCATATACAAGATTTTCTCACCACTTTTAGTACAAGTATGTAAAATATTATAGTTCATATTCATTTACCATAGTTGCAATGCCTGGTGTAGATTGGCCAGCAATTTCTAGATATTTCGCAACTTTTCAGTCTAACAATACCGGGATGATTGATGATGTTATTGATAGAGTTGCCATCTATTGGATGCCACAGATTTTTAAAACATTTCCTATAGTCACACTCCCGCACAGGAAGGGGTGGGGTGGTTTATGCTTTCTATGTCCAAATGTGAGAAGGTTGATACTAGAGAATATTAGTCTATAATGGTGGTTTGATTAATACCTTAACCATTACGTCCAGGTGGTAATTATTTATTGTATCATGATTAATATATTATGTCATATTTTCCTTTAACAGTGGTTATTCTACAATATTATATGTAACAATTGTATGTGTAGTTTGTAATTCTCAGAGGATTTGTTATTTCTGTTACATTTGTTGGTGTTGTAATGAAATTAATTTAAAGTTGTTAAAATGCTTTAATTAAATTATTGGCACATCTCACAAGGGATAATTTTATTTGCACACATTTAATTAAATTAAATTAGCCATAAGGCCACCAGTTGTATATAAAAAATATAACTAAGGGGACATCCATTAATTTCACACGACACACATATTTCAAAATTGTAGAACCCCTTCTGCTTACCTTGTGCTTTGTCACGAGTTACATACATAGTTGAAGTTTAGAGCACTTTATGCATATAGTGCCATAAAGGCTAAAACTGATCCCTCTCTTGAACTGAATGTCACACTGCTAGCCTTGATATTTTATAACTTTATTTCTGGTATAGGTACAATAAGGAATACATATTGATCTATCTATTTTAGCAAATGAGTGTGTTGCCTGAAAGGAAGTAATCAATGCTACTTATAGACATCTGCAAAATCATAATCCTAGCAGATGCGTTGCAGATATGTGAAAGCTTGTCTTTTTTTTAACGTTTCATATATCAGTTTGGAAATATCACTGAGGTAGCTGGTTTCAGTGTGTGTTCAGTTTCAGTGGTTAAACTACATATCATTTTCATTTGGTAAATAAATACAAAATAAGTAAAACATATATTTATTATAGTTGGTAGGCATGTTAAGAAAATACAAAAAATATGTAACCTGTATTTATACACTTCATTTGAATTATAAAACATTGGTAACTATTTCTGAACACAACGGCAATGTTAACATGTGTATGTAAAGAAAATGGTGTGTGACAACCATAATTGACTCTCAGGTTTAAAGCAAGAATGTGTCAAGTAATCAATGATATATGTAAACTTCGATGTAACAACAATGTGATCTGGGCAAATATTTAAATCGTTAGATATGTTACTTAAGTACAGTCAACGTGCCGTATGTCTCCATGTGCAATACATGGACTCACTCATTTTGGATTAATGGCGAGTGAACGAAAGAGAAAGTGATGTTAGCATTTACTAGAGGAGAAAAAGAGATGAGTATATTTCTCAGACTCTAGTAGTTAATGCACATGTTTAAAAATAATGCCACACTTTCGTTAATTCGATATCTATATACATATATTTATATCTAACAATTTAAATCTCTGGGTCCATGTATCTAGGGCCTGTCCATAAATTACAACATAGGATTTTCATGAGTTTTGGACCCCTCCTCGACGACGACGAAACAAGTTTTGCAATTTTATATTCTATTAATTAATTATTAACATATTTTCTTGAATAATGATAGAATTCGTAATATTTTATAATTTTTGGTTGTATTTGATGTTTAGAGTTTAAGCTCTTAAGATTTATATTGTGATGTTACGAAGTTCAAGATGCGTCCCAGGGACACACAATGTCACTTTGGTGACCCCCTCCTAGCCCTCTCAACGTATGACGTATTTTATGGATGGCCCTTTATATGAATTGTATAAACACTTTTTATTAACATTATTATATTGTACATAATACTATTATTTGTTGTTTGGAAATTATTCATTATCTATAGAAATTTATATATAAAAAAGAAATACATCATCGGTTTAAAAGATAATTGTGAGGCAATGACAACAATCACAACTGCGTAGTAATAATGGTATTTCCTGTACACATATCTCACTTATATTATTAAAATCAGATGTTTCTAACAGAGTAAATAACATAAAGGTATGTATATATATATATATATATATATATATATATATATATATATATATATATATATATATATATATATATATATATATATTGTGTAAGATAGCTATATCGTTCAGAAACTTTGTCGAAGGTGTAAAGGACACGAAAAAATAAAACATTGAGAACCAATAGTCCAAAGTATATTTCCTATTCACGAGTCTTGATTCGAAAACGACAACACTGAATAAACCATAGTTAATTACAATGTAGGCAACATTTAAGAATTCCTCGACACAAAATTATATTATTTATATTCCATGTATTAAGAAATATCACTAAAAGAGTTTGAGAACCACTGGCTTTTCTCTATATAATTTAAAAGTTCGAGAATGTTTTGCCAAACAAAAATAGTAGAGAACGTTCCACCAAATAAAATCGGTTGAGATCATAAATGTCAATAGAGGTTATAATTAACGCACTGATGTCCGAGCTTTTGCTTTTTTTTTCTAACTAAATTATTGGTGGCCTTTTCCTAATAATTTATATCAGTCAGTTTTGTTTTCATTTTCGTTTTCATAATATTATTAGTTACATTGTTTTATTCAGGTGGCGAATTCGAATTTTATTATGTAATTCGATGTAGAAATAAATTAAATGCATATATCGTGTTTATCTGTTAACTCCAAAATTCCATAGTAAGTTTTGTAGAATTTGGTAGGTTTTATAGAATGGCCAGCATAATTATTAACTTACGTTTATTAGTTTACTTGACCATCATTTTTATTGTTATTACGTTTTTTTTTATGGAGTCGGCTGATAACTTTTTGCCAGTGTCAAAGTTTGGTTTTTATTACTTAAGTTGATACTGGAATAATAGTTTACAAACTGTTATCAACAAAGAAAAAGAAAATATTTTAGAAGTTGTTTTTGAGATTCATTAATCATGAGGATAACAAAGCTCCTGAAAGATAATTATGCTATATATGTAAAATTGTCTTATTCCTTACAACAAAGTGGGCATGCTAATGTGCCCATAGGATCCCAGGCTGGCAACACTACAGCTTCCTGTTTGAACACTTGCAACACATCCTCCGGGATATATTTCTTGTCTACCACCACCTGGCAAAAGATGAATGTGTATTTAGTCCCAAAGAATCATAGTTACATGTTCTTTTTTGAATTATAATAGACACAAAATATTGAAAAATTGAAGTGTGACTCGACTTAAAGTGTGGTGATACACTGTAGGTGAATTTGTAAATTGAAAATGTTTCAAAATGTAAATCTTTTTTGTTTTTTTTTGTCTGTAGCTGGTTTGTTTAAGTACCACACTCTTTGTCAGTTATGATCCAGTCATTTATTTACTTACCTCAAATACAAATTCTTTAAACCACGGCGTCGTGAGCAGGAGATATCCTTTGTCGTATTCTTTGTCACCGTATGAGTTTTCTACTCGAAACTTTTGAGGTTTGCCTTGTTCCTGCGAAAAAAATAGGACATATTGACTAGGACCTAGAGGGTTTTTATCACTTATAATGAATTCTTAAATTACATATTATATTAAGCTGCATTGCCACTTACTGACTCACTCACTGACATGTTATTTGGGAAACTAAGAGGTGGAGGGTAAGTTTGTTCTAGGGAAATGTTCGGATAGGTCTCGAGGCAGAGGAATTATTTCCAAATCTTGAAGACCTGAACCTGATAAAAAGTTGCTCGACGGCCCGCCTGAACCGTAATACCTATCGAGATCGCCAACGAACAAAAGATAGTGACAAGTGCGAACATATGGGTGGGGGAGAAAAAAATCCAAAATGGTGGAAAACAAGATGGCCGCCATACGAAGCTAAAATCGTCATTTGTGGGCCGATTTTATTGAAATTTAGTAGAAGTCCGAAACGCTCGCTTAGCCGCAGGCGGGGCCTGAAAAGCTAGTTTACTACATCAAAAAGCTTTACACTTGAATTCCACGCCATGATGATTTATTATGTTTTTTGTAAAAGAAGTTTAGCAATGTTCTTAATATTATTAGAAGTCTTGTTTACAATACCAACTAAGCTAATAATACTTGTGCTATAAAATGGTTTATATCAATAGTCCAAAAAAATACGAACTCACGACCGCAGATCGTAAACTATCTTTCAAAATGTTTACGACTGTTTCTTAAGAAGCGGTATGATTTGGGAGACGCCTGTTTATGAAGTTAAGAGACCTTAAAAGCAAAGGAAACTCACGTCAGTACCGACTGCGGTGAAAACCATGGCGTGCGTCATACACGAGTCTCCGTACATCAGCCGGTCGGCCTTGTTCAAGCCGATTTGCACCTCCGTGTTGAATAACAGCTTGTAGTCTTGTCTACGAAGTTAATTTTTGCTGTTTAGTTTTTTTGAAACACGAAGTTATTATAAAACCTTAATACATAATGTATAATTACGTTATTATATCTATTTATTTGTTGGATATTATACATTACATCTGTGGCAACATATTAAAAAATGTTGCTCATATTTTCATATAGCTTTATTGCTAGTATCTTTACTCGACTAATAAAAGGTTACGTTTTTTCTTTAGAAATATCTAGTTTTATTTTGTATTTTTTGTGAAACGCAGTAAAAGATGTTGCAGAATAACCAGCGGTCATTAGTACATTAATGTTAGGTTATTTTAAAAATTTGTGTTTGCCAAACCCTCAACGCCCCAAAAGTCCCAATCGCCTACTCAACGAATAAGCTCAGATGGCTAGATGGAGTCGAGGACGACTTAAAGGCAATCGCGGGGGTGGGCCTTAGCCTGGGCTAAGGCCCACCCGCTAATTTAATGCCTTGATGATGATGACAATTTGTGTAGTACTTTACTCTAATTTTTTTGGTTAATTTTAATTGTTACTTTTATTGCGTAAACAAGTTCTATTTACACTAAACAAAATATTTTCTATTTACAATTATATATTATATAATATAAATCTATCTATTTACACTAAACAAAATATTTTCAGTTTAACAAGGATTTTTGAAACACATATTTGTTGAGTTATTATGATAGTCACTTTTCTGTATCTTTTTTAGGTTTTGCTTAAAATAAAAAACAAAAGCGTTATTTGTAAATGAACAGACATTAATCCACTATGTTTAATCAAAGGCGAATTTGGGGCAAATCCGGATTATGAATAAATATCTGTAGGCCATTCATATAATAAATATTTTGATGAATTTAGTTCGCGATTATTAACTTAAAGCGATCACTTCTCCAGGATCTAGTATAATAGTTTATGGCTTTCAATATAATAGTAATGAATTTTATTTAATGATTTTTAAAGTTATTTAATTATTAAATACTTAAAGCCTTTTATAATTAGGCCTCATTTTTCTAGAAATGCAACCAAATAGTAATACAACATTAGAGATAATCAATAAAAACGACATTTAAAATAAAAACGGGTAAAAGTAAAATTATGGATAACATCTAATTTTTGACACAGTAAAAACAACAGAAAAACTCAAATGAGAGTTCGTTTTTTAAAAGTTACATAAGTGTTGCCAGGCAACATTTCTTGTAACTACTAATGAACGAATGAAATGAAAAACAACAAATTATAAAATGTATTTTGTCTGTGACAACTTACGCGTCCAAATCTTCGAGGCCATTCTTTCTCTCAAACCTCTTTGACACTTCACAACCGAACCAAACTGCTTCACCTCCTTGTATGCTGTCTTTCACCGCCCTGTAAGTTTATACTGTTGATAAATGGCTATCCTTGATGATAAACAAAGTTATTTTATTTAAGAATTTCAATAATTTTTGAGCATTTTTTGATAAAACGAAACGTAAAAGTAAGACGTTCAATAGTTCGACTCGACCGGGGGAAGTACCGCTATATTTACGTTACGTGGTATTTTTTTTGTGTTACCGCTTTTTGTACAGTGAATGTAGGGATTCAGAGGCGCAATCCCTTTCCTCTTATTTTATTTTCTTCTTTCTCTTCTATTATTTACATTCTTATACTAAGTAAAGTAATGCAATTGTAGTTTCTTTGATATTGCTGATATGTGTCATCCACAAATTACATCATACGAATTTCATGATTTTTTTTCTTCCCTTTCCGTCCTTGTTACATATGGCAACATTTGTGTGACCAGTGTAAACTGATGGACATCATATATTTTGCATTTTTACACTCAGAAATTATTATTTATATATTTTTTAAAATATTGATAGCATTGATATTATTATTTTAATGTTTTTGTTGGACCTACATGTGATGTCACGAAGCTTATGACTCCCCCTCTAGTAATACCATTTCATAGTTTGTTGACCCCTTTTGATCGACCCTTTAACGTGTGACGTAATTTATGGATGGGCCCTAACGGCATTTTTATTTATCAAATAAGTTAAAAAAAATCATACTATTGCTTATACTCAATACACTAGAATCCGTATATAAAGACTACGCTTATAACGACTAACTCGTTTTTATTGACGTTAATGCAAACTCAAGTTTAGTTTTATACTCTTAAGTTTATTTACTATATTACTTTATAATCGGTCGTGTTGTACGTCATTCTGTTAGTGCGCCTAACCCTTAAAGGTCGCTATATCCGGATTACTACTGCACGTGCTTCCTACGACTTCATTCGCGCCCACAATTTTTTTACTGAAATTTTTTGATAGGTAACTTACTTGATAAGGGTTTCAATAGGTTGGTTATTGTATGCGGTCTGACGGCCGCCCACAACGTTGCCGAGACACTGAAGCGTGTACAGTTTGCCGAATGGGTTCGATTTCCGGGGATCGCTGACTAGGCACACCTGAAACGTTTTAGAAAAGTTTCATCCCCACCACCTGTATGAGTGGCGAACCAGTACGGTGCGTTTTTCTAGACACTTCTTTCCACGCAACACTACCCTGTGAAACCAGCATTGGAACCTTCTAAAAACGCTTGAGATAGCTTCACAGGGTAGTGGTGCATAGAATAAAAGAATGAATGATACGGTTTGGGAGAATTCTAGTGTTATAATTTTAATTTTGTAGCTTACCTTGTCGTCAACGTTGAATAGAGGACGCACGTGTGTGTCATAGAACTCTTTAGGTGTGAGGGGTCCGAAAGTATTGTACGCCTTCTCCTTGTTGTAGTATTCAAAGGTGAATTTGTCTGGAGGTGTGCCTGGTGAGAAAAAGATAGACGATAAAAGTTGTACCAAAAATTGTACATCAAAAATAAAATAAATAACCGTTACCGTGGAGTACACACAAACAAGTAATGTGTTAGGTAAATAACATTACAAATAATGTGTTAGATTATATAAAACCTGAATTTACCACTGAATCTTACTACTGAAGCGAATGAACATCTAATATATGTTTATACACTTCAAAGGTAGACAATTCATAGCATAGGAGGTATTTAGTCTTCAATAATATGTAAATTGCCTCTGTAGGCACATTTATTATTTAGGTTGAATGAAAAAACGTCTAGATTCTTCGGTATTGTGAAGGTTTGTTTCATCCTTCATCGTTTCTACCATGGGAAGCGCTACGAGAAAACGTTAGGAATAACTTTTTCCGCTGGATTCCAGTATCACACAATTCGCCACAAAGAAAATTTTCATCCGTACCAACTAGATTACTGGAGATTGCGTGCTTAGTACGGTGTTTTCTTCGAAAAAAAATCACAAAACACCACCGCTCTGTGCAATCAGGATCCTTCAGTGGTATTTCTAAACTGATACGACATAATAAATGTTAAAAAAGAAGCCTACATATTTTTAAAAGGCTGGAAACGCGCTAGAAATGGTGTTGCGGATCTATGGGCGGTGTTGATTGTTTTCTATTAGGCGATACATCTACGTTTGCCTTCTTATCCTATAAAAAAATACATACCTAAACAAGTTGCGACAATCTGATATATGATGGCGATTTGTCCGTCGATAGCGCGTTGTATCTCTTCATCTGACGCCTTTGTAGCCACCATGTCTCTCAACTCTTTGGCAAACTCTCGCAACTAGAAATTACAACTTAGTAAGTAAAAAGGGGGCACTTTGAGAGCATTCGCCTTAATATAATGCCAAATATCGGCATCCTTGGCGTTGACATATCGAGGGAAAAGCTAAACTAGCTTCCAAAAAAACATGGGGTACTAAGCAGGTCGAGACTACTTCACATCCTTCCAGCTGTACAAAGCACAGTGCTGCTACATATAGAGTACTGCTCCCATCTCTGGGCTGGAGCTCCCGTGTACCACCTCCTTCCATTTGACCTCATCCAACGGAGAGCGTCCTGGATCGTCCTCGACCGCACGATTTAAGATAGACTCGATGTTTTATCTGTACGCAGAGATGTATCATCTCTCTGCGTACTGTATCAAATTTTTATTAGGCAAATGCTCTGAGGAGTTGTTTAATCTCCTCCCAGCTGCAGAGTTCTACCGTCGCTTTAGCTGGCGGTCTACCACTGTGCCATTTAGTCGCAGTTTTCTGTCACGAACTGTGGAAATGTGGAACAATTTACTACCTGCGGTGTTCCCATGTGATTATGACATGGGGGTATTTAAGAAAAGAGCGTATGTGTTGGGTAAAGGCCGGCAACATATGTCTATGTAATGTCTATGGGTGGCGTTGATCACTTACCACCAGGTGACCCGCATTCTCGTTTGCCTGCTCTGCTTTAAAAAATATTATTTTATGATATTTTCGTAGATGCTTCTTAGGTCTTAGGTATCAGTGTAAAAGAATTACCCACTTGTAGTTCACCCAAAAAGCAATATGTTTTATTTTACGACATTTCGTTTTTAACATAAACTTTTTTCATACAAAAATCATAAATACAGTTTCAACAATTAAAAAAACGTGTGAAAAATCAGTGTCATGTTATCACGTGTGTATGAATCACACAATGCTGCTGTTTTGCAGGGGTCATCGATCTATTTACTTTTATAGAGGTCATTTACCTCTTTACGTCATATGTCCTTTTTTATGGATGAATTTTAAAATTAAACAAAATATTTTAATTTTTTTTAAATGAATGTTGAACAAACGTATATTGTTAAACATTTATTTAAAAAAAAATAAAATGAATTTTTGTAATTCTGAAAGTGGTCAACGCCTATCAAAAGTATGTGAACCACTGACTTAGATTGGTCCTTCATTTACCTTAGTTTTAATGAGTGCATTCATACGCAAACTCCGGCGCGAGCTGAACGACTCGGGGTAGCACTTCTTGGGTATCACGCCGTACTTGTTGACTAAGTTGACGATCATGTCCCATTGGCCCCCGTCGTTGATTGGGTCCTGCGGGAACATTTTTTTTAAAAAGAACACTCACAATCTTATCCCGTCAAGTTAAATCAGTGACGTTGAGTTTAATTTTATTTTCATAATCTCATGCTATTATCAGTTATATCGATTAAGGCGTAGAAATGAAGTGAAATGATATAAACGCGTGTTTTGTGTCTTTTTAAACGAACTGCAAAAGTCATTGCAACTTTGGGCAGAACAGCCACCATCAAGGCGTATCTTGACAAGCCGTATTCACATTTCAAGATAAATTGTTATTATTTTACATGACACTGGCGTAATAGCTATTACAGAAAAATAAAAAACATGCTTATGCTTGTAAAGCAATGGAAGATACGAAGTCTTGACATCTGAGTATCAACTGCTTTAAAAAAAAATTGGAAAATATTTTTTTTTTATATATTCACGCTTATCCCCCGCAGGGGTTGGCAGAGACCACAGAGCTCAATCCGCTACCATTCATTGCAGCGAAACGGCTCGCCATTGGTCGCTTTTCGTCCTCGTGAGAATCAGGACAGGGTAGCGAACCACGTCGCCGTCATTTTCGACAAATTAGGTATATTAAATTCGTCTTAGTGAATCCCACGAGCTGCAAGGGAGGATGGAGGTCAGCCCCAGCAGAGCCCTGCATGCTGAGGTAAGGCACCATAGTACTCGGGGAGCCCGATCTCGGGACGATCGGCACGCTTGCGACTAGGCTCGCCCCTAGCCACGCATCCATTGGCACGGCAGACCGTGGATAGGCGGAGAGGAAGGGAAAGGATAGAGAAGAAAGGAAGGGGCAGAAAAGGAAATGCGGATTGGGGGGGGGGGTTACCAGACTCGGAATAAACATTTATAAATCCATATAAATATTTATTCCGATGTGGGAATCGAACCCGCGACCATTGACTCCGTGGCGGAGGGCCCTGCCACTGAGCCAATCGGTCGTCCGTTGGAAAATAAACTTAGAAATAATGATAAGTACAAAGCTATTAGCCTTTGAGGAGTATGAGAGTTGTCATGGTTCAAATTCATATAGGGGAGAGTGCAGAAAGATAAAATAAAAAACTAGCGAAGGAGAAGGAAATAAAGAAAGGAGAATATATTTTTCCCTCTTGATCCCTGCATTCACCGTGTGAAACGCGGTAACAAAGTGCTATCACCTGAAGCCGACAACGCAGTATGCGGTAAAATTATCAAACGTTGAAAACGGTTCCCGTCGATAAAAAGGTTGTGAACCACTGATTATATTAATATATATATTATATTAATATAATAATATATATAAATATTAATATATATTATTATATTTATATATATTATTATAATATTATAATAACAATCCAGTGATTCTCAACCTTTTATTGTTGCGGTACTTTTAACAATTCGACTTGAAGCGAACTTACAAAAGCTATGCTGGTGACTATATAATATAAATATGTAATACTTTAAGAAGGAAATTGACTAGACGTCCTTCCAGCTCCTCCCCATGCTTGGCCGTCTCCACGATACTGTTGAGCCAATAGTGTGATCGCTCGATCTTGTCCCAAAAGAACAGGTAGCTGGAAAATTAAAAAATAAAAACTTCATAGTAAATTTGACAACCAATTGGCTCGGTGGCGAGGCTCAAATATAATGTATCTAATATTATTTATTTATTTAAACAATACATGCGTATAAGGTAGAATTTGGTGACCCCGCACTGAGCGATTGTGTGTTTGCGTAAGTTTAACATACAAACTTACGCAGACACACAATCGCCCAGTGCGCGTTGAACCGGTAGTATATATATATATATATATATATATATATATATATATATATATATATATATATATATATATATATATATATATATATATATATATATATATATATATATATATATATATATATATATATGTATATGTGTGTGTATCTGGTCTAAAACATCTCTCCAGTCCGATCTATTCCTCCACCCATCCGATTTACCATCCAGTAGCCGTTTGGGTGGTCTGGTTTCATCCATTGTTTTTACATGTCCTTCCCACCGTAAGTGTTCAATTTTAATGATTTGATTTGAACCGTATATATACCTTGTTCAAACATTATCAGTTTAAATGGAATGGGTAACATGAATTCTAGTAATATTAAAAAAGATTGCTTAGTCTCCTTTACAAAAAAAAAGTAATAAAAATATATGGAATGTGGCTGAAATTATTAGGTAGGTATTTATATTACTGGAAAAAAAAGTACTACAAAACTTGATAGCGCGCGCGGTGGTAATAGATTTCAAGTTATTTATATATGTTTGACATTTTATGTTGCTATGTCTTTATCAATAGTGAGTCACCTCCTTACTGTATACTGCGGTGTAGGTATAATTCGAGTTTACTGAGAAATACATTTAAATAAATAAAACAGGGAAGTTATACAAAAAAAGATAGAAAAAAAGAGCGAATATTAAACTATTGAATCAGTCTAGAGATAGATGAGTAAATTTCTGATTTTTATTAAAAGAAAATTATAAATAAAAATGTTAATCACTATTTTTAATACCTATCAATCAATCAATCAATTAAAATTAATTAGTTCCTGAATAATTTTTACCAAAAACTACAGAGGCGTTTTTTTTACAAAATTACAATGTTCTACTATTGGACATGTATGTGGTCTCTTAATTTGGAGGAATGGATATTAATCTATTACGCTTGTTTAAGGCAGATTGGTAAAACATCCAGCCTTGGACTGGAAATCGAATCTGAAACCATTAATTGCCAAGGCGGTAAGACCACCACTGATCCAATTAAGTCACTATAATAAATAGTTATACATGATTAATTAATTAAATATTTTTGTACCTCTGTGAAAATTCAAACTCTTCAATGCCATACTTCTTCATGAAGGGCAGTCTCATTACATTAAGAGCGGCGAATAGCCAGCATCTTCCTGAATTTTCTTGATTGGTCACTGGTTTACCTTCAGATTCCACCTGGAAAGATATTGTAGTTAAATACGGCAAAGCAAAAAAAAAATGAAATATGTGAATCATATTTCACTGCATAATTCATAGCGTGGCTCTACCACTGTAGAGCCACGCTGCAGACGAATACTTTGTCAAGAATGGCATAATATTTGTCTGTAGCATGAATGGGCCGGCTCGCCCGGGGAAGTACCACACTCCCGCAGTAAACCGGCGTTCGAATGGTAGCTTAGCTACCGTGCTCACCGTACCGTATGTTTCCAACACCCTCCCCCTCCCTCTGTCCCCTCCCATTCCCACTTCCATAATGACACTTTTCTTAAAGGTCGGCAACGCTTCCGCACTGCCTATGGCGCTGCGGATGTCTATGGGCGGTGTTGATTGCTTTCTATCAGGTGACACGTCTGCTTGTTTGCCTTCCTATCTCATAAAAAAATACATATGTAGGTGAATGGCAAACATTAATGATTTTAAAAACATATCTCTTTTCAAATTTAGAATATAAATTATGTGAACAAATAATTGGGAATGGTTAACAAGAAGTCATTTAATATGACATTGCTAGTGCGCTAAATCATAGTTTGTAGGTCAAACATTTATTTTTTATAATGCAGAAAACAAAAAAGTTAGTAGCAGTGTTTTTGCCATTAGAAATAGAATTTTGCTTAGATTTAATGCGATTCAAATTTGTATGTTTTTAAATATTGTTTAGCATATTATTCATCTGTAGCATGAATAGGCCGCATTGCCCGGGGAATTACGAAACTCCCGCGGAAAACTGACGTTTGAGTAATAGCTTTTCCACCGCGCTTTGACTGTTGAGTCCTGGAGAATAAAGACGGTATTTTAATATCTACGGTGTCTATGGATGGCATTAATTGCTTTCTATTAGGCGACACACTTATTTGCCTTCTTATTCCATCAAACCAAAAATTGTTCCATCAAAATTACAGCATCTCTTCCGTAATAATATGATGTTAATTTGCAGAAGTAACATGAAAAACATACAACTGGTGAGCCAAAAAAATACTTATGGGAATGAGAATGAATCTTTGAAAACCAATAAGCTGTAAAATTCCATTGCTGGACATTAAAATTGAGGGATGTTGACATATTCCCCAGTGTTTTGGTAACAGATTTGAATAAAAACAATAATGTATAATGTTTTTCATTATTTTTCTGTCTCCTCACCAAACACATCACTGTTTATGAGCATAATTTAGTTTTATTTCAAACTTAACATTTTATTACAAAAAAAAATATATATATTTTAAAGATGACATTTCAAGGACAAAACTCTAATGTTATTATTTTTCTGTCTACTAAAACACAAACAAAGTAATGAAGAATCTCTGATTGTGGGAAATTATTGATAATACAAGTGTATTGACTGATTAGATAACAATATTTGTATGATAATATCTTACATTACCCTATTGTGTGAACGCTACTCTATTATCTTTAATTGCTTCTACATTTCATAACCAGTGTAGTAGTCAGTATATGTCAACTCAATAAGTCTATATGTTAAATTAATTACTATTAAAAGTTTCATTCCCACTGTGCAAATGAGAGGTGACCTAGAACAGTGGGTTTTTCACAAAACTTCTTTCAATTTACTACCACACTATGGAACAAGTTAATATCAGCAATACTTTGAAATCAATCTCACAATAAAACCTTAAAAAAATGCCTGCATATAACTCAAAGGCTTAATGCTTTTTCTAAGCCTATGGTGTTGCAGTGTATAAGTGTGGATTGCTTTCTATCAGACAAAGGGCTTTCTTGCTTGTTAACCTTCCTATCTCATGAAAAAGGCATCAAAATTCTGTATATATTGATAAAGGGGCTGCCTCTTTCAACTAATCATTTTTTATTTTTACATTCATATTTAACAAATTACGCTGAGGAGAATAATTAACAAATATTTAGTAATATTTCTTTAAAGCTGTGTTACTTACTTTAATATTATATATGTGCAAAGAGCTATCCGCTTTCTTCCTACTAATTGCAACTTCAAAGGGATCAAATCGAGTGCACACGTTCTGAGCGAGTTCATTCTTTGGATCTGAGTAAAAGTTCTCCCTCAATTTAGTCAGTGTTTCAAGGCTTAGTGGCTCTGTAAAGAAACAAAATGTAAATTACAGGGTTATTAACAGGAGGCAGGGGTTCCGAATGTGAGCATTGCACACTTGGGTACCAGTATGCCATAAAGAGCAAAGAGGGGCACCATGAGGCTTGGCAGCTATGCAGACTTCAGTTAGCTATGTTTAATGCAGTGTAATTTTTTTAATAGGATGTATCATTTATAAAAACAAAAAAACATGTTCATTCATCAAGCCTTACTACCTGGTAATAATACACTTACGTATTTTTTATTTTATTTCATATTTATCTTAATAAATATTATAGTAAATGTATTTATTTTCAATGTATAAAAATATCATACAAAATAAACTCACTTGAATTGTACAAGTAAATGACCATAATGTTTTTTGATATTATTGCAAAAACTTTGTTATAATGTTGCTTTAATAATTTTGTTTATTTAATTTAAAGGTAAAAAAGTGAAATTTATTGTAATTAATTAATGAATATAAAGGTAAACCGGTTTTATAAGAGTAATAAGAACTTCCCCTCATCATAATTATTTTTAGGCACTTCGGTTTCGCTGTCATAAGCATGAGTTACATTTAAAAGTAGGCTAAATAAATGTAAAAAAAATATGAATAATACTTTTTCTTACTTGAACTCATGGCTGCAGATGATATCCTTCTTTTAATCGATGGTTGATATTTAAATAATACTGACCACACAGTTTTAAAAAGCATTTACTAATAAAATGTTAACAAAATTATTGCACTACCTACGCTAAACGATAACCACTTAACATTTAACAGTGACACTGACAGATGACAGCAAAGCAATCAGCGATATTTTGCAAATTGCAATTCACGTTTATCGTCACGATAAGAGCGAGATAGAAATTATTTTATTGTCATGATATGCCGCAGAAAATATATATATATATATATCTCGTTCTAGCGCATTCTAGATATGACACATGATTAGTCTGTTTTGTTATAGGAAGGTTATAGGAAGGTCATTGAACTCGATTCAGCTGATGAACAGGCGCACAGCTGTTCAACAATAAAAAGAGGGGAATTTAAATTATTCTTTTGGTTCTTCAAATGATAATAAATAGTAAAATAAAATATGTTATCGTAAAACCTACATTTTATTTATTTTATTTAACCTAAAGTACAATTGATTATTGCAAAATGGCGCGAACTTTAAATATTATAATGTATTTGTAATATTATTGATTAACTAAAAATATGCGTGATACGGAGATGTTTTTTATTTCATTTAGAATTTTACAAATATTTATAAACTTAACCACACCAATAGAAGAAGGGTGATAATAGTTGCAGAAAATCAATACCGGAATTTTGTAGTTGTACGTAATAGTGCATGCGCGAAGAATTTATTTACTTTAGAGTATAAGTAAATGACGCATTGTGTTTATTTCATTGCTCCAGTGTTTTTGAAAAGCAATTATTTGAAGAGTTTTATATCAGTGTCTTTAAAATAGGCAAAAAATTGAGACGAAAATGTCTTTAAAGGCATACGAAGATGCATGCACTAGGGCAGAGTTATTTGGTCAACCTATTCCAGACAAGGAAGAGTTTTTGGAAAAACATAAACATTTGGATGTTGTGGAGTTTGAGGAAGTGGATATAAGAACTGCAGAGGTATTTACATTTAAGAAACTTGTAAGAAAATTAAAAATAAAAACATGCCAGTATGATGCGCGGTACTAAAATATTTTTGACAATGAAATTAAACCTAAAAATGGGTTTAATTTTTAGATTTAAAATGTTATAATGATGACAATTGTTCTATAATGAAAAATCTCCTGTTTAGTTATGGACGTAGAATAGGACCCCATCTCTATCTTTAGGTGTGTGAGACAACTATTTGGAGTAAATATCAGTGGATGGGTTGGGTAGCAGCGTTTACTTAGTGATAAAAACTAATTATTAATCCCTAATCCACTTGTAAAGAATTTCGGCAATATTCCAATAATGTGGGAAGCTAATGTCCAGAAGTGGTTTATTACAGATGCGATACAAATAATTAACTGAATAATTATCCACTAGTGCGTTTTTTAATACATTCTCTTTGTCTCTTTTTTCATGAACATCAAAAGTATCATAAGTTGTTTTTTTCAAAAGTATAAAAGAAGTTTGGGAATACTATGACGGGCTATAATTTATATGCAAGGTATAAATGTTTATGTAAAACGATTTAACTGGTCTGGATAGATTTTTAATCTGGTCAAAGTTTGATTTTCGCATCGAAATACAATATATTTATTCCCAGGCTGTTCCGCTAATTTATTCTAGACAAGCCATGTCCATTGGCCTGAAAAAGCCCAGCTCAGAGACGTATACGTACATACATACATACATACGTGACTATATACACCGTTAGGCAGAGACCACAGTTCTCCATTCGCTACGATCCCGACACACCTTCCTAGTTTCCTTCACACTCATCCATCTTTTCATCCATCCTTCCTCTCACATTCATCGTAGCGAAACGGCTCTCCGTTCGTCGCTTCTTGCCCTCGTGAGAATCAGAACGTGATGGGTGGCGAACCTGGGAACCACGTCGCCGTCATTTTTTTTAAAGAGTTAGGTATATTAAGATTCGTCATAGTGAATCCCACGAGCCGCAAGGGAGGATGGAGGTCAGCCCCAGCAGAGCCCCGCATGTTGAGGTAAGGCACTATAGTACCCGAGGGAGCTCGATCCCGGGACGGTCGGCACGTTTGCAACTAAGCTCGCTCCTAGCCACGCACCGTTTGGCACGGCAGAATGTGGATTGGCGGAGAGGAAGGGAAAAGGATAGAGAGGAAAGGAAAAGGCAGGGGAAAGAAAAGATGAATTTAGACAGGATGATAGGGATATGCTTCCTCCTGCTAGATGGAGCGACGATCTGCGCAAGGCGGCTGGCAGAGACTGGATGTGTGTAGCCGAAGATCAGGCTAGATGGCGCGCCTTGGGTGAGGCCTATGTACAGCAGTGGACTGCCGCGGGCTGATATTGGATAAGGATATGATACTACTGCAACGGAAGACTAGGAGTGATACGGTAGTAGCTTGAGAGGCCAGGATCGCCAGGTGTACCAATACCTTAAATACCGGACAAGCGGCTAGGCAAAGATATTTCCTGACCACTGGACGTATATAGGTTATTAAAAAAGTGACTGGTCTAATTATCTTTACAGAATACTGCGATGCTGAACGAGGATTTGAAGGAAACCAGTGGTGGTCTTGCCGAGCTAAACACTATATTGTCTTCGACACAAACTAAACTCAACCGGTTAAAGGTAGTGTGTACTATTTTTTTTATTGGATACCTGAGTAAACGAGCATGCGGGTGAGTAATCACTGTCGCCCACTGCAGAAGCATCACCTGCCTTAGGGTAAGGATGTGAATAATGGGAGGGAAGAAGGATTAAATGGAAGGGGAATAGACGAGTAATGGGAGGAGAAAAGAAAACTAAAGATAAGGAATAGTATCGCGGTAACACATACAAATTCTATCATTTAATGGCCAATATTCGGTTTAAAAAATGGACTTCTAAGTATAGGGTGTCTGGTAGCAGAATAAGGTTTTCAACCTTAAGTACTACTTTGAAACAAGAAATATAAGACCATATTTGTGTAGAGTTATAGGTCGAATATTCCTGGTGTGAAACTAGTACTTAAGTTAAACTAGTATCATAATTCTACCAACGGATTTAACCCATTAGTAGCTTGTATAGCATTTTGTTTTTCTTGTACAATATTTCGTACAGAGGACTTAATGTTAACTTTATTATGTTGATACTTTTTTAATTTCAGGGCGTCTGCGGAAGTCTAACAAACTTCTTTCGTGTGAAAATAGCAGCGAAAGATAATTTATCGTACTCAAGCGAACCGAGCTATGTCGGTCAAACAAATTATGATAAAGACTATATAGCGCCGAAGAACTCCGAAACAGACCCTATTAATAATGGCCTGGGTCCGAACGATAACGAAATGACTTTTCGCGCCGAAAAACCAAAACAAAATGGCGGCGATATAAATTCGGCTCTAAATGATTTGGAGGCAATGCAAAAAGTAGATAACACTTCGATTTTCAGAATCGATAAGCAAGTCGACTCTCAAATGAGTAAATTAGATAACTTAATCGTACAAGCGGAAAGAGCGGAATCTTCAATGAAACACCAAAATAAACAAATGAGGGGATTTCTTCGATAACTCCGTAATTCTAATATACCAGTCGGTCCTATACAATTGTGATATTCGCATTGAAAATGAAACATTTTACTTATGAAAAGAGGTTGAAAGGCATTTCATTTTAATTACGAGTATTTATTGTGTAACGATTTATTAGCTAGATATCGATTTAATATTGTGATTATTAGCATATATTTCTCTTACATCAATATGGTGGGTTATATCGATCAAGTAGTACTAGCAACGTTATTTTCGGTGGTCAGTTGGCAAAGTTGTTTTAAACAAGTAGCTTTACAAATTTATGTAATATACATGTAAAAAACATATATTCAATTTTTTTAACATATATATTGCATACATTTTAAATAATGCTTTTCACAAATAAATAAACACTATATCAGATGATAAAATATAGTTTTTGTGAAAATTTAAATTTAATAATTAATAGGTATGTAGCTACCTGCTACAGAATATAACTTCAAGAACAAATTCGCGGAACAAGCTTTGTTACTACGCACTTGCAGAATGCGCTTTGTTACGCCGCATTCGTGGAATGCACTTTGATTCTCCGCATTCGTGGAACGCGCTTTATTGCTGCACACGTGCAGGCACAACCGCGTCTCCCGCACCCCGCACTCTTCTCCCGCCATTCATCAGTTGTATATATAATAGGTCCACTTGGTATAGAAAAAAGAGTATTAAACCAGACTCCTGTTGCATCACTTCACAGTTAAGATACTACCTCTTACATTGGTGACCCCGATGAAAATGTAAGAGGTAGTATCTTAACTGTGAAGTGATGCAACAGGAGTCTGGTTTAATACTCTTTTTCTATACCAAGTGGACCTATTATATATACAACTGATGAATGGCGGGAGAAGAGTGTGGGTGCGGGAGACGCGGTTGTGCCTGCACGTGTGCAGCAATAAAGCGCGTTCCACGAATGCGGAGAATCAAAGTGCATTCCACGAATGCGGCGTAACAAAGCGCATTCTGCAAGTGCGTAGTAACAAAGCTTGTTCCGCGAATTTGTTCTTGAAGTTATATTCTGTAGCAGGTAGCTACAGGTAGATATTAACATTCATTTTTCAATTCAAACTCTTTACATACAAAATCAAATTAAATTTGTTATATATCAGCATGTTAAAAATTGAATTTCGTTGACGTGAACGAAGAAGCGGCGAAAGAAATATCGCATGTAGATTTTTTTTCTAGTTACAGTGCTGAAATTTATACGTAACCTGGAAAAACGAACGGCTATATCAATTCGTTATTATCTTGTAAAACGTAAAACAAACTCGAATAGATCGGTTTCCGCAAGCGGGATTTATACACAATTTGAAGCACGGGGCAGCCATCGTCCTTTTAAAAAAAAATATATTTCATACATGCTAAGTCTAATATTTTCTTTATCTAAGTCAAACCTAGAGGTTAATCTTTCGGCATATAAATATACTTCTACTCATTCTTTCCCTTAATCCTGAGTATTGTGACCTGCAATGATCACTTTCAGCTGTATGTACTATAACGTGCCAGCCGTACCGATACGGCTACACGGTTTCTTTAAGGCAGGGGTGAGCAACCTTTTTAATTAACAGGTCAATTTAAATTTTAAATTTTTTTGGCGGGCCGCACATAAAGTAACATTTAATAATAATTTACAAAACTTTACTTATAATAATCATTAGAATAAAAAAATAGAAAATTTAAAAATAGGTAAAGATTTGATATATAAATTATAATGCACGAAATTTTTAATGAGAAATTTGCCACTGTTTTTTCGATACCAGCTGATCAATATCAGCCGGAATGGATGAGGTAGCTACACGTACTCAGTTGTCTAATCATGCATCACTCAGTCTTGATCGGTGGTCATTTTTGATTAATTTCATTGTTGAATATAATTGTTCATAATATGTTTAAACAAGTCGCCGATAAGTGTGTGTCTCGTCACAAAAAATAGTTTTGGTTTAGTATGTACTACCATTTTATTATAAGTAATTTTATAACCATATATTGAGATGAGATGAGAGAAAGTCAATAAAATAAATTCAATTTTAGAAATGCTTGGTGGGACGCATAAACAAACATGTTTAACGGGCCGCGTATTGCTCATCCCTGCTTTAAGGAGTATTTATTTTCGATATAGTGAAACTCTTCCAAATGAAGTTAATTTATTAATGAATTACTTTATATTTTATATGAAATATATTTATATTAATGAATTATATTTCATATCAATGAATCACTTTTCATTTTCTAATAATTATATCCAATATTAATTTTTATGCCAGAAAAGGTGACATATCCCTCGTAAGACGTCGGTCGATCCAGTCTTGTTTTTTTATATATAACAATTTATTTCTTTTTATTTTAAATTTTAAAATTACGAATGTGAGAAAGGTAAAAAGGTTTTATTATATTTAATGAAAAAGTTTTAATACATTACTGATATATTTATCAATGTATCACCACAGTATCTCCCTCGTATAATTATAAATCAAGAACATTGAATGAATTTGGTTTGAATACAAGTTAAACCAAGTTTATTAGTCCCGCTAGTTACTCCCTGGATTGCCAAATAAAAAAAATGCCAAACAAACAAAAAGATTTTATATATTAAGAATTTTTAAATAGAACCACCATGTTGACGTAAATAGTGTTTTTTGCTTTATGGCTTTTGCAATGTTTTCCACATTCTATATATTAAAAAAAATATGTATATGTAGTGCTTTTGTAATATGTTTAACAGTTTGCTCATACTGTTTCAGACTTCAAGGGTTGGCAGAATTGTACTTAGAACTAGATCACACTGTTTTTGAAAATTTTATAATATTATTAAGCTTTACTAAAATCTAAGCTTTATTAAAATGTAATGTAATGGATTAAGCTAAAGAAAAGTTTTATCCCCACTATCTGGATGAATGGCGATCTGGTACGGTGCATTTTCCTGAAATTCTATTGCACGCACTGCCACTTTATAGAACTAGCTGCCTTCAGCAGTATTTCCGAACCGATATGACATTGGAACCTTTAAAAAACAAGCCTACACATTCCTCAAGGGATGGCAATGCTTCTCCAATTAAAAAATGCCTCTGCTGTTGTATTCGTTCCATCAGGCGACAAACTTATTTGTTTGCATTCCTTTACTATAAGAAATATGGTACGGGAAATCTAGTTTGAGATGACAACCTGATACGTATTGTTTGTTTTTAATAGGCAACGGAAGCGCTCAAATCTTTCTAGGCTGGTTTTTGTTGGCATTTGTATACAATTTATAACATTGATGATTTCTAAAACTCAACAGAATTTACTCAGTTGAGTGGAAATTAAATTGTCTGTCAACCCTGGGCGTACTGTAGTCGCGGAAGTTATACGCTGACATAATACTCTTTGAAATGTTTTTGTTATAAATAATACCCAATATATACATGTATAGAGAATATTTAAAAATAATGAACAAATTGTAACTATATAAATATTCATGCGTTCAACAACAAATGCTTCCAAAATTGTACATTTTAATATGTAATAAAACTGTTATATTCATGTTGCGTGTAAAGAATAGCATTGTGATACGTTTGGCTGTTGGTGAAATATAAACCCATATTTACTTGTACCATGTTAATTAAATAAAAGTTAAGATTACATATTGTTTTATTCGCACGTTCAAATCGTAAGCAAGTAAAATAAAATTAAATAAATATGCCGTTATTCCATAAATTATTATTGTACATCACATGAATTTCAAGATTTTTGATTATTTCCGTCCTTGTCAAACGTGTTCATAATCATGTGACCCTCCTCTTCTGCTGTGACGTCACATGTTTTGTAATTTTACATTTAGAATTTATAAAATAAAACAGTACTGCCAAAATTATATATATATTTTCTTAAATATTAATATAATTGCAATATATTCAAGATTTTTTAATCTTTTAGTTGCGGTTCTATTTATGTACTAGTAAAATCTAATCGTTTTTTTTTTGTACTGTTCCATTATTATATTGTTATTTACATTAACCTATATAAGATGTCAGTTATCTGTGGTCGATGAAACGACTCTAGTTTTCACATTGGGATTTTGTGGGTTATATGAAGTTAGTTTTTCCTTCAGTATATATCGAGATTATAAAAAATAAAGCAAAAATAGAAAGAGAAGACAATAAAATAGTAAATATACATTAAAAGTATAAAATTAGACATCTTACTGCTGTTTAGTGGCGAACATTATAAAGAAATAAATAAAAGTCAAAAACATACATAGGAATATTTCAATAATATAATTTGGTTATGAATGTCTGTTGTGTACACTTACGTGCGTGGTGCGTGCGTAAGTGTATGTGTGTGTGTGTGTGTGTGTGTGTGTGTGTGTATGTGTTTATGATAGTTTGGTGTCTGCAATGTCTAGGTATTATTGAAGTGTATTTTATATCTTATAATACTGATCAAACTGAGAGAAGATTTATCATCATAATAATTAAGTCTTCAGAATTCGCAATCTTACATAAACTTTACACATATAGTACGATTTGTGTAAGGTTTATGTAGGTGAATAGCAATCGGTTATATGTTGTACCGTTTCACATCTCATTACACATAACATTACTATAATGTTCCTAAACACGGTCCAACAACAATAAGGAAACTTGTATCTTCCTGATCGTTCCTCAACCGGTGAAGATCAAAGAGCGACTTGGCATTGAATTGTCACGTTTCAAGGTGCGACAAAAACTGGATTGTTTGAACCATGAAATCGACTTATATAAGTATCTGATTATTGTTCCATTACTTATCATTACTGTTTAGTGCCTCTAACATCGTAATGTTACTTCCATTGCTCATTTTCCACTTGGTCGCTGTAAGCATTGCCAATCCATTTCAGAAATATCCATTTGTTTTCTTATTGGATGTCGGTAATGAGGAACTTGAGAAGACAAATACAGAACAAATACGCATATCTATACCCGGTGGATCATTAGCTGTAAGATATCCAGCAATTGGAGATGGTGATATAATAACGCACATGAGAGTAAGTAGCATTGATTTCGGTTCAGAACTTAAAGCGAATATCATCGATGGAGGTCCCGGTTATAAGTATGTGGTCATAGTTTTCATTGGTAAAATAGGAGTTCCGTATGATGCTGTGCTTACAATACAAACAACGCCAGTTTCTGCAGAGCCAACTATTAGTAAAACTTTAAATTTCAATGTTAACTCTGATATATCCTCTCCACTTTCATCCGACGAAATTATTGAAAATAATAGTGCAGAAGAAACAGAAGATGATACAGAAACTGTTAAATTTACTAAAAATGGCGGAGAATTAGTGCAGTCGAGTTCTAATATTTACAAACATAAACAAGATATTGAAGAAGATGATGAAGATACTGAAAACGAGGTGGATTCAAGTGACGAGAAAGATATTTACACTTTTAAAGAAAACGGTGATCAATACAGAAGTCAAAGCTTGAAAAATGAAAAATACAACAATGACAATGATGAAAACGATGAAGATGACGACAAAGATGATCAAGAGGATAATGATGATGATAATGACAACGATGAAAGTGATGTAGAGGACGAGGAAAAGAAATATCCTTACACAGAGAAGTTACAAGTTGGGCCTAGTAAAATATACTCTTCAAGTAATAATTACCGAAACGAAAATTTCGAATTAAGTAGTGTTAATTCGAAAGATCAAACTATTTCTTTGGACAAGGATACTAAGATGTATCGCCAAGAAGCATTGTATGATGCTAAAGGTAAGGGTAAAGTCTATTCTCCAGAAGATCCATTGGAATTAGATCAAATGTTTAATGATGAAGAAATACACAATGATGCTGAAAAATACAAAGATTCAAATAACAACAACTATGTGTCCGATTTTGATCCTGCTGTAGCATATTCTTAGATTATATAATTATATCGATGAATATTTTGGAGCTTTGAATTTAATTAATAAAAAAAATATTTATTGTCAAGTCAGAAGTCAACTTTTACGGGCGTAGGTATATTTAAGATGTTTTTTGCTTGTTAATCTCAGCAAATTTATTTATCAATAAAGAAAATGTCTGTGATTTTAAAATTGTAATAAATCCCAAGTAATCAAATTGGATAATTTATGACAATTATATTACCGTGTATTGATTTTTAAAAAGACCTTGTCTATATTTTTATCTCTTATAATAATGATTTATGGTGAAGGATCTGGGAGCGTGTTGCTTGGAAGCTTGCACATTCAACTGTTACAATGAAATAAAAAATAAATAATAATATAAAATGACAAAAGAAATATGTGCAACTTACTTTTCATTAAGTAAAAAGGAAATGTTTTAAAAAGTACGTAATCATTTGGTCTTTTCATATGCAAAGTATTTGAAAGGAAATCACAAAAAGAATTTACGTATTTAGCGAAAAATATAATAAAGATTTCTATAATTACAACAAAAAAGTAAAATTAGTTCAAGCAGTTGCCGTTCAAGGATTTTTCTAAAACTAAACTGGTTATGTAGGCAATCTTTTTGCAGGCCGATGTTGGCAAAAAGATTGTCAGATTACCGCGGGTCCACTGTATTGCATTACAATCACACAGCTTTTACAATAATTTCAGGAAGTAAAATTGTTTGTGGAATAATTTCCGCCTAATCTTCAGAATGTTTCTGACTTCCATTAAAATACTTTTTTTTCCTTTTTGGCAATTAGATATAACTATTATGTCAGTGTCTAGTGAAATACATTAATATCAAATCTCTTGAAATGTCACCGATTAATCTCCTTTCTGTGTGTGTCCTCTCCATTCTATTCTATTGTTACCCCGACCGCACTGTTCAATTTCATAAGTGTCCTGTGCATTCTATTCCTTCTTTATCTCAACCGCACTGATTAACCTCCTCCGTGTCTTCTCCCTTTTACGCGACATTGGAGAAATCATCCGTGCTATTGAAAGCCATTAATTCAAATGAATAAATGAATGAACTCTTGAAATGTCTAGTCAGTTTGTCACGTTACGTCTTAATAAAATGGTGGCTATTCTACCAAAACCTATGGACTTTTTCAGTCAACTTAAAAAGTCATGATACAGGCATTTATTTTATATCACTTCGCTTATACGCCTTAATCGAACTACATTGTATAATACGCCATCACAATTAAGCAATATAAGTTATAATAAAATAAGATTATGAAAATTAAATAAAAACACAGCGTCACTGATGTTAGTTGGTAGGAAAAGTCTTAAAATACTTGTTTTGTTTTATTATAATGACAAAATGCTGCCAGATACATCTACATCTATTAATTAAGTGAAATGTCACCATGTTATTTATATTCGTGGTTTGGCTGCACCGTGCTCATCGTGCGTCATTCCTGTGCAGATCTACGAACACGATCGATGTTTTCAGCTCATTAAGACCCCACCCGGTACATAAATCGAATTGATTGACTTGGCAGTCGTTCCTTCTGGAGTTAATTTATATGTTCGTTTGAGTATTCTTGATATGGGAAAAATTTTATATTATTCCATTCATATAATAATTTTTTGCTCATTTAAGTGTATTTTAACTAAAAATCTTTGTTTTTGTCGGAGAACTGAAAATGGTTGGCATAGACAAATGCTGCAGTGGAAACCACGTCTTGGCATGCACAGTATGAGACGTCCTCCCGCTAGATGGAGTTGAGATATATTTCCAAAATGTAACAGGTAGAAACTGGATGTGATCAACCTGAATCAACCCGCATACCCGTGCGTACGAAGCTGTTGGTCTATAAGGCCTACGTTCGCTCCCGACTGACCTATGCTGCGCCGGCCTGGTGGTCTTTGATATCAGCAACCCAGCGCAAACGCGTTCAGATCCAGCAGAATCTGTCTCTGCGCGCCATCGTGGGGGCGGCTCGCTATGTGCGTAACGACGTTATAGCGAGGGACCTCAGGGTGGAGAGCATCCATGAGTTTGTGGTCCGGTTGGCTCGGAAGATGTTCGACCGAGCCGACAATGGACCACACCCACACCTTAATAATTTTGCTCCCCTTCACGCTCGCCCACCTGAGGGACGTCCACTCCCACGCGAAATCCTCCTGTCGCCTCCTGGCTCCCGCGAGGGAAGAGGGCCAGCGACGGACCCAACGTAGGAATAGGTTCAGCCATATCTCGACGACGCGAAGTCGTTAAAAGACGCCCAAAAGCCGCTAGGAATAGCGGCACCTAAGACCGGGGGGCGGTTGCCCCATTGAGTTGCTGCACGAGCAGTGGGGTTCATCCCCGAGGCTCGATCCCACACCTCTGCGCGGGGTGTGGACGTCCCCGATTGATTGATTGAGCCGACAATGGACCACACCCACACCTTAATAATTTTGCTCCCCTTCACGCTCGCCCACCTGAGGGACGTCCACTCCCACGCGAAATCCTCCTGTCGCCTCCTGGCTCCCGCGAGGGAAGAGGGCCAGCGACGGACCCAACGTAGGAATAGGTTCAGCCATATCTCGACGACGCGAAGTCGTTAAAGGACGCCCAAAAGCCGCTAGGAATAGCGGCACCTAAGACCGGGGGGCGGTTGCCCCATTGAGTTGCTGCACGAGCAGTGGGGTTCATCCCCGAGGCTCGATCCCACACCTCTGCGCGGGGTGTGGACGTCCCCGATTGATTGATTGAACTGGATGTGTGTTTCTGAAGATCTGCTTAGGTGGTTCGCTTTAGATGAGGTCTATGTCCAGCAGCATGATTATGTTAAAAATTTTTTATTTATATTTTTTGCATTCTTTGTTAATACCATGTATTTTCTTGTAGACTAGTAGTAGTATATGAGTATTTCTATCATTTTTCGTTTTATACTTCTTTAATTTATATTGATTTTATTGTGTCATGGATTTGCAAACAAAGTTTTCTCTCACTCGTTCAATCAAATGAATATAAAAAATTGCTAATTTGCCTGAAATTGAAAATATACAACAAACATATTCAGCTATAATCAAAATGTAGGCGTACACGAGCATAATGTACCTCAGCAATCTATGTTCCACGTGAATATAATATCATTCGTCTGAAGGATGGCGCCCATTTAAAGCAATTTCCTCTGTTTGCTACAAATTGTCTTCAGTCGTAAATAATATTTTACAATTACAGTGCCAGTATGTCATTATCTGTGCTTTCTATATTATTATTATCTACATCTGGCAAGCGTTGGAATGCTACAAGAAGAAAGTGGAGGACAATTCCCGCCAACTTACGTCAGTGACGTTGTGTTTTTATTTCATTTTCATAATATTATATTATTATCAGTTATATCGTTTAATTGTGATGGCGTATTATACAATATAGTTCGATTAAGAAGTATAAGTGATATGAAATAAATGCGTGTATCGTAACTTTTTAAGTTGACTGAAAAAGTCCATAGAAGGTTTTGGTAAAATGGTCACTATTTTATCAAGACTTGTAACATAAGCTGACTTGAATCATTTTAAGAGATTGGATATTATTGTATTTTACTTGACACTGGCATAATAGTTGTAACTAATTGCAACCAAAGAAAAGAAAGAAGAAAGTGTTTGCTTTACATCTTTTCATTAATATTTATTATATTATATAAACACAAAAGATAAACATCTAACCAAAAGTATATTTTGTTTGTTTATAATTATAATTTTTGTAAGCTTGAGCTTCGGAAAATAATAGGGCCATTAATTAATTGAAATATGCAATATATACGCAATTTCTTAACTACCTCATTTATAAATTTCTTATGCCATTTACAGTTAGATATACTACATATGTATTTGTAGATAGTACATACTTGTTTTTAACTTTTGCGCCTACGTATCTACCCTTTCACATCATGTTCTCTGTTCAAGGATAGGATTTCTGTTAAAATGCTGAGGTGGGGTCATAGGAAATCAGCTGTACAACCTTTTCAATTTATGCTGGAGTACTGGCAAGGTACCGGACGATGGGTGCAAAGCCGTTATAATATCGATGAATAAAGGAAAAGGGTCATAGAAAGACTGTAAAAATCGCTCTCTGAGCGACTCTGAGCTTGTGAAGCAGACGGAGTGTAAGTGTCCACGTTTCGGTGCCGTAAGAGAGTATAGGTAGGACACATTGCTCGAACACTTCTGTCTTCAGGCTCTGAGGTATGGGTGACGAGAAATATTGATTAATATTGAAGATATGTAAATAAATATATATAGTGAGAGTGTGAACTATTAGTAGGAATTGAAAAATTAGGTTATTAGCCTGTCATAAAAAGATTACTTTAAAGTATGTATGCCTATTGTCTATTTACGATAAAGTAAATATATGTATAATAAGTTCTATGTATTCAAATTCTGACGACATAACTGCCTCAGTGGCGAAGATACAGCTTTCTAAGCAAATGGTCATGGATTTAATTCAGTGGGAGCTATGTACATATATCGACACAAAAAAGCAAAAACGTGTAGTAATAGTAGAGCGCAAAATGATAACTTACCACCAGAGTCACAAACCTTTTGAGATTTCTAAAAAATTGTATATGAGCACTCAAACACAACAGTCAGTTTCAACGCTCTATAAAATTTTCTATTGGTCGTGGAGCTGTGAGACTCAGACCATTCGACGCAGTATTGTTTATAATTTGAATATGCAATAAAAAAATTTGACATCCGTATCATTTATAGCGTTTTCGCTTTATTGCGTCGATATGTATATGCAGTAAAAAAAATTAAAGTTTTTAATTCTCTTACGGACCTGTTAGGGATCATATAACAATTCTAAATAGTTTCTGTTAGTCAAATGAAATCAACGAAATCGCTCGAATCGTATTCGTATAAATTATGTAATTCGATCGAGCGGGACATTTACGTGTGCATATTTTCTCGGTCGTGTAACGGTCGATAGAAATTCAAATTTGGAATTTTCAGGCAAACATGTCGCCGCTCTATTATTCTAATTTCTTTAGTCCCTGAAACGATTTCGTCTTCGGTGCGTTCGGAGGGCCCCGCTCCGGATCCATATTTATGACTGGTATAATCATCATCTCTACTAGAACACTGCAGGCTAGGGTTGCCATTACGAGAAATAATTAAATTCACATATGCCTCTTCTAAGTGGAAAGAGAGAAAAAAGAAAGAAAGTCTGTTTGTGTGAGTTAAGCTTGGAAAATATTTCAAATAGTTGTAATACGCACAAACACATATACAAATAAACAGATACATAGTTTTTTCAAATTTTACTTTATTTTTTGTTTTGTTTGTTTTTTTCCTATTGTATTTTTCATATGTCGTGGGCTTAATTATCAGAATTCATAAGTCCATATGAGTAAATTTTACAAGAAAAAAAAATCCGATTTTTCTTTCAGTCTGAGAAATTTTTATAAAAACTTTCTTATTTAAGGTTTTATAAAAAGGGGATTTCTTAAAAAAGGGTATTGTTAGAGGAAAATACGAAGTTTCCCATCGGTAACGTTTTACGATCATCCTTTACATGGCATTAAAAGTGAAAAGTGAGAATAAATGTTTGTTTAAGTTAAGAATTTTGACTGAAGGAATAGCTTAGCTTCTTACAACACGGGAAGTCTTAGTGTGGGACTTAGGTATCACTTAAAACTTTTTAAATAGAGATTTTTTTTCTATTATTATTTATAGCAATTTAAAAAAATGAAGAAAATTAATAACGAAGCAGCAGTGCCCTTTTTAACATTTCCTACATAAAACAAAACACAAAATCAATTCTGTCAGGCCACTGGCCATTGCATATTTAGCACGAAAACGATGTCCGAGTGCAATTCGAAATTCAAATGGCAGATTTGAAAATAGAACGTCGCCGTCTTGCCCTAGAGGAGAACCGCTATCGAATAAATAGAACTTGTGATATGTGGATAGAATTGTCATGGCATCCGAATAGTTTATGTTTTATGAAAATATTTTTGGAAGCTTTACTGATATTATCATCTTATTGATAAGAACATATTATAACATAAATAATATACATGTTGATAATAAAATAAAAAAATATGATCAAAACATAAAAATAAATAAATAAACAAGTAGGGATGATGAAGCCGTAATCAACCACGCAGGGCTAGCAGATCAAAGAGCCAACCATTTCGTAATGCTAAAATTATTCATAAAATATGATTTTGTAATGCGACCATAATAAAAGCGAGACTTCAGTCAAATACAAAATGACTACAGTTCTAATAGATCATTGATGCTCATTGTCATCTCTCACTAATGAGAGGTGCTGCCGTAATCCCCATGTTTGGCAAGCGATTTGGGGTCTCAGTGTAGTTTTTATTAATAAGTAGACGCTGCATCAATGTAGCCTCTAATTAAATCCACGGAACGAAATGTGTACTATTATATGCCGTGAATCACATCGAGATTTATAGTGACTATAATAAGTTATATATCAGGATACTTGTTAATATTTTATTTGACACTGTCAAAGTCAACTGCCATTAACGAAAAAGAAGAAAATAGCTGTTGACGATTAAAGAAGATACTTTGGACTTTTCCCGCCAACTTACATGAGTGTCGTTGTGTTTTTATTTCATTTCTATAATCTTATATAATTATCAGTTATATCGTTTAATAGTGATGGTGTATTATGTAATATAGTTTGATTAAGGCGTATAAGTGAAGAGACATGAAATAAATGCATGTATGATGAATTTTTAAGTGTACTAAAAACGCCCATAGAAGGTTTTGGTATAAAAGCCATTTTATCAAGATGTAACGTGACAAGCAAACTAGTATATTCCAAGATATTTGATACTATTATATTTTACTTGACAAAAGCATAATAGTAATAACCAATTGCCAACAAAGAATAGAAAGATACTTGTTGTTATTATATTTTACTTAACACTGGCATTTTATTCGTATCTAATTGCCATTAACTATGAAGAAAAAGTAACGAACTTTTCTAAATCGTTGAATGGTCATTCATCTGTATAGAATACATAAATATGTAGGTACGTAAATATGTATGAGGTGTTTGTTTAAAACGAATAAAAAGTGATGAAAAATTATATGTTTACATTTTAAATTTTCTGTAAAGGCGATTTTTGTTTGGAATTAATGTTGTTAAAGTCGGGGGAGTGAAATCGGAAGTATTTCGTTTACAAACACTTGGTTGTTCGGATGTTATAAATTGGGGCGATATGTGTTTCCTTTTACCAAGTATAACATTGGCCACTGAGTCAGTTTGTACACTCGGCGAAGTATTTAAAAATTTATTTACTAAATTGAGATTCGGAAAGAAAAGGAAGCTGAATTATTAGAACTATTATTATAGCAATTAGTTATAACTATTATACCAGTGTCAACATAACAAACATTTTGGTATGTACATAGTAAAATTTTAAATAATCTTTGAACATTAAAATATTTTTATATGAATAAAGCTTGGGATGTACTGAATAGTTATGAAAATGCATTTATTGTTTCCTTGAGTTTGGTTGTGGGTACATCAAATCGCTTACAAAACATATATGTACACACTAATTTATGGAATAGGAAGGCAAATGAGTAGGTGTGTCCCTTAATGGAAAGCAATAAACGTTATCCATAGACATTCGCAGTGCCATAGGCATTGCAGAAACATTGCCGGCCTTTAAAAAATGTGTAGTTATGTTTTATGAAAGTTTCAATGTCGAATCGGTTCCACACGTGTGAAAACAAATGTGTAACCTATATATCGTAGCTGACTGTACGATGCTCCTAATAAGGTCCTTGACATTTCACTCAGTGCTTACTCCCGCGATACGACCATGCAGTAGGTGCGTTGGTTGTATGTTTGCTAAACATTTGAATTATTTCACAAATAACTCCTACTCCTAGTTTTCAAATGTTACGTATAAGGTATTATGTTGATTGAAGCTGTCGTAAAAATAAATATTTGTCAAATAAAGTGTAAGTTTTACCAAGGTGTGTTGGATATGAATTGGATGTGAATTAGGTGTGTTGGATGCAAGTTGGGTGTAAGTTGGGTATGTTGGCTGTGAATTGGGTGTGTTGACATGTGAATTGGGTGTATTGGGATGTGAATTGGGTGTGTTGACATGTGAATTGGGTGTATTGGGATGTGAATTGGGTGTGTTGACATGTGAATTGGGTGTATTGGGATGTGAATTGGGTGTGTTGGGATGTGAATTGGGTGTGTTGGGATGTGAATTGGGTGTGTTGAATGTGTTGGATTGAGTGTGTTTGATGCGAGTTGGGTATATTAGGTGTTAATTGAGTGTATTGGGTGTGAATCAGGCAGGCTTTGGATGAGATTTGAGTTTTGTTGGATGCGAGTTGGGTGTACGTTGGGTATGTTGGCTGTGAATTGGGTGTGTTGAATGTGAATTGGGTGTGATGGATGTGAATTGGGTGTGTTGGATGTAATCGGGTGTGTTGGGTTTTAACGAATTAAATCTTGAATTTTTAAAAAAATGGTGAAAATATTATAAAAGTAAGGTTACGATTAAGGCACATTAATAGCAAGACATACATATAATTAATTTATAGAGTATGAGCTACATTCGAACACGAATGAAGGACTTCGATTGTGCAAATGAGTATAGAACAGTGGGTTGTTGTGCTCATGTGGCGACTGTTATTCACTACTTAGCACACGCCCATTTTAATATAAAAGCAGGTGAAATATTAATTTTCGTGTTTGATGTGACTAATTTGTTTACTACTATAGATTAAAATTATGTCTATATTTTGTGTGATTGAATTTATTTTACAATAATGTAAAAATATATATAATAAATAAACAAAGAAATGGATTTTTATTTTTTTAAGCTCACCAACTCAACCCTTTTGTAATCGCTAACTAATTAACAAATAATATATATAGTTTTTGGTAGGTATCACGTTAAGGGTTGGTATAATGAACCACCCCTAAAAATATCCATCTCGTATTTCACAGTTTTCAAAATTGTAAAAATTCTAAAAAATGTATATTATACTTAGTTAATCGATAGTCATGGGCAGTTTCAATTTCATAAAGATATCTTAAATAGGTACTGATAAAAAGGTTTTTTTGTTAAGGGTTGACATCACCATTATTCTATTAGTTGGAGGGTTAGGGTGTAAAAATGTATGGCTATTTTAGATGAAGAACAATAAAAATAAGGTACTTAGTTATCGTATCGTTATTTAGACGCGAGTACAGTTTTTAAAAGCACGTGTTTCGTGTATGGAAACCGATGAGAGCCATTCATAGATATCCAAAACCATAAAAGTCTTTGCCGGCCTTTGGGTAATATGTAGGATTGCTTCATGAAAGTTCCAATGTCATATCGCATCAAAAATCACTGAAGGTAACTGATTTCCCAGCTTGTGGTGCGTAGAAAGAAGTTTCGATTCATTGAGATGTAACAATTTGTTGATGTAACAATTTCTTTTTTCCTGCCCAAGACTCTTTTAATTCTTGTATGCCTTCAATTCTAAAAAAAATCAAATAAAATAAAAACCTATCTATTGCCGAAAATCTAATGAAATATGTAAATGTAATGTAAATGAAATGAAATATGTAATGAACAATAAATTTAATTTAAAAAAATACAATTTTCCAGCAAAAGGCAATGGCTCAGCAATACGCTGTCTGTATCTGAGACAAAAGTCTCAGATAGCGCTGGTTTTCGGCCATTGCTTACTTTTCAAGATGGAGAAGTGATATTCTCTATACGTCTCCATTCTTGTTGTATAAGATGTCGTTGCTTTTTAATTCTATCCAATACTTCTTCTTTGGTAACTTTAACTTTAGTGGACACTGCTTTCATTCGATGTTAACACGACACATAATAAATCGCATATAAGTAAATCATACCGATTGTAATCGACGACCGATTGGCTCAGTGGCGGGGCCCTCCGCGCACGGAGTCAATGGTCGCGGGTTCGATTCCCGCATCGGAATAAATATATATATGGATTTATAAATGTTTATTCCGAGTGTGGTAACCCCCCCAATCCGCATTTCCTTCCCTGCCCCCTCCTTTCTTCTCTATTCTTCCCCTTCCTCTCCGCCAATCCACGGTCTGCCGTGCCAATGGATGCGTGGCTAGGGGCGAGCCTAGTCGCAAGCATGCCGATCGTTCCGGGATCGGGCTCCCCCGGGTACTATGGTGCCTTACTTCAGCATGCAGGGCTCTGCTGGGGCTGACCTCCATCCTCCCTTGCGGCTCGTGGGATTCACTAAGACGAATTTAATATACCTAATTTGTCGAAAATGACGGCGACGTGGTTCGCCACCCGTCCCGTCCTAATTCTCACGAGGGCGAAAAGCGACCGATGACGAGCCGTTTAGCTGCGATGAATGGTAGCGGATGGAGCTCTGTGGTCTCTGCTAAACCCTGCGGAGGATAGGCGTGAATATATATATATATATAAAAAGTAAATCACATAAGCGGCGGATATAATATTTGAAGTGATCTTACCTTGCATTTGCGTTGTATGTGCTACCAAATATATTTTCCGGTACCGGGATTTCGTCAAAACGTTTTCCTGTACAGGATAAAATTTATTTTACACTGGAGTGGAGACTGATACTTTGTCTTATCACTATCTTAATGCAATGTTCGAAAATAAAATGTATTTATGTTAAATGTAAGTTTCATTCTGTTTATACTCAGTTTTGATGGTATGCAAGTAGGTGCAATTCAATTATCACAGTGATATATTGCAGCAAGTTCAACTGTGTTTCAGATGGATACACGTGGAGACGATGATGGCCGTGATTGCTGGCGATGCCGTATGCCTGACTCCATGTTTGGGCAGGTTTAATGCACACAATAAGTTCTTTAAATATAATTACCGAAAGTATTGATTGATTTTACAATTTAAATTTCTTTTTATTTATTTTATTATTTCAAATCCTTATTTATTCATTGCTCACATTAAATATATCCCGAGACGATCGGTACGCTTGGGACTAAGCTCGCCCCTAGGCCATGCATCCATTAGTACGGCAGACCGTGGATTGGCGGAGAGGAAGGGAAAAGGAAAGAGCAGGGGGAAAGAAAGATGGATTTAGACAGGATGATAAGGATACGATAATACTGCAATGGAAGACCAGGAGTGATATGGTACTAGCTCGGGCGGCCGGGGTCGCGTCGTCGTCCTGTGTACCATAACTACCGGACAGGCGGCTGGGCAAAGATACTCCCTGACCTTCTTTTTTATTTTTATTATGATGCCAAACCTGTGTTAGATAAATAGCGGAAGGTATAGTTTTATGAGTAGTAAAACATACCATTTATGCTATTAGGTGCTTACGCAGAATAGTTGTTTACCTATATGTATCCCCAAATGGGTAAAATAGCCTTTCTATGTTATACTCAGGTTCAGGACAAAAATCTGCTTTTACATCCACTCTTTCCAACAGTTCTTTGGAAGAAATCGCTGTTAATGAGAAGACAGAAGTGTATAATATTATTTTTTAGTAAAATTTTATATCTTTAATACGCCATAAAGGGTCTGTTTATATATCTATATATATAAAAATCAATTTATGTTCCTTAGTCTCGCTAAAACTGGGGAACGGCTAGACCGATTTGGCTAGTTTTGGTTTTGAATTATTTTTGGAAGTCCAAGGAAGGATTAAAAGGTCAGTAAATATGATAAAAGCATTGTGCAATTATCGTTCAGCTTTTTTATTTATTAATTCTGAGGCGGTACGAAGTTTGTCGCCTGTCAGCTAGTTTGTAATAAAATGTTAATACTATCTAGTACTGTTTGGAGGGTATTTTGTTTCTTAGAAATTTCCGAAATCTGAGATTCAATATAAAGTGCATTAAAAGGCTATTTCAAAAGTTATTACAGTAATGCGTTACTCCATTACGCATCTGAAATGCTATCCCATTTATTCGTTTTAAAACTGCATTGCGCGTCTGATTCACTGCTATTTCTGAACGCAATAAATTAGCTCGTGTGAGTTACACGTGAAATAAATGGCTCAGTGGCGATGGTATTGGTTTCGGATTCAACGGTTACGGGTTCGATTCTCGCATCTGGATAAATATATCGACCGTAAACCGCAAAATAAAAACTTACCACTAGAGCCAAAAAATATTATCTGAGCAAAATGTATCTGATTATTCAACAATTCAATTGATCTCTACGATATATATGTTGTTGTTACATTTAATTTTCCGACATGACAAACTGACATTCGCTCTTGACTTTCTTTTACGAGCTATAAACCACGGAGTTTTCAGAATTAAAATGACACTGGTTACAATTGAATCACCACCAGTTCAGTGACCAGGAAGGTAAGATAATCTGAGACCTTGCACTCAAGTGTCCGTTTATTGCTTGAAATATTTTGGTCATGAAGACTGTTATGGGTTACAGATGCATCTGGAGGCGTAGGTACACATTTCTTTTCGCGTTCGTTTATGATTTTAAAGTCGTTTTTTGACTCAATGAGACCAATCATCCTTTTATGAAAATATGATTTTTTTGATTTGTGAAAAGCTGATTCTTTTTCTGATGTACCTTCTATGCGTTCCATGTGGCCCTTGTTAAAAAAAAGAATATTACGATTTTTAAAAATATTCTTTCATTAATTTAAAAAAAAATCATTCAAATTTAAGTAATTACTATTTAAACGGAAAAAATATACATACACACATATGAAATACATTTTGCAAGAAATTTCAGTTTTTGAACCAATTTTGAAGCAACAATAACTTCGTTCGGTACTCGGGAACTTCGAACAATCAGGATCGAGCTGGCGATCTGAGGCTATGCGTTCGTATCCTCTATTGGATTATTAGTCTGAAATATTTCCCGGTACAAGAATTTTTTTGTCTTAGAACGGTTAACAAGAGTTCTAGTAACATTAAAAAAAATTGCTAGTCTTTTTTTAATTACTCTAGGCACAGAAGTTAGTTTTGTCACTGACTGAGCTGTTACTGTCCATATTAATTGATGTACAGCTGTCGACAAAATGGCGGTATTTTAAAATGGCTGCGGTCTTATTAAAACTACGTATGTTATATTGTACAAATGAATATAAAACAAATTCGAGAAGCAATGTCGTGTTACTTAATGCTCACACCTTCGCCTGTCGGAAATGTCCCTCATAGACAATGAATTCCTCTCGATATACATAACAGCGCGTTATGGAGAACTCGCCTGTAATAGCTTGCTGTATTGGACAGGTTATGACGTAAGTGTACACAGAGATAAATTAATCACGCGCTTCTATTTAAGGAGAAACTATTTCTCGACGACATACTAAACTTCCTACGGGATATTTAATAAGGTATATTGTTCTATAAATTTTTTTTAAATCTATTTATAGACCATCGATAGGGGTTACAATTACATACATTATTCTTATTTATTCGTACTACATATTTAAATGTAACCCTAATTACAGATGAACATAACACTATCATACAGTGAAGCCAGGCTGGACATTATTAGAAATTATGTACAATTTATATCCTAGATTTAACATGGTGGTGCGTGAATTGTACCACACTATTGAATTTTGTTATTTTTCATGCATTCGTGATAAAATTCACACAATGACTATGTTTTGCTTATAAATGTAATGACGAACATTTTAATACGTTAGCCAGTTACTAGTTCTTTTCTTTCACAGCCCACATATGTCCCACTATTAGGCATGGGTCTTACCATATCTTGCTTGTCCAATGCGGATTGGCGGGGTAACCAGACTTGGAATAAAATCTATTGTCCATACATATACATATGTAATCCAAACCCGTAACCACTGACTCCGTAGGCGACGATCCCACCACTGAACCAATTGGTCGTCGCCTTTTAAAAAAGTTTCACTAGTTCATTTACATATCAGAAAATTTTTGGCCCAAAGACGCGGAGTAAGAAATTTAATATCTTATAACAAACATACAAATACACACAGACTTTAAATTTGCGCAGCTATAGTTAATGGTAGAAGATCGTTTTATTATAAATGCATATCACTGAATGAACTTCAAGCTTGCAAAAGATCACACGACATCGTGATCGGTGGCGACACACAGGTGCTCAGATTTTTTGGCTACGGCATCTGGAGAGGATGTGAGAATATCGCGCTTCTAACAGGGTACATTCGGAGTTACCGTTCAGTTAACATCTGCTTAGTCGAAAAAAAGTTTCAAACTAAAAACTGCTAAAATCGTTTGCAACAAAAGTGATATTAATTTTTTCGTTCTTATTTTCTTTTAGTTTTTGAAGTGAAAACTTCTATAGTCGCGTTACACGACTCTATCAGCAACATGCTAATGCTTAAGGTATATCTATAGCTATAGACATACTTTTTTAATTTCTTTTCAGATTCTCCATACTACTTTCATCATGTGGAAATCAGACTAATGTTAATAATTTTAATTCAAAAATTATGAAATTTGAATTTTTATTATTACAATTAGTTTGAAATTTCAAAATACAGTTTTAAGTTGTCACCTCTGTCAGCAGTCCTCATGATTGCCTCCGATTTTTTTCAAAAGAATTGCAGTAAATAATAGAAGTAATCGTACATCAAGAATTCTATAGAATTATACACGTATCGTCACTATTTACTTTATTTATATGCATTTGTTTTATGTAATAAAAACTTCTTGTGATCCATTCAAAATCCATTAAAATATCAAATATCCATTGAAATAGGCAACATGAATGGCAATTAGATCATTTTTTTTTCTTACTTTGTTTTGTTTGTACCATATTTTTTTATCACATACACCGTGCACCTCAGTTTTATATTTATTATCTATTTGTTTGTATTGCGTTAAAGACTTAAAAACAAAATTTTCTTTCTTCTTTTCTATCAGTTCTTAATTTAGTTTGCTTTGAGGCGAAGGAACTATGGAGTGTTCGTCTTTGAATCCGGCAAATCAATTCCAGACAAGTTTTAGAAAACTGACAAATCCTTGAAAATAATCCGTGGGTCGATCCTCCCCTTAATGGTTTTTCATAGACATGTCCACCACAGAGATGGACGCTTTGATGAACGTATAAAGGTATAAGTATAATTTAAAAAATAAAACTTGTGTTTTTAAATAATAATAATATAAATATAATTAAATTGTACATATTTAAATTATTAACGGTATTATTGCAAACAATAAAGAAAGTTGTGCTTAGTGAGATTTCTTTTCTTTTGAAATTATATACTTTTCTATTCAAAAATTATTTTAATTTCAAAGCAGAAATACATTATCAGATATTTTTTTTATACCTCTTATTTTTGTTTCTTTTTTCTAAAAAATAGATAAGTAAATAAAAAAGTCTTTATTGCCGAAAATTTTACAATTTGAAATATGTAACGAACAAGGAAATGGCCGCAATATGCTCTCTGAGACTTTAGTCTGGCTTTAGTCTGACTTTAGACTTAGATTTAGCGCTGCTTTTTAGCCATTCCTTACTCTTCAAGATGGAGCAGGGATATACGGGCCATAATGAACAACAATAAAAAAGAAACTATAATTTAATTTAAATTGAAATTGAAATTTATTAAGTATTAAAGTATGGCGGTAATCGTAGTAACATAATTGACTTGACAATAAATATTCAAAAAATGTAAGTACAAATCGCACGGCGGACCTCACCTCGTCGGCAACAAAACAATCCATCATTTAAGTTAACAATGTTAATTGGACAATTATTTATCAATGGTAACATTGCCAACAATTTTGATTGCCGGTTCTACTTGGTTTTAATCTGTCGTTGTTAAACAATCAGGCTGGCAATTTAATAGTCCATAAAAGAATTTGGCAAGGCAAGGAAGATGGCAAGAAACAAATTCCTCGCAATCGTTTATTTCTTTTGTCCCGTTAATTTAAAAATCAAAAAAGTCAAGGGTCACACAAAAAGTTGCGAATTGTGGCTTTTTGCGCGTCTTCCTTGGTCATCTCATCGGTTAATTAAATACCAAGTGGACCGTGTCTTGCCTTGGTTTTTTATTGCCGATTCTCTTCCTCAATCGCCGCGATAAAGTGTCTTTGTTCCAGCTGCTTTTATTGCCTGGAAAGATTGATAGGTCCTGCTGACGGTTTTAAATACGCGTTCACTTTTCACCGCCCTTTGCCTTGATGCCGTCTTGTTTTCTAAAAATCATGTTAAAGGTTAATTCTACGTTAGTCTATAGTTTAGGAAGTTTTGTGTCGAAAATTCTAACGAAGTTTATGGTTGATAAAGCGTTTCTCTAATAATTCTACGTAAGTTAAGGTTTAGGAAGTTATTGTCTTGAGAATTCTATTTTAGTCTATGGTTTAGGAAAATCCGATCCCCTTATGGTAAGTAATCACTACTGACTATATGCGTCTACTTATATATACTGGCTTTATATTTGATAAAGGCACTGTAGATATGCATTACCTACCCTAGGGTAACGATGTGAATAATGGAAGAAGCAAAATAAATGAGCCTCTGGATATCAACACTCACTGTAGGATTTAACACACAGTAACATGCTATCAATTTACGTCGATATTTTTTCAGGTAATGGTATAATACTTTTGCATGTTCATTCTTCTTACCATGACTCTACCATAACGGCTTCTTTTATATATTTCTATGATTAAGTTGTTTGTTAATTTTATTGTATTGTATGTGTATTTATGTGTATAATTATATGAGTATGAGTAGTAGTTTATATATGGATGTATGTGTGTGAGTCCGTATCAATGTCGTCATTGTGGTCCGCGATTTAACCACGTTGGTTCTTGCTGAAAACCAGCGCTAGGTGGTCCTATAGAACGCCTGACATGTGCTGAGCAAGAACCTATAAAAATTAAGCTTTTAAAATTAAATTATTTTCTTCTTGTTTTGTTTATTTATATATCATATTATTATTAAGATTTGTATTTTAGCTATTGTAAATAAATGTGTCATATATAAAGTTTTTTCTATTCCACTCTATTCTATTATAGAAGAGATAGGCAAATGACCAAGCGCGTCAACTGATGTGAAGTAACCACCGTCACTCATTGAAATCTGCAACACAAAGGGCATCGAAGTCGCTTTGTCTGCTTTTCTTATTTTAATACTGAGATCGTACGAGGCATAAACGAAGGGTAAAAGGTTTTGACCTCCGACTTTTAATGCTCTGCAACAAAGGCTAGTAGCGAAACTATCGCTATGAACTAGGGTTTTCGTTCGGACGTCCACTAAAACAACACCAATTGACACGTGGATGAGCCATCTCAGATTATCAACTATAATTTATCAAAAACATCATGAAAATTTATCGAGGAATATTTTTTTACAGGAAGTTGCCAACAAAAGTGCTATATCACGTAAAAATATATTGTTATTTTTATAGACCCTAGTCTTCTTTGCTTTGAGATTACTAGAATTGTTGTACACCATTTCGAATAAACAAATCGCGCTTGTGCTAGGAAAATATGTTTCATATCAATAGTCCAATTGTTCTATTTCTTACTTACCAATTGAGCTAGCTTGTTTGCTCAATTGGTAAGTAATAGGAACTTTTTGTTTATATTCCTTACGAGTTGAGCTGCTTTGCTTTGAAAAAATTCAGCAGCATACATATCTTGCTTCATTATAAATCGATCGCAGCACTTTTTTCTTACAGAATAAAACAATTTAAAAAAAGGAAATTTATCTTTTTTAAATTGTTTTATTCTGTAAGAAAAGAGTGCTGCGAACCATTTGTAATGAAACAAGATATGTATGCTGCTGATTTTTTTTCAAATAATTGTGTTTATTTTAAATCTCAGATAACTCATAATATATATTTAGGTCTTCAAAGTATTCTGCAACAACATCATGTAATTCCTAGTAACATCACTTACATGTGGTGTATTTAAGTAATTCTTAGAAAAGTTTTAATCACCTGTTTAACAAGGCACTTGGAACTGTTATCTTTATGTGATCTATTGGGAAGTAATCCACGCCACACATAGAGATCAAGCTAGAGACAATCCAAAAGACATTTCAAAAGATTGCCGGCATTTGACAAATATGCATATGGTTTATTTTGTGAAAGTTTCAAAGTCGTATCGGTTAGGAATTACCGCTGAAGATAGCTAGCTGGTTCTACATAGTGGTGGTGTGAAAGATATTTCGGGATAAGCGCAGCATTGTGGATTGCCGCTCATTCAGATGGTGAATATGAAACTTTTCTTTATGGCGAGTTATATTATATGATAATATTTCGCGGAGACTTGGTTCGCCACCCGTCACGTCCTTATTTCCACGACTTACGGAGAGCCGTTTCGCTACAATGAATGTGAAAGGAAGGATAGGTGAAAAGATGGATGAGTGTGGAGTTTCGGGATCGTAGCGGATGGAGATCTGTGGTCTCCTCCTACCCCTACGGGAGACAGGCGTGACGATATGTTTGTATGTAAATATTTCGAACAATTCCTCAGAACACTAGCCGTGCTAAAAGCGATATAGGATGCTGAGAGATCAGTTAGCTGGTAAACCAAACCAATGACCTATAACTATAAGTACTGAACTCGACGATAAGTTGACTGTATGTACTCAGTTCGCTATATTGTCGGCCTAATTAGCAGAATTTATAAGATCACATGAGTAAATTTTACAGGAACAACAAAAACCATAATTGAATGATTTTATTTCATAGTCTTTTTTATGGTATAGGAAGGCAAACGAGTAAGCGTGTCACCTGATGGAAAGTTTTCAACGCTGCCCATTAACATCCGCAGTGCCACAGGCAGTGCAGAAGCGTTGCCGGCCTTTAAGGAAAGCGTCTAGGAGAGGGAAAGGGGAGGGTGTGGGAAGTTGGGCCTCCGGAACTCTTCAACCGCTCACCGGACGAAGCGCGGTAGTTAAGGTAACACTCACACACCAGTTTTCTGCGGGAGTGTGGTACTTCCCCGGGCGAGATGGCCCATTCATGTATTTCCAGCCAGTTTGTTCCTGCTGTCTTTTTTATATCGTCCTCATGTTGGGTCTCCCTGCTCGGCGTTTGCCTGGCGGGTCCTTCCATGTGGTTACGTTAATAGTCCATCTGTTATTATTTAATTGTTCATATCGATCCTAAAAAGCGAAAACGCTGTAAATGACACAGACGTCAAAAAAAAAATCAATGCATTTCGTTGATTTAATTTGACTAACAGAAACTATTTAGAATAGTTATATGATCCCTTAAAGGGCTGTAAGACAATTTTTTTTTAATGTATATACATATCGACGCAATAAAGCGAAAACGCTGTAAATGCCAATTTATTTCATATTCAGATCAGAAACAATACTGCGCCGAATGGTCTGAGTCTCACAGCTCTACGACCAATAAAACATTTTGCACAGCGTTGAAACTGACTGTTTTGGAGGGATCGGATACAATTTTAATTTTTTTAATAACAATTAAAATTATTATTAATAAGTAGAGTAATATTAGACACTAAATATTGATCGACAAAAAAATCTTTTTATCTTCAGACGTCAAAATCCTTGACGATTTCGAAACGATTCGATTTATAAACGTCTTTCAGTGATATGCGTTCGCGCTGTCAAGGCGAATGTTTCCAAATGCAAGTATTTGTAGGGCATTTGACCTCATTGCATCCCGAGCGGAACGGGAGAACAATCTCTGTTACATTGCAACTTATTTATAGAAATTGTAAATTGTTATGGGCTACGTGAGTTTTGTTAAGACGGGATGTTTAAGAATATTTATGTTTAGTATTACATGTATGTATTACAACATTAATATCACTAGTGGTTGTCTCGTACGAGACTCATAGAAAAAAATCGGTTGCGTACCTATTATATGTTGGTTACTGCACACTAGTTTCGAGGTTATTTATTATAATATATTTTAATTTTATTTATTTAGTTATTATTATCGTTATTGGTACAACGGCGGACGTATATACATGCATATGAATGTACAATTATGACGGAGGAGGATAATGAAATACGGAGGCATAGATTCGATTTAAAATAAAAATGGTACGGTAAGAATGAACTTCGATTAGAAGACTTTCTAAGACACGAAGTGACTATATTGAAAACATTTTATTTTTGTTTGGCTGGAAATATAGAATCCATTGCCATAATAAGCGACAACAACAACAAAAGTTATGTTAACGCATTTTTCTTTCTTTGATGGCAATTAGTTATAACTATTATTCCAGTTTCAAGTAAAATACAATAATACCAAATGTTTAGAAATGTAACTAGTTAACTTTTCACGTTACGTCTTGATAAAATGGTGTCTATTTTACCAAAACCTTCTATGGAGTTTTTCAGTCAACTTAAAAAGTCACGATACACGCATTTATGTCATATCACTTCACTTATACACCTTAATCGACCTATATTGTATAATACACCACCGTAATTTAACAATATAACTGTTAATAATATAAGATTATAAAAATGAAATAAAAACAATGTCAATGATTAAGTTGGCGGGAAAATTCGTTAACGCAATTATAGTATCATTATTTTAATTGACTTTTATATTTGTTTTGATGTTTGGAATTTATTAATAATACTTTTATTAATTTTGCTTTAAATATATAGAAATTGCTTATACCGTTATTACTGTGTACACTATTAATATAATATTATAGGTCACGATGTTGTATGTTTCTTGAGTTTTACCTTAATTTTTATTGAACATGAAATAAGCACCTATATATATGTTCTAACAGAAAACCTCGGCTTATACTAAATGCAGACCATTTTGTGACACTTATGTTCTAGATTTTAATATGATGTTTTTGTGTTAATATTGCTTTTATCATATTAATAAGTATTGTAGTGTTTTTTGTGTCGATTTTATACCGACCCATCATCAGAGTGAGATTGATTTCTAAAAATGCTAGTATTTTATTATATAGCACTACATATGCAAAGTTTTCACTGTTCCTATAATTAAATTAAGTTTTCTGATGCGATGACTCGAAGTACGTTTTTGTATCGATCACTCACTCTTTCTACTGTAACTTTTAACATTGTTTGGACAGATCGAAGATCGGTAACAGAACAAGATTCCGGTGCGTGTTGGTGCAATTATTTTTATAGGAATAGTTGAATAATTCGAAAGCTATTTTAATCTGCTATAAATAGCATAAGTTTTCTTTTAATTGAGCATGTTTTCAAGGTATTTAGTCTAATGATTATATAGATTACATCATTCTCAGGTTTTTGGTTCACAAGTCTAATTAAGTCGATAATCTAGGGTCAATTTGACTTGTTAGCCTAGAATTTCGAGATATCTGTGTATGTCATAGGCCTAAGAATTCAATAATATAGTTACTTTCAAAACGAAACACAAAGCAGCTCTGCTTAAAAGACAATTTGCTGCAGATAATATATATAACATGTCTCTTTAATATATAGCACCTACATTTAATGGACTTTTTTAAATCAATAACTCACACATACACGCATATGCATGTACACATACCTTCTACCTAAATTATAGCTCCCACATAACGTATAATAAGCTCAGATAGCTACGTGGAGTCGAGAACGACATAAAGGCAATCGGTGTGAGGGGCTGGAGGGAAAAAGCTAAACGAAGATTCGATTGGAAAAATTTACTGAACCAGGCTACCGCGGCTGTAATGCCTTGATGATGATGACATAACGTATTGCTGAAAGGAAGTGGCTGAAAATCAGCGCTACAGGGGAATCCCTTCCCCTGTTAGCAAAAGCTGAGCCAATTCTTTTTCCCACAATAATACGTACTTAGTTGTGTACAAGTGAAATATTTTATATAAATCTTCATCATGTTAACAAGTTTGTATGTGTGATTATATATATTCTGGCAAACAAATTATTATTATAATCTTCTCCATTTTATAAAGTAAGGTAAAAATAAATGTCAGGAAGAACTGTTAGTGGTTGTCGAGTACCCCTTTCCAGGGACTAAGGAACAATATAATGTCTTGGTTTGTAAAGTAAACGCGACAGAGATACAAGCGGTTCATTGAGAAGGTTGGAGCGGACTCATAAAAATAAATCATTGAATGAGACTGGTAAGGAAGATAAAGAAAACCGGTGAAGGGCATTTATTATTGACGCTCCTGACGGGTTGATAGTTCAGGTAACAAATTATCATGCGCAATGTCGGTTTGTGTTGTGCAAGTCATTAAAAATAAAGATCGAGCGAGTTGTCAAAACAGTAATAAAAAACCACATGATATTTTTGCAGTTGTACTAAGAATATACACCGTGATTTTTTAATTACCCCAGAAAATTAAGTAATATATTCAGTTATCGATATACATTAAATTTGGCGAAGAAAAAAATAAAAAAATAAACCTTAATATACGCCAAAAATTATACAACAAAAAATCTTGCTAATTCAAATAGATATCATTATCATTCCAATATGAACTGCACCCAAACCAACCTAATTTGGTCGCGTAATATTTACAAGATTTCTTTGAAGTCCCATAAAACTATATTTTTATATGAACACTATAATATTTGAATGTTACTTACTGACATACAAATTTTTACAAACGCAAATTTTAGTTTTCTCGGGTAATTAAAATCGTATTAAAAATAATTACACTTACAATTTACGTATAAACAGATATATTATAAATTAATCTATAAAAGCCCTTATTTAAGGGTACTCTTGACCTGGTCTTTCTTAAAAACTTAACCGGCGGGCTTGCATGAGGAGAGTAATGAGTATGGAGGAAGCAAGGAAAGTATGCCGCGATCGTAGCAGATAGAGATCTGTGGTCTCTGCCTACCCCTACGGGAGACAGGCGTGACGATATGTATATATGTATGTAGCCCTTGTTTATTTTACGTACAACCTAAAAAAATGTTTTCGTATATTAAGTTTTTTAGGATTTGGGCCAAATTTTTTTTGTACACAGATTATAAAACCGTGTTTGGTTTTCTTTGGGTAGCATTGTAACATATGCTGGGTACAGTTAGTCAGTTATAAATTTAATTATATTTATTAGATCGAGATACCTATCTGTATTTAGACTATCGTTAAGCTGTAAAAAATTAATAATAATAAAACGTTTTCGTAAGCGAGCTAAAAAATAAAAAGTAAATGAAACTGACTTGGATTGTAATAATATCTCTTTTGTGTAAATGATAAAGAGCAAACGTTTTCGAATACTATTGTCTAATAAGGAAGAAGAAGACGACCTTTAGTGTTACGGAACTAATTATGAGAGACCTAAATCTTAAATTAGTTTTCACGTTCCAGTGCATCCACTGCAGTTAAATGTACTTTTTTTCTACGGGTAAGAAACTTTTTTTAGGTTTGAAGTGTTTTCTAGAACATTTTTTACAAGTAACGAAATACACCTATCCCACTATTTACATCGTACCTTATTTACACGATTTCGCTTTTATACGATTCATAAATACACTAATTAACTTTAATTAAATATACGATTGCATATACATATTCTTACATTTTTGAGCTTCATTCATTTTACACGGTTTTGTCGGGACCCTATCTTCAGTGTAAATCGGGGAATAGGTTTATAGCAATTTCGATATAAAAAGATAACTATATGACACTTTCAGTTATTAGGAAATGGGCTTTTTTGAAGGAATTGAAAGGACTTTTTTTATCTATATTTAAAACCAGTACATATAAATGTACTGGTTTTAAATATTATATATAATATATAATATTCATATAAATGAATATTATAATATATATATATATATATATATATATATATACGAAATTAAATAAAAAAAAATAATAAAGCAAAAGTTTGTACCATCAGTAACGGCCTAATAATAATAAAAAAACACTTATACGGGTTCGATTCACATTGGGATAAATATATGAATGTAAGTATGATCTACAGGTATTTATTGTGAGTTTGAATGTCACGCCGATCCGCTTTGGACAAATCTGGTGGGTTGATGTCCGTTCCTCTAGAAATCGGTGCTCTAGAAATCGGCAGGCCTGTGCTCAGCAGTGGAACAAATATACATGTTGTATAAAGTGTGAGAGAGAGAGAGAGAGAGAGAAAGTAAAATTGGGAAGCGAAGAAAATATCAATTTTATTTTTAAAGAAAGAACACTAAGTAATATTTTGATAATACCAATTTATTTAAAAAATTGTATTTAAAAATGTATGTATTTAAAAAAAAATTTATTTGCTTGTGCTACAAAAATATGTTTCACATTAATTGTCCAAGGGCAAAATCAAACACACACATAAGAAGCAACCATTCATTCATTCATTCATTTGAATTAATGGCTTTGAATAGTGCCAATATAGCACGGATGATTTTGCCAATGTCACGTAGAATGGAGAAGACACGTAGGATTACTCGGTGTGGTTGAGATAAGAATGGAATAGAGAAGACAAACCTAAGTCACATCCTTTTAGTCGAAAGCGTAGAAAATAGACTACAAAGAAACATCATGAAACATTCAAACAAAAATCATAATGTTACCATATATGTAATGTATTCATCGTGTAGAGACGTGAGTGTGCCACGTTATGTAAGACAGAGTAGCAATCGACTAGTACTCAGATCTTACGCACGCAAGCTTCATCATAATAATTTATGGGCTTTTCAATTGTCACAGGGCAGTACCCTACTTGTCCGATTAAAATGAGAATTGCATCACGTGTATCACACACATGAAAGTAGCGTTGGTGATTAAACAATTATTAAATTAACTTCGAGGAAAAAATACGATAAACAGTTCTAAATTTTATAACGTAAGAAAGAAAAGTTAGGTAAGCGATATACAGTGTATTCTGATTCCAATTTTGAATTATTAAGAAGTATGTTAATATCTTTCTCGGGAGAGAACATTCCGAGAATTTGTCGAAAATATTTTTGGCCCGAGAAAATATCCAACGAACGTCTACTGGATCTTTGACACGAACCGCCGATTGAACTTCAAATCTTGCGCTGCAAGTGGTCTTGGATACGTCATACTCTCCGTAGGAACCCCGATCACATTCCCAGACAGGCGCTGGATTGGACTCCTCAAGGGAAAAGGAAACGAGGCCGACCCTAACACACCGGGAAGCGCTCCGTAGGAGCAGCGATGAAATCCATCGGAGTGACGTGGCCAGAAGTGAAGAGCGTCGCTCAAGACCGATCGCAATGGAGAAGCACTGTGGACGCCCTCTGCCCCATCTCGGGGACATAAGGAAGACCATATGAAGCAAATGTAAATATCTTGGATAGATATATTTTTTATAATATAAAAACCTAATTCAATAATAAACCAATCTTCTTCCTTAGACTCACATATATACACATAATTTTATAATGTAAGAAAGAAAAGTTAGCTTAGTAATATACAGTGAATTCTGATCCCAATTTTGAGTTATTAAGTAGTATTTCAATGTCTTGGATAGATATATTTTGTAATATAGTCACGTAACTCAATAATAAATCATTGTTCTCTCTTAGACTCACGTGTATGCACATTATTTGTATTGTTATGTATCCTAAAATCTTAATATTTCACATTTAACATTTATAATTCATATATTCTAAATTTAAATAAAACATATTGAAATAAATTAAATATTATTTATTAATTATTTATTTAAAGAGTTTTACACAGTGCGTACAAAATCAATATGTGATTATTAATGTGTATATGTATTTAGTTAACATATGATGTTAACTAAATATAATACATACATACATAAATAATCACAGTAAATACATATGGACTAAAAATATAAAAGATTGAAGGTGGAAAGCACAGAAAAAATGAGTCGCATAACTGAGGACATGGGACTGGCACATGATGAAGACGAATGTACCACTGCTTGGTGCAACTACATGAAAAATTAATATTTAAATAAATAAAGTTATATATTATAATATTTATAAGTAAGTACGTTAAATATTTATAAGTGTAAGTTACATAATATAAATATTATACAAAAATATGTAAGTATAAAAATAAATAAATAAATTAATACAATTATCACGGAGGAGGATGAATTAGGGGGTAGAGATTTGAAATAAAACTCCTTAACTTTACCCTTAACCTTTAAAGCAAGGGTGTTTTTTATTTTATTATCTTGCTTATCCATTCTAACGTAGACATGCCTCGTAGACTTTCCTTCGTGAATTGTCTGGAATAGACGTGTAGTCCAAAGGGTTAATTAGTAATTTATGAATTAAATTAATTTTAAAACTTATTTGTTGGGGCCGCGACCTAAAATGGATCTTACGCCACCGTGCCCTGTTCGCGCCACCTCCTGCCAGTTGCAGATTTGAAGATTACGCTAGTCATTCTCCACCATGTCTTTCCAGCGGTACCTGGGGCACCCCACAGGACGTAATCCACTTGGACGAAATCAGAATCAGTCAAACATCTTCGAAACAAAATCGTTCGTTCAATAATTATTTGTATGGTATAGGCCATAGGAGTATTTGTGCTAGTTCTAGGTTTCGTATTTTTGTTATTTTCCTTGTCCTTGCCTGATAAAAAGTTATCTCCGCTACCCGTAAGTATTTCCAACATCGACGGCACTGCAAATGCATCACCTATGTTACGGTTGGCTTTGTATAATGGGAGAAGACCAGGGAAGTATCGGAAGGAAAAAATACATATAAAGAATGGAGATAGGAGTTGGGATTCGGGCTCTAAAAGATCACTAAATGAAGCGTATTAGTGAAGTTTTAGGTTTTTTGTCTTTTGAGATAGATGTCATTTATATTCCGTGGTTAAAATCGAAAATTATTGATAACATTTGAGTTGATTTTTTTCATACGCTCGAAATCGCTCAGAGAGTTATGAAGGGGGTGGTTTGAGTACCTATTTCACGTGGATTTGATTCGAAATGAAGAAACTCACATTTGAACCAAATCCACAGACATACCTAGCCAACGAGCTGATGAATTGGAGTTATTTTAGAGATGAGTGTTGGAGTGGAGACCGTGAATTGGCAAATAAATTGTAAAGTCAGTTTCAATTATTTGTAGCGACAAATTGTCGTCTCATTTGCATCATATGATTCCGCGTCCAATTGCACGGAGGCAATGTACAACGTTTAAATAGCGATCACGTGTAAAGTACAAACTGATAATTCAGCCTCGGACTGTACACGAGACCTGTGATCACTTTAGGATTCAGTGTTCGCGTACAGGCGAGTGCAAAACTATTTTGTATCAATATATAGTTATAATATGTAGTTTGTATCAATATTATCACAGATTGAGGTTTTATTTAAAATGTATATAATATATATATTTCGAATGTGGAAATAGTTGCTTGGTTACAAACACATTGATCAAATATTAATTTTATTGCTCACATCAAGTTAAATGTCATCAATTAACCAACCACTTACAAAAAAATATAAATTACTTTTATTTATAATTAAAGGTCACACCTATCCGAGATCCTGCAAACGCTAGAGTAGACGAGTGTTGAAGTAGAGAACGTGTCTTGGCAAACACAGTGGGACGTTCTCCTACTAGATGGTGCGACGATTTGCGCAGGGCTGCTGGTAGAGACTGGATGCGTAAAGCCGATGATCGGGCTAGGTGGCGCTTTTTTTATCACTTGGAGGAGGTCCATGTACTGCAGTGGACTGCTGCAGGCTGTTGATGATGTAGATAATAATAATTAAGTGATTAAATTTTTATAAATACAATGTTACTAATAAACTAAGTGCCTGTTGATATTAATCACAACTCAATTAATCCTGACATTGACTTTGAGTCCGCCATTTGACTTATCTACTATTGTTTGCAACGTATTTTACTTTGTTCTTAATTATTTTTCTAAAGAAATTGCAACGATTGTCAGTTCTCTGACATTTGTTAGAGTGGAGACCGCATTTTCTGAAACATAGCGTACGGCTGGTATGTGACTTTCACATACAAGAGACGACTCTCTGCCAGTTTCCGCGTCACTTTCTTGTCGGGCTTGCGGTAAGGTGTGCCGCTCACATATTGGAATGCCTAGTCAGGAAAGACGTTCCCTCGTTGACATTGTTTTATGAATCGTCTGAATAAGAAGTGTAGGCCAAAAAAGTGTCAGGCTAGATGGTGTGAAAATTGTTGCAGAGCGGTTTGTAGGTACTGAATGCGCGAAGCCAAAGATCGGGCTAGGTAGTGCACTTTAGGGGAGACTGTCAAAGGCTGAAGATGATGGTGCTTACTAATTTACTCTGTTGGTTAAATAACCTAAATCAAATATCGGACGTCGAGACGAGAACACGCAATTGGGTTCGGTCTTATGCGGTTTCTCGCCGTCTGATTGTTCGAAGCTCGTTCAAATCACCGCACCGCTTCACCGATACCTTGAATGACCGACAGGATGTTGATCGGACGGTATTTCTATGTACACTATATTGGCAGCACGGTCTGCTCCCATTTTCTCAAGGTCCCCGAGCTAACGGAATCTATGTGTCTTTTTCTCTCCAACTATGTTGGGCATCGATCACTAGTTCTTCGATTTTAGTAATAATATAAAGATATATTATATAAATATATATATATATATATATATATATATATATATATATATATATATATATATATATATATACACTTCGATTTTAGTAATAATATAAAGATATATTATATATATACAATCATTGTTTGGCATCAGTGAGATAAAGTTTATTTTATCGCTCTGTCGTTGCCCTTGTATAAATTTTTCTTCGCAAAGGTTTTTGTGCTCGCCTGTACTGTATACTTAAAAGTTCACCGACTCAAACATTATTAAAATTATGTCAATGCTGTATTGTTTGCGCAGGACTTGTCATTCAATTTGTGACGTCCTAATTCTGTTGTTTGAAAATAGTACTTTTCAGTTGTAAAGCGGTTTACATACATGAGAAAATAGGCGGGTGTAGCGGACCGTCCTCGCTGGTTGGCCTCGAAATTTATTTGTTACGGGAAAGCTGTTGATATTTTAAACCTTTATCTTAAATAACAGTTGAGTTGATACACATTTTTGAGTTTCAGTTTCATTTTATAATAATAATAACGATAATAATTCTTTATTTGCATAATGTGAGGTGTTACAAGATGAAAAATGACGTTTAAAAGCTCCATCACATTGCCACTTTTGGCGTACAAATTTCATTAATTTTTTATTTATTTGTTTATAATGTCAACTCTACATAAACTAAATACACGTACGTATAGACATATATATATCTAAATACAAAAGTCGCTTATAGTTACACAGCATTAAACTGTTACATTGTTATTAAAATTATAGTTTATTCATCTATTACATACATTCGATCCAATTTTTAAAGCAAAAAAGTTCTTAGTATTATAAATATTATCTATTAGCCATTCATATACAATAGTTTGTTTTTAAATAATCTTGTATTCAATTGTTTTAATTCATGAGGTATATTGTTGTTGATGTATATACACATGAACAGGCAGTTTTTGATATATTTACTAAGTCTGGGGTCATAATCCGGCATTAATCTTTTATTTATTCCCACACTTTATTTATTTTTAATTTATTTGTACAAAACAGTGGTACATAGAGTGCACGTCTTTCAGTAAGTATTCTCTATAGTCAATTTTTGAATTGGTAGAAAAAAATTGTGAGAACGTAGGTGGTTCAGTGGCAAATCTGCAACTCTACAATACAATTTCGATTTCAATAGCCGCGGGTTTCATTGTCGAATCAAAATAAATATATTATGTATGTCTACTGGTATTCATTTCTAATATGGGTACCACGTCAACCCGCTTCGGACAAGCGAACTAACCGTATATGTCTCTCTATTTCTGGAGAAATGAAAACATACAGGCTGCCAAACTAATATTGCGTAGGCGCAAAAACTAAATTAAGGTTATTTATTTTAAAAAAAATATTATAATGTATGAAAATGAATATAATTTTACTTAGAAACACACATACACACACACACACACACATATATATATATATATATATATATATATATATATATATATATAGTAGCATATGTGGGTCGCCCAACTGGACGACGTCCTGTGGGGCCCCCAGATACTGCTGGAGATACATGATTGAAGATGACTTGCGCAACCTTCAAGTGTGTAACTGGCAGGAGGTGACAGGGCAAAGTGGCATAAGATCTGTTCGGAGGCCAAGATCCATTTTGGGTCGCTGCGGCAACAACAAAAAATTAGTATATATATATATATATATATATATATATATATATATATATATATATATATATATATATATATATATATATACATATACATATATACACGAAGGACTGTAACATTTGGCATTAAGTTGATCTGAAAAAGGAGTGCAGAAAGATTACAAAAAAGTATGAATATTGAATAAAAATTTAATGAATAAAATAAAATTATGAAATAAAATTTTCACCACTACGACGACTGCTAGTACCAATAAAAGTGCCTTACAAAGGATTCTTCACTTCGAAGGTAGTTGTGCACTAGTGACGTGGAAATAAACACTAAATTCAATTATTTTAAATACTGGGAAACGGTATGATTGTAATCCTAAGTATGTCTTCGCCTTGTGTACAATTAATCACCTGTGTGAGCGATGTCAATTTAGAAATAGTGTTGTAATGACTTTTTTTCATTACTCGATAAAATATCTATTTTGAATGTATGTCCATTCCTGTATCATCATCATCAAGGCGTTAGAGCCGCAGGTGAGCCTTAGCCTGGTTCAGTAAATTATTCTAGTAGAATCTTACTTTGGCTTTTTCTCTCCAGCCTCTCACACCGATTGCCTTTAAGTCGTCCTCGACTCCATCTAGCCATCTGAGTTTTGGTCTTCCGCGGCTTCTACGACCATCTGGTTTGCCGTCCAGTAGGCGTTTGGGTACTCTAGTCGAGAGTCTACAGTCCATTTAGGGTTTAACCCGAAATTTGCGGCAGATTTTCACAGTCGACCTAGCTCCAGATGATTGGTTTCCCTCTCCAGTGGAATTATCTAGCTAGGGAGACAGGATAATGCAGGTCCTGGGTATGTATTTCATACATACATATCCTCACGCCTGTCTCCCGTAGGGATAGGCAGAGACCACAGATCTCCATCTGCTACGACCTTGGCATACTTCCCTTGTTTCCTCCACACTCATTATTCTCCTCATGTAAGCCCGCCGGTTAAGTATACTCTGACCTGGCCTTTCTTCAAAACTTCGGCAATTTGGTCAAGGTATGTTTTCCGTGGTCTTCCCCTACCGACCCTTCCATCCACATTTGCAACGTAAATTTCTTTTGCCAATCGTCTTTCATCCATCCTCTCTATATGTCCAAACCATCTAAGCATCCCTTTCTCAACTTTTGTCACAACACCTTTTACTCCACATCGCTCTCTTATATCCTCATTTCTTATTCTATCATTCAAAGTTACACCACCTATACTCCTTAATGCTCTCATTTCCACCGCAACCAGTCTGTTGTCATGACTCTCCTGCCAAACCTGACTTTCCCTACCGTATATTAGAGTCGGAACAAGCACTCCCTGATATACCGCCAGTCGGAACAAGCACTCCCTGATGTACGACCAGACACATTCTGATTTTTCATTCCGAAATAATTAAAAAATATCTACTCACCAGAGAAACACTGAACTCTCCAAAGGTTTCTGAGCGACTTTGACCCCTATACAAAACAATTATAAGTACAACAGTCTTATTTATATCGTAAGGCATTGACCATTATTCGAGTAAGGCAGTGAGTGTTTGTGTAGATAAATATCATTGTAGCTTTTTTGGTCTTACACAACCTTGACGTATTACCGAAACGGAACCCACACACGTGTGTATCGATACGATGGTAACACAACGTAACAGATATACGAGAATGTATGTAAGTATGGCAGTTAGACCTCGATAGACTTCAATCCCATTTTTTAAATATCATTTGAATATGCAATTGACTTCTCCGTGTCCAAAGGATTTCAATCGCCATCCAACGTGGCAATCCAGGAAATGTGTTGGGAAATTTTGGACAGGGTGCGGGTGGTAGAAGAAATAATAATAATAACGATGATTAATGGAGTCAGGCGTTACTTTGTGAAAATCCATTACTATGTGGACAGTTAAAACTTTTACTTAGCTAAGATCCGCGACAAGCAAACAACAATAGAAAATTAATAATGTTTGTTTTCCTGCTGGATGAAGTGGATTCGTGATATCGTGGTCAAGCGTATAGCCTCAAACAGAATGAGGTGGAGAAGCGTCGTATCTGTTCTATGCCCCACCAGGGGGACATAGAATCTAGAGAGAGATTTTCGAAACATATTGTATCCAAATACCCAAATCTTATAATAATAAGACGAAAAATTGTTTAAAATACAACAGTGTTTTAAACAAGTTTTCGTCTCTATCAGGATTTGACGTCGGAACAGTTGGCTCAGGAAGTCACATGTACTTTAACAACTGAATCAAACGGTTGTCCAAAAAAAACCTATTATACTATATCTGTATATCACATAGCATTACAATAAAGAACAGATACGATTACAACATAAAAAATGTTACACCACATTTGATTAAAGCAAAGCTAAAATAAATATGCGATTCGAATGTCGAGTGTGATTTATCGATATTGTATTGTAAATTGGGACGGCACTAAATCGATAAAAGCACCATTACCGAAGACGATATTGCGACCCCGAACGGTCGAGTGCTGTGTTTCAATCGACCACTTCACTCGCATTATTGTGAACCAGATAATTTATCCTAATACCATATCTTTTTGGATTAAGTGGACAGCGTTTATCGATGGTTCTCAACCCCCGGGCCGCATAAGATGACTTCCCATGGACGAGAGTTTAACGTGAGCTTAGCAATAGTGACGTTGTAGACTTGATAGAGAGGTGTGTAAGTCAAAACAATGAAATCTGAACAAGCAGTGTCTCTCCCTTAGCGGTCCGTGGCTATATATATAAAGGTTAGGAACCACTGGCGTAAATAATGTGCATTAAACAATAAAGCGCTGTAGCGCTCACTTATTTAATTTATAGGTTAAAGAAATAAGCGCTGTAATGCTTACTTACTATATATATAAAAAAAGCGCTGTAGAGTTTGCTTGTCCAATTAATACATTAAAACAAAAAAGCGCTGTAACGCTTACGTTATTATGCATTGTACAAGGTAATGCGTGTTATGTGTACAACGAACGCCTAGGGTTCATTGAAGCGGCGATGAAATCCTTCCACCCATGCATAAATTAATGCTTAACACTAGTTGATTAAGCATTTTTTTATAACTGAGCAGGCAAACGATCAGGCTCTGAGGAATTTATTGGATTAATTCCTGCCACCGGATTCCACAACCGCACAACTTGCCATAAAGAAAAGTTTTATCCCCACCGTCTGGATGAGTGGCGATCCAGTACGGTGCACTTCTGTCGAAACCTCTTTTCACGCACCACCACCATGTGGAACCAATTACGTTCAGCGGTCCGAATAGATACGAATTTCGCAGCTTCAAAAACCGCCTACAGATACGTTAAAAGTCGGCAATACTTCTGTGATGCCAATGGAGTTGCTGATGTCATAGACAATCTAGCAATACGTTTCTTTTTGAAGAAACTAACCTTTGAAAAACAAGCCTACTCATACCTTAAAGGGCGGTAACACATCTAATGTTCCAGATGTCTATGGCCGGTGTTAATTTCTTTCTATCAAGCGATACGCTTGCTCGTTTGCCGTCCTATTTCATTAAAAAAAATAGTCTCTTGGATATCTAGTCTAATGGAAATTAATCACCTTCGCCGAAGACATCCGTATTGTCAGAAGTGTAATTGTTTGGGAACACTGGTGGTAGATTGTTCAACAGTTATATTCGTGGCAGAATATTGTGACTGGATCAGAATATTGCGGTTTTGGACACAAGTTCCATTTTCTTCGATCCAAGACTAGTTATTTAGTTCAGGCAAAACTAATTAGTCAAGACTTAGGTCTTCTATTTTCTCAAACTTTGTTTAGTTGATCTGTAAACTTTCAAAGTTTAGTTGCGTTATATTTCAAGTTTATAAATATCATATTTCTAGAGGTTTCACCGTTCAGCGACTGGTGTTTGCTTGTATGTATTTAAAAACAAAATATAATTTATTATGACTTGACGGAAATACTAAATGACAGGTAATCTATAAACGCAGTCAGAAAGTTGTTATACGTCGATTTAATAGCAAGATCTTAGATAACCATTCGGACCTTTTAAACAACACTTAACTTTACCGTAAATGACTGTTTTAATATAAAATTATAAAGTGGTCTTTGTTTACAGCTAAAATGACAGTCTTAATGCAGGTATCTTGATCTCGCTTGATGGATGTAATTACTTTTATACGTGATTGTCAATTTAAAGGACTTTTATGAACTGAGTTTCTGATATATCTGATCATACATCTTTTATTTACATTTACTCTTTCACTATGTATTCGGCAAGGTTATGGAGAAATCTTTACGAGCAAGTTGGAAAGTTTGTAATCTTTAGTTATTTGCTGCAAGCTCCTTTGTTTATTTTGTTTACTTTTTTAATGGGGAAGGAAGGCAGATGAGTAAGCATGTCGCTTATTAGAAAGCAATGAACGCTTTCTAAGGACATGTGCTATAACAGAGTTGCCTTGCCGCTTTTCAACGAAAGGCAAGTTTATTTTTCAATATTGTATCGAAATCTAATGAAAACTCAAAAAGTTTTGAAGGTATATATAACACAAATTTGTTATACTAGATACAATTGACGACCTCAACTGGTCCAGTTTCAAAGTTACTGCTTTCGGAGTCAATGTTCGCGGATTTAATTCTTCATATTTATTCAAATTTGCGCATAAAAGCGAAAACGCTGTAAATGACACAGATATCAAAAGGTTTTAGCATATTCGGATCAGAAAAAAAATACTGACGTGAATTGTCTGAGTCTTATAGTCTCTACGACCAATAGAAAATTTTGTATAGCGTTGAAACTGACTATATTTAAGTGATCAAATATAATTTTCAGAAATCTTGAAAGTTATTTTGGTTGTGATGGTAAGTTTTCACTTTGTCGTTTACTACGTTTTCGCTTTTTTGTGTCGATATGTATAATATAAAAATATTTATTACCAACATAAAGATGTTGAGTCTAAGTTTGACTGGTAGAGTCATTTTTTTGGATGTCATCCTTTTGTGTTTATTATAATACTTTCTAAAGAACAAAAATAATATAAAGAAGCGCCAAAACAGACATCTGTTATCTGTTTTGGCGCTCGTTAGAAATTTGCATAGACGTACGAAAAACTGTTTCCCATATTTAGTTCCATAGAGGCCATGTATGTGGCTCATAATTTAAAATTTATGGCATCAATTAACTCTAAGATCTGTTAACGTTTTTGGATTGTAAAGGTTAAATATCGAATAGCCAGATTTTGGTAAAAACCAATGTGATATGATTATAATTCTGCATTATCTATGCAGAATTGGTAAGGCAATTGAAGTCTGTAATTGCGAACAGAAGTAAATGTTATTGTGTACAGAAGGAGGAGTAGAAGAAGCAAATGAGGTGAATAATAAGTAAGCAAGCATTGTTAGTATTTGTAATCAGCAATAGTTTAATTCAGGGGTTCTCAAAGTGTGTGCCGTGGTGCACCGTAGAGAAGCGGTCGCCAAAGCGATGGTCCGTGAGAATATACAGGTCCGCAAAAAAAAAAATTACTTACTCATCACGTTAAGTTACGTTTTAAGATGCATTGAAACATCTTAAAACATAATTCATAATAATACGTGAAAAGTTATAAAAACTTTCGTCCCATACTGTACACAGTGGCCATTGAATGAGCGGCTAGGAATATATAATGCTAGAAGTTTGAGATACGTAAATTGTTTTGTTTTTATAGTTTTTGTTTATTTTATTATGGTTTATTAATAAACCTTTCATAATGAGGTTAAAGTTAATAGTTTTAGTTTATTAACTGTGTACATTATATGTGTTCTTAGATCAAAATTATTTTTTTTATATATATAAAACACGTTTAATATTAAAAAAAACCCTTTTAGGGGCCCGCGGGATTTAAATTATGAATTTACTGGTCCGTGACGTCAAAAAGTTTGGCAAGGGGGAGGGGGAGGGGGAGGGGGGAAGGGGAGGGGATCTGGGACTCAACCGCTCACCGAAAGAAGCGCGGTAGCTAAGCTACCGCTCAAACACCGGTTTCTGCGGGTAGAGGTCCAATAGTGCCTTGGACTAGATGATGATGATGAAATACTTCTTGACACAACCTGGCAAGTGCTCTCTATTGTTTACATACTTACATATAATCACGCCTGTTTTCCGTAGGGGTAGGCAGAAACCACAGATCATCATCTGCTAAGATCCCGGCATACTTTCCTTGCTTCGTCCACACTTATCACTCTTCTTATACAAGCCCACCGGTTGAAGATACTTTGACCTGGCCTTTCTTAAAAACTTTGGCAATTTGGTCAAAGTATGTTTTCTTTGGTCTTCTCTACTGACCCTTTCAATCACATACGCTACGTAAATTTCTTTTGCCAATCGTCCTTCATCCATCCTCTCTATGTGCCAAAACCAAAAAGCATCCCTTTCTCAACTTTTGTCACGACACCTGTTTTTTATTCCACATCCACTCTCTTATAACTTTATTCCTTATTCTATCATTCAAAGTCCCCACACATACTTCTTAATGCTCTCAATTCCATCCTATTCGGTCTGCTTTCATGACTCTTTGTTTTTTGTTTAATTAACAAAAAACAATATGCATACGATATGTGTTTCTTTTATATAATATACATAAAAATTATTAACATGCCTCTTACGTATTTTCAACAGGAAAGATGTATTAAGGTGTATTATTAATGGAAGCAGGTGATACTTTGCGGAAATCCATCCGAAAAGTCTTCCGTAGAGTCTACTGTACCTGAAGATGCTTTATGTTGGGGCGAAACACGTGTCGTTTACAAGGTGGAAAAGTGGTAGTGTGTGTTTGGTGTTGTGTATAGTGGTTGGTGGGTGGAGAATTGATGGCCGATTTTCGGTTTCGGTTCACTTCATCCAGCAGAAAAACACACATTATTAATTTTCTGTTATTGTTTTGCTTGTCATGGATCTTAGCTAAGTAAAACTTTTGACTGTCCACATGTATTTAAGTGATCAATCAGTGACGAAAACATTGAGTAAATGAGCCTGACCTGCACAATATCTCATAAAATATCTTCAAAAGTAAATTTCGATTAATTCTTATTTTTTTTTTCTTTGATAGCAATTAATTTATCTATTATGCCAGTGTCAAGTAAAATATAAGAACATCAAATCTCTTGGAATGTAACTAGTCCGCTTGTCACGTTACGTTTTGATAAAACGGTGGCAAGTAAATGGTGGTAAAAGAGAACCGATAAGGTGGTCTACGGAAGACAACCGTTAAGTTCTTATATCTATAACTTCGTGGAAGAGGGGTAGTGTGTGTTTGGTGTTGTTTATAGTGGTTCTATTTTGTTTTTTAATTTTTTATTATGAAGAGAGTTCCTTGCTCTCTCGTTTACATATTGGTTAAATAAATAGGATCTTTTTGTAAAAGATCCTTTTTATGGGAGGAGGAGGGGAAGAGAAGGTCGTGGCCATGTACCAAAAATTTGAAGAGAAATGAATTTTCAATAATAAGGTCACGACCCAGTTTATCTCAACGTAAACTGTTATTTCAATCATTCGTAATAAAATCAATCACCGTGTGCAGTTTGTGAGAGAACGACCTGTGAATGAATTAAAATGTATTTATTGAAGTAAAGGATTTGAACAACGCGATGTCTTACACACACACAGATTCATACACACACGTACGCGCGCACGCAAGCCCGCTCGTACGCCTCTTTTTTACCTAATTCCATAACTCTCGCAAAACATCTTGCGGGAAGGGAATGGTTGAAAGTCAGCGCTACAAGGGAGTCCTCTCCCCTGTAAGCATAAGCTGAGTCACCTGAGTTTGTTTGCCTAGGATAATATTATATACATAAACAATTATATAAAATATACGTAAAAAATGTATGTTCTGTAATATTCTGGAAAATAGTCCTTTTTTTTTATTATATGCTTAAAGTGGTAAGTAAAATCATGGTAACCGGGTCGACTGGTAAAGCAATACACGTTCACAAAATATGGCCGTCAAGCTGTAGCATTTTTTCATTTGCGTATATATATTATATATATATATATATATATATATATATATATATATATATATATATATATATATATATATATATATACGTGACTTTTTAATTACCCGAGAAAACTAAAATTCGCGTTTGTAAAAATAGTTATGTCAGTAAGTAACATTCAAATATATATAGCGTTCATGCAAAAATATTGTTTTATGGGACTTCAAAGAAATCCTGTAAATGCATCAAATACTTGTACGCTATCTTCGTAGTATTTATTTACTACTATGCATGAGACGCATGTATTCATAAGTATGGCAACAGCGCGTGCGAAATAGACAAAACGCCTTTTGTCGTAAATATTACGTGACCAAATTAGGGTGGTTTGGGTGCAGTTCATATTGGAATGATAATGATGTCTATTTCAATTAGCAAGATTTTTTGCTGTATAATTTTTGGTGTATATTAAGGACATTTTTAATAAATATTTCATAAAAATAAAATTTTTTTTCTTCGCCAAATTTAATGTATATCGAAAATTGAATGTATATATATATATATACATATATATATGTATATATGTATATATATATATATATATATATATATATATATATATATATATATATATGTTATATATATATATATATATATATATATATATATATATATATATATATATATATATATATTTAGTTAATACAACGTTTGTATGATAACTCTGTAAATAATATTTAAAGAGAAATAAAAGGCTATTTTATTTTATTTATAGTCTCTAGGAAAATTAACATACGTCGGTTAAGAGTTAACAATTACAATTCAGAAAATCTGTTACGTTGTTGATTCGAAAAAATGAAAACGGATTAGTGTGCGACATAGAATGTTCTATGCTACTTCAATCATTCATCATTATGTCATTATGCTTTAATAGTGAAATAATAGGATATCCGTCAATAGAATTATTAAACTCATTACCCTGTTCGTTCCACACGTGATCATTTGTCTTGCTTAATTGTTTCATTGACTGTTACTTTTACATCTTTTGATTGAAAAACTTTACCTTTGGATTGAAAAACTTTTGCCTGATATGGATAAATATTTATAATATTTGAGTAAAGAGTTCTTTCATTAGACAGGATTATATTCTTGATAACAGCACAAGCATTATATAGTTTATTTTATTATGGTCAACAAGGGTACTAGTAATACAAAAAAAAAGTGCTAGGTCTGCCCTTTTTGATAAGTGATCTGTTTCACACGCCTAATAAATTATTTTTCTTATCGATAAATCATATTTGTTGGCAAAATTATTGTTAAAATGAAATACCTATATTAATTATTTCAATTTACATGCACAAAAAAGTACAACAGGCGGAGTTATATGTGTGCCACTAAAACTAACATTATCTACGTAAAAACCAATCCATGTAGACCTAGCGTGAATGGAAATGGAACTGGATTAGTCGGGAATTTGTTATATTTTTGGTAGCGGTACGGATCTTTGGGATTGGATGTAATAATGTCTTGACACTATCTGTCTTGGGGTTGCATAGTTGAACGGTTGCCAGATGTGTCGCGAACTGGCCTGCACTCTCCGCTGTAACGATGTCATCGTGTCTTGCGTGAATCTGAATGAATGTGTAATGTCATTAATGGTTCTTGTTAAGGAGACCACAGACTATATTAGAATGTGTCAAGATTTTAAAGTTACTAGCATGTAAAAAATATTTTGTTTTTTAAGATAAAAAAAGACTTTTCCCGCCAATTGACATCAGTGACGTTGTGTATTTTATTTCATTTTCATAATCTTACATTATTAGAAGTTATATTGTTTAATTTTGGTGGCGTATTAAATGATATAGTTTGATTCAAGGGTATAAATGAAATAAATGCGTGTATTTTATTACACACGCATTTATTTCAGTTTTTGCCCGTAGAATAGCCACCATTTTATGAAAACGTAACGTGACAAGCAGATTTCACAAGTTATATTTCAAGAGATTTGATATTATTCTATTTTACTCGACATTGGCATAATAACTATAACTTATTGCCTATGCCTTATAACTAACAATTTTTGAAGGTTAGTTTTTTTAAAAATAAACCTATTGCTGGATATATTTTTAAAAGGCCAATATTTTTTTTAAAGAAGCCTAGCAATGTTTTTTATATTATCTGTATTATTGTTAACGGTTTTAACTAACCTAAAAATAGTCCTAGGAAATCTTTTACATCAATATTCCAATGGTAGTTAAGAACTCACGATTTCAGATCTAAAGCGCGATCCTTAATAACTAAAGTACAACCTTAACTTTTTTATTTATATGTATATGCTTGTGTGCAAACACCTTTGGGCGAGTTAGTTGTCAAGGTAGGAGAATTACTATAGGAATTAATAACGTAACGCTAAATTTATTATATATAAATATATATACATTAATTAGTCGTCAGTTGTGCAGATTTGTATCGAACAGAATTCAGCGATTTATTTTAAAAGACCATTTTCCTTATTCTTCCATATCGAATTATGCTTGTAGCCAAATAATTTACAATTTAATATTGAAACGTCTTTGATGGTTTTAAATTAAAAAACAAAATTAAAGAACCTCTCCTTCGTGTCTTTTTCATTCTAATCTATTTTTATTTTGACTCCACCGATTAACCTCCTTCGTGTCTTCTCCATTCTACGTGACATTGGCGAAATTATTCGTGCTATTTTTGCACTATTGAAAGCCATTAATTGAAATGAATGAAAGAATTAAAAAACCGGACTTTTCCCGCCAACTTACATCAGTGACGTTGTGTTTTTTTTTCATTTTCATAATCTTATATTATTATCAGCTATATTGTTTAATTGTGGTGGCGTACTATAAAATATAGTTCGATTAAGGTATATAAATGTAATATATGAAATAAATACGTGTATAATGACTTTTTGACTGAAGAAGTCAGTATGGACGCATTAAAAGGTTTTGGTAGATATATGGTAGAATAGCCACCATTTTATTATGACGTAACGTGATAAGTTGACTAGTTTTAACATATTTAACATATTTTATTTGACACTGGTTGCCATCCAAGAAAAGTAGGATAAGAATTAAAGAACCTGTCAAATATCAAAGTAATAAAAATGATGGAGAAAATGAAATGAATATTCTCAAAATGTGATATTTATTCCTAACGTTTAGTATCTGCATCACCGTGACACAAATTGGTGACAGTAGCGTTACAGATTCCGTCACATGTGACGCGAGGTGGGAATACGATAAAAAATATTATTACGTTCACAGTTCCACACTGTTTCCTGTTTCATGAATGCCATTAAAACACATAAAAAATATGGGCAAACACCCAGACCCAGAATAAATATTTGTAGGCCGTACAAATATTTTGTATGTTTCCGGAATAGAGTACGGTTACGATTGTACAAGGACACCAGTATAGAATAACATAAAATAATTGGTGACCGCCAATTCTCCCGCTAAGGGGCCATCCATGAATTACATGAGTCACATGAGTTTCAAAATTTAGAGCCCCACATCCATGTCACTTTTAATTCATACATATGGTCAAACCTTATGATTCGTTCCTCTTTTGTCACTCGATGTCACAATTTGTGTACCCACTTAAAATGTTACGTAAATCATGGATGGCCCCAAGTGTTGACATTGAAGCAACATCACTCAATTTTATCGAAAGCAATATTCATTATGATATTTAGAAACAAATTATTGTCCATGAGATATAGTAGTATTGATTATGATGAAAACAATTAACACAATATGAAAATCGAGCTTACGACCTTTTTACCATGTAAGCGATCACTTTTGCCATCCATTCTCTACAACACGAGGGTTATATTTTAAATGAGAGGATTATTCTTTAAATAATAAATATGTGCTGAAAATCTTTGTCTTTAAAAATACTAGGTTTTTTATTTTTTTTTTATTTAAACTTTCTACATAAAATGTACAACAGACGGATTTAATGCCATTGAGCATTCTCTAATAGTTAATCTGCGGGCGAAACTGAGAAAGTTGGTTTAGAGGTGGTACAGTTTAAACAAAAAAAAACTGATTTTATAAATTTAAATACATATAATATACACATGTTACATACATACACAAAAGCACGCGAAAAAAAATAAAAAAATTGAAAAAACAAGATATTCACCTTGCAGCAAGTTCTCTCATTTCATCTCAAGACATTAAAAATTGATTTTTGTTGCTTAACTGACACAGTGTTTTGTGTTTTAAGACCGGCAACACATCTCGATATCACTATTTCCCCAAATGTTTTCGAGCCAGTTACTCTATAAAGAAAGCACCCTGAAAAATATATACCTAAAGAACTTGGTCGCATTCAAGTTATCGCATTAGAGATAAAACTGAATGGAAAAATTAATGTTCCTGTGTAATGTTGAAAATCTACAAAAATTGTTTATTGCAATGTCTTTAAAATAGCGTTTAAAAATGTAAAATAAAAATCATTTTAGAAATGTCTATGAAAATGATTTACTAAAATACAATATCTCCGTGATATCTTTGGCAGCCGATAGATCACAAAATTATTGTTATTCTTCTTTTTATATATTTCTTATTTTTTTTTTTAAATTTAATTTTATCTGTTCAATTTTATAATATTTTATTTACATAAGTAACCCTATTGTCAAAATGTAGCCACGCTGTGCGCAAATTTAAGTTGTTAAGTTTATATAATATCGTATTCTTTAAGACTGTAACTTGTTTTTATGCCTAATAAATAAAATAAAATAAAATAACATCGTTTTCAAAAAAGAAAATCATTTACTGAAGTATTTGTAAAACCATTTCCAAAAAAGTATATGAAAATCATTTTTAAAAAACCATTTTCAGAAATGCTTAGAAAAATTCATCTTTAGAAATATGTATAGAAATCATTTTCAGAAATGTCTATGAAAATTACCTTCGGAGATGACTATAAAAATTAAATTTAGAAATCAGTGAAAATTATTTTCAAATACGTCTATAAAAATTCAAATTTAGAAATGTCTATAAATATATTTTTTTTAAATAGATAGTAATAGCATATTTAAAATGTGTTAATAAAATCTATTCGATTGGAGCAAGTTCGTAAATAAAGCTAGTACAGGACAAATTTAAGGCTAGAGACCATCGTAAATACACACTGATCGCAATTGTATTAACTCGTACTGGCGACAATCCCACACAGAACTGGTGATCGACCCGATGCATACCTACTAGTGATGTTCGGTGTATTAGGTATCTTAATATATTAGTCTAATATTTAAAAATAGTCATTATGCGCATTATTTTTAAACGAATAAATCTGCTATCTGCTGATAAATCTAATATTTTATTTTTTCTTCACCACCTCGATATTCTAAACGAAGTAAATGCATTTTAAAATCGTTTAGATAGTTCTCAGCCAATGTAGAGTATAAAGAAAGATTCAATGATCGCAGAGAATTAGTTATATATGTATTAAAAACATTAAAAAAAACACTTTATACATATCGTTATACGTTATCGTATATCGTTTTATAACGTATAACGATGCGGGCGATCGCCTTGTTTGTGATCTAACAACAATACAACTATTAATATACGCAAGAATTATTATTAACAATGAATAAAGATAAAATATGTATTAAATAATAAAGATGGTAACAAAATCACAAATATCAGTATACTTAAAGTTTTTATATTATATATAACATTATAGACATAAATTGGTGCAATATGTAAACCATGTTATTAATAAAAAGCATATCGTTTTAGAACGTTTATAAAAATAGCCGTTGCGAACACTTAAATGTCTACTAGACTTATTGTCGATTGGTTAAACATGGTTGGTAAACAATTGCATCGAGCATTTTCCAACGACGTCATCGGCAATCTAAGAAAAGAAAATTGAATCTGTCGTGTTAGTACGCTATTGTATTAGTGGAAAGCTTATTTATCGTCCCTCTTGTACCTTCTATTCAAGGTTGCTATGTTTTATAAATACTGGTGATTCAATACCAGGTAGTGGTGTAAGATTACATAAACATTAGATGCGTAGAATATAGGATGTTATGAAAGAGCATCCCAAATTTATATATATATATATATATATATGGTGATCCAGTAAAACTAATTTTTCTGTAAAGTTCTTTTTACGTACTAATAATATGTCGACTCAGCTACTTTCAGCGGTATTTTTGAAACGATTTGATGTATGAATCTTCAAAAAACAAACCTACACATATCTTAAAGGCCAAAGACAATCAAAACGCTTCTGCAATATCTTTGGTATCGTAAATATGTATGGGCGATGTTTATTGCTTTCTTTTATCAGACGACTTACTTCCTAGTTCGTCTTCCTATCCCATAAAATATCTCTTCTTTTTCTAAAAGTGCCTCTCCAACTTGCGAAGGTTGGCAGCCAAATCAGCACAACTCTTCCTTCGCGAGATGCAGGAGTTCTGGTTCACTCGCTCTCCCGGTTCACTCCCTGATATCACGTAGCCAAAACTTTCTTTTTCGACCATATTGTCTTTACCCCGCTACTTTTCCCATCATGATCAGTTGAAGCATCTCGTATCTGTCATGTCTTATGATATGACTCAGGTACGCAACTTTTCTACCTTTGACGGTCTGCAAAAGTTCACGTTTTTGCTTGACTTGTCGGAGAACCTCATCATTGGCCACCCTTTGAGTTCAGCTAATAGCGGACATCCGTCTATATGCCCACAATTCGAACCCTTCTATACGTCTTCTGAGGTCTTCTTTAAGCGTCACTTCCGTATAGAAGAACGGGCCAGATGTAACAGTGGAGCATTCTAATGCACAAGGAAAGTTTGAGGTGGCGATTATTAAGGACACGTTTCATATATATCTCTGTAGAGGTATTTTTTCTTACCAGTTGATTATTTGATTTGATTTTATTTTTTTACTTTATTGGTAGAAAGTATAATGGAATATAATGAAATATATGAGCCCAACCTTATAACAACTTTTGCTGGGCCCAGTATCCCTCTTACGTCAACTAAAAAATAATTCAATAATCTTATAATCTATAAATAACATAAATCATAATGAAAACAAACATAGAAATAAATGATTTTTTTTATATGAATGGGAAGCTTTTATTTGACATCTTCTCTCTTAATTCCCTCTTCAAGCTATTAATGATCTTCTGAACCATTACTTTTAAAGTCTTTCTTCCATGTAAGTTTTTAAGTGTGGGAATTCTAAGGATTTTATGATTCATACATCTCGTCACAATTTTATGAATAAATTTGGTGTTTGTATCTTTTTATTATTTATTTGTTCTAATAAGAGTAATGCAACCTTAGAGGCCTAAATTGTCTAATAGAAGTTTGGCTTTGAATATGACAAGGCATTGCTTTGTTTATTTAGTAAATACAATAAAATTAATTCATTACAATAACCATCTTCCTTCCGCTATTGAAATAGTAGTAAAGATCATGTGTGTGGGAAGAATAATTTACTTCTAAGACGGTTAATGTCTCTATAAATATATTCGTAACATTTCCATTCTTCATTATCGGTGTACCGCCTACGACGCCTATAAAATAACGAAGAATAACTTCAGCTGCACGAGCGTAACCGATTTTACGTTCAACCAATCTGGTGAATGCACAAATCGGAAATAGTTCGGTGATAAATTCAATTTTACGATCAAGAATGACACATTCGGAGAGAGATTATCTTTTCCACAGCCCATAAATCGACACAAAAGAACCGAAAACGTATAATAGAAAATGAAAACCTACCATCAGACCCAAAAACACTTTTAAAGATAGGTATCTGAAAAAATTGTATGTGATCACTCAAAAACAGACAGTTTCAACGTTCAGTTCAGCTGTGAGACTCAGACCAATGCAGTATTTTTTTTGAACCGAATATGCACTCATTCCCGGTATTTTTGATTTTTTGCGTCGATATGAATGTCCCATTTCTCTTCGCTCGTCCAATGTGGATTGGCGGGATGACGAGACTCGGTATAAATATCTGCAGGCCATACATATTACATATGGTTATCCCATGCGGGGATCGAAATCGCGACCATTCCGCAAGCGGCAGCCCCGTCGCTGAGCCATTTGGCGGTAGATTCAGGTTAAATCATAGGAATGTGGTGTTATTATGTAATATACATGGCAATTGGACTTCAGATTAATCTCATTACCTGATGAAAAGCAATCAACGTTGCCCATAGATATCTGCAACACCAGAAGCATCACAGTTACGTTGCCGGCATTTAAGATATGAGTAGGCTTGTGTCTTGAAGGTTTCAATGTCGTATCGGTTCGGAAATACCTCCGAAGCCAGCCGCTTCAATAGCATGGTGGTGCGTGGAATGAAGTTTCGGAAAAAAGGCACTGTATTGGATCGCCATTCATCCAGAAGGTGGGGATGAAACTTTTCCTTTCGGCGTGTTACGATTTTGTTTCTGGATTCTCTCAGTGACGAAGTTACCGCTTTTGGAATGATAGCAATTTCAATTCTCGCATCAGGTTAAATATGCATATATATATATATGTGTGATTTGCAGACATTTATCCCGAGTCTTTACATCCTGACCAGCTGCTTTGGGCAAGTGGTGTGGGTTAGTATCTGTTACTTCAAAAATGGAAAGGCCCCGTTCCCAATAGGACATATGTACATATATGAGCTTTATAAAAATATATATTATAAAAAACGCTAGATTTAAAATTTATATACTAAGATTTGTGAAAAATATACAGTCCTTTGCAAAAAAGTCGGGTACCTTACAGTCATTGCCTTTTCTATGGATAATATTTATTATATCATTAGCTGACTGACTAGAAATTTCTTTTTTAGAATATTTTTAACACTTCAATCTTAGAATCGGTGTTTTTAGTCAATGTAAACAGAACCCAGAGTGAAAATGGAAATTTTTATGGGTAAAGTAATTAAGTGGGAATCGAAACCATTGACTCTGGAAGCGGTAATTTATCCACTCAGCCAAGTAACCCAAAAAAATGTATCCTTACATTTTAATATCTTTGAGATTTAATCGATTTTTTATTGAACGTCACTATTTTAACGATTGCTGGGCGCTTTAGTACCTATTCGGTCGTTGGTCCCGAGTAATCAGCACTAGTATGTCAAACAACGTACTGAGTGAGAGGGCAGAAGTCAAGCACAGTGTAATTACGGGACAGTGTTGAGAAAAAAATTGGATTTTAAAAGTAATTGAATAATATATGTTTATTCCATAATCGTGGTCTTATATTTGTAAAAAAAAAAATAAACATAAAATAAGTCGTGGCAAGAATGCTGCATTACCTTGTTCATTTAATATTATTTCTGTCCCAAATATAAGTTCGCTCTTTGTTCTTGGTTGTTTTATAGTGACATTTTTTTGATGTTGTTTAAAATATATTTTTGAATATCGTCAATGTTGAAAAATATATTTTTCTATATATCTATCCATATAGGCTTAGTGGCGAAACTACCGCTTTCGGAGTCTATTATATAAAATGCTAGATGGAAAATGTATGTGGCTGGTTTAATTTCCGCATCGGGATAAATATATGTGTGGACTAAAGGTATTTAATTCGAGTCTTGCTGCTCCGCCTATTCACTTTGGACATATGTGAGTGAGTCAATGTCCGTTCCTCCAGAAATAGGGTTGCTCGTGCTCAGTAGTCGGATATATTATAAAAATATATGGGTTATAAAAATAATTTCTTTTAAATTTGATATTTAGCCATTTTCGTTTACTCTGTAAGGTGGTTAGTCTGTGTGACGAATGTTATTGGCTACATGTTTCCCGCATGAAAATTTTTCCAAGTGAACCGTCTTACGAGTGCAGCGGCATTTCACTTTTATGTTACACGTGCATCTGCAAAGTGGGACACGGGCAAAGCGTAGGAAGATTCCTTTTTATTTATTTTTATTTATGAACAAGACATATTTTATTACACCAACATAATTTCTGTCCTTCTGAAGAGATATTTACATATATACATACATATCATAACATATATACATATAGTTAATATTTATACTGATGAATATCTTATATAATTATTTCTTAATTGATTTTTTATACAGGATTAGGACTTACCCTAATCCTAAAATTTAGATAATGCACATCTTAAATAAATCTTAATTAACATTTTAGTTATTACTATAACATATTATAAATAAAGCTGCTTTCGTAAATTCATCCTAAGTACCTAGTTACTTTGATATCTACAACTTGGTAACGACTGCACTTTCTCAGTGAATTTCTCAAAGCAAGAGGAAAGTCAAAGGTTATTAAGTTTCTCTCATATCGCAGAGGAAGTTCACGGAAGCCCTATGATATAGATATATCATTATACTAGGGTTATCAAGACGCGGTCTTCCAAAAGCACGGAAAAGAGAAGAATGGAAACAGCTGAAAGAGGCCTATGTGTCACAGGACACGCTATATACTATGTAATGAGACTACAGATTGCCATCCGCTACAATAGCGAAACGGCTCTCCATTAGTCGCTTCTCGCCCTCGTGGGAATGTGGACGTCGCGGGTGGCGAACCACGTCGCCGTCATTTTTTAGCAAATTAGGCATATTAAGGTTCTAATAAGTGCCCAAATTATTGGGCAACATACTTTTCTGCCATGATTTACACCCGCGTCTCGACTGTAATCAAACTTACTCCTGTTAGCTAACTCCTGTCCCCCGGGTGGTTAATAATATCACGTGATGCACGCGCGTACCCGTGTCAACGTCCTACTTGTACATATGGGACGGACTACTGGCATCATTACACACCCAAGTTTACCGTTTCTTGCTGGGTGACGGTATCGGAGAAATTAAGTGGGAATTTCACTGCGACATTGGTTCCCAAGCCCCGGCTGCGAGCCCATACCGGGCCGCACGAGACACATTAAATTATTTTTTTTAGTGTTATTATCAATATCACCTAGGCCGATCTTCAGACTACGACTATCAAGATGTCGTCTACCAAAAGCACGGAATAGAAACGAATGGAAACAGCTGGAAGAGGCCTAACTAAAAAAACTTACTTTGTTGGCACAACGACCCAAAATGGATCATACGCCACCATGTCCTGTCCAGAAAATTCCAGGTTGCGCAAGTCATCCACGACCATGTCTCTCCAGTGGTACCTGGAGTGCCCTATAGGAGGTCGTCCAGGTGGGCGACCCACATACGAAGGGGAAAAGGCCCATGTGTAACATAATTTACAACATTTGTATGTAAAAAGTTAGTATCAGCAATAAAGGCTTAATAATACTGTTATTTATTTATGGCATAGGGAGGCAAATAAGTAAGCCTGTCGCCTGATTGAAAGCAATCAACAACGCATAAAGATGTTCTAGTATAGATTCAAATATGCTTTTTGTTTTTAATCAAGGTCGAAAGGTCTTAACGAGCCTGGTTTGATATATACGGTAATATGGACAGTCAAAAGTTTTACCTAGCTAAGATCCGCGACAAGCAAAACAATAACAGAAAATTAATAATGTGTGTTTTTCCGTTGTGTTAAGTGGATTTATTTGGAACTTAAACCAAAAACTTACCGAATATCGGCCATCAATTCTCCACCCACCAACCACTATACACAACACCAAACACACACTACCACTTTTCCACCTTGTAAACGACACGTGTTTCGTCCCAACACGAGGCATCTTCAGGTATAGTAGACTCTACGGAAGACAACCGAAAAGTCATACGGATCTTAGCTAGGTAAAACTTTTGACTGTCCATATAGTGATGGATTTCCCCAAAGTAACGCCTGACTCCATTAATAATATATACGGTAAATCAAAAAAAAAATATTGTTATTTCACACCGTATCAGGCCCGAGGCACCACTACTATAAATAAAGTTATGTCTAATAACTCTGAAAATAAATTATTATGGCCCGGACTAGAAATTGAATTTTCGGACATAATATTATTTATATTTTATATATTATTATATTTATATTTCTTTTAGTTATAGTATTGTTTTCAGAGTGGTAGAGTTACGGTGCAGTCGAATACTTTATCAAGAATGTAATATTGACTCTCCAAAACTGCTCTCTCTTTTAAAATTTAACACCTGCATCAGAACACGAAATGCCCATAAAATGTTTAGTATTAGATCTTATCCAAACAATATATTCCATTACAATCCCATGGTACGTATTTGTCGCCTATACAATAATATATTTATTTACCACGATTCAGAAACGTTCGATATTTTCGATATCAATGCTCGAATCGATTGCTCCGTGATATTGTTGGCAGTCGATAGATCACAAAGTTATTGTTATTCTTCTTTTTTTATACTTTTTATTTAATTTTATCTATTCTATTTTATAGTATTTCATTATTATACAAATAACCCTATTGTCAAAATGTAGTCATGCTGTGCGCAAATTTAAAGAGTTATAGTCCGGGCGTTGTTAAGTTTATATTATATAGTATTCTTTAATACTGTAACTTTATTTTACCTAATAAATAAATAAATATTATTTGTATGTAGCATGAATGGGCCGGCTCGCTCAGGGAAGTACCATCATACTCCCGCAGAAAACCGGCGTCTACTTGGTAGCTTAGCTACCGCGCTTCTTCCGGTGAGCGGTTGAGTTCCGAAGAAGTACATCGTTCTTCTGCTACTGTATTTGTTTCTATCATAGTTTAAGTGTTGTAAATATATATACTTCGTATCTGTGAGGGTGGCAGGAAATCAGTTTCTCTGCTTAATAAGTGGAGGTTTTGATTTAGCTATCACAAATTTTCACTCTGTAAATACTGTAAATTATATATCTTAGTATGTACTGTGAATTAATATAATATTAACATTATTATATTAATATTAATATGTTACTACAAAATTGAATAAATGTATCTGTCTGTCTATACAGTCTACTGCATTTCAATATCAACACAAATATGGAATATATACCACAAAAAAACGAATACAAGGTGTGGGTCGTTTCAGTCTTCTACTTATTACTGCAATAAATTGTTATTTTATATCATTAAAGAACCCGACATGTTGGTGACATTTTATTACTGTGTTAAAAGTATGACCTATGTCAAGTACAATGAACTAGAATCCCAGGTAACCTTCAGTCCAGAAACTATATACACAGTGTATTGCCTTGCGGTATTTACTTATAACATGCTTAAGGTTTCGGGATCTTGAAAACTTTACATCAATAACGAATATATACTCTACTGGCCACAAAGAAAGGTTTAATCTCCATAATATGTGGAGCGCGTGGGCGCTCTTCCCGAAACCCTGTGAAACCAGCTACTTTCAGCGATATTTCCGAAACGATGTGACGTCGGAACCTTTGAAAAATAAGCGTACACATACTTCAAAGGCCAGCAACACTTCCATAATATCTATGGGGTTATAGATGCCTAAGGGTCCTCCTATCTTATAAGAATGTAATTATTTAATTGATTAAAAATGTAATTATTAAGGATAAATAAATAATATTATTTAAATGATTAAAAATGTTATTATTAAGGATAAATTAATAATTTTAGTTATTGTAAAAAAAGGGTGTCATAATTAAAGTTTTTCTATTCTATTCTATTCTTTTCAATTCAGGGAGGTGTAAGTCTTCCTTTATTATTTTTCTTAGATTGTTTGTTGATCGTTTTATTTTACAAAAGTAGGTGGATGGTGGTTGAAAATACAAATTATAATACAATAGAAAGTACAATAGAAGTGTTTAGGAATGTTAGACACGTTCGGCTATCGTGTTAATCCTTCCGCGTCCACATGTGAGACAAGGACAATGTAACGCCACATGGAACATGCTTGATGAAAATGAAATCTGATATGAATAACAACAAATAAACATTTATGTAACGACTATGTTGGTACCACTGACAAAAAATTAGTCTCTCACGTTTTTCTTTCCTTTTCTTTGATGGCAATTAGTTACAACTATTATGCCAGTGTCGAGTAAAATACGATAACATCAAATCTCTTGAAATATAACTAATCAACTTATCACGTTACGTTTTAATAAAATGGTGGCTATTCTACCAAAACTTTCTATGGACTTTTTCAACTTAAAAAGTAACGAAACACGCATTCATTTTATATCATTTCACTTATAAGCCTATATAATCGAATATATAATCTAATCGAATCGAATATTTAGTATAACTATATTGTATAACACACCACTATAATTAAACAATATAACTGATAATAATATGAGGTTATGAAAATGAAATAAAAATATAATGTAATTGATGTAAGTTGGCGGGAAAAGTCCGTGTTTCAAATTTGGGCGCAAAATTCAATCACATCCTTGACGCGTTTTTTTTTCTACAACCCCTTTACCATTGTGTTGCACGGGCCTTCCCATTTCTGGATGAATAAACGTTAGAAATACCATATGATAAAAATAAATTGTAGGGGTAACCAGACTTGGTAATACTTGTAGACCATACATATATGATGTGTGGCGTGGCGATGAAATCATACTGGGAACCATTTAAAAAAATAATTGAAGCAATTTAAGCGGGAATTAGAATGATCCGTTGTTACATCTGGCCCATTCTTCTACATGGATATAAAGGTTGAGCGCTTAAAGAAGACCTAAGAAAAGGTATAGAATGGACTCAAAAATGGCCAGTGACGAAGTTCTCCGACAAGTCAAGAAAAACGTCAAAGGTAGAAAAGCAGGCAGGCGTCTTGGAGCTGGAGGAAAGTTCGTTGGTGTCGACGAGTTACTACTCACTCTGTCACCAAAGTTGGTATACTGCCAGAGTGCGTACGCTAGCCACCTACTACATCCAAATGTTAAGTGGTGTACTGTTTTTTAAGGGCTGTTTGAATGTAGATAAACTAAACTTGACATACTCAAAGAGGTAAAAACATAAAGTATTATGTGTCATTTAAATAAAAAATAATATTGTTATATGCAAGCATTATTCATTGGGAACAACTCTTGTGTTTTGCTTTTCGATATTATTCATATTTTGTGTTAAGAAGAGGAAAAACCATATTGTATTACACTATATTGAAATGATCGGGAATTTTTGATTGATCAATGACTAGAATCAAATCGAAATTTAAAATTGTAATAATCGATAATTTATGTAAAATAAACAATAATTTGATGGCCAAATGACTCATTGGCGGGGCAGCCCCCTATGGAATCAATGGTCCCGAGTTCGTTCCCCGCATCGGGATAAATATACATACCCCGCCAATCGGCATTGGATAAGCGTGGTGGGTTAATGTCCATTACTCCAAAAGTGGATGAATGGTCATACTCGCCACGAAGAAAAGTTTCACGCCCCACCATCTGGATGGGTGGCGATCCAGTATGGTACGTGTTTCTTGAAACTTCTTTTCACGCACCACCACTCTGAGAAACCAGCTACTTTTAGCGGTATTTCCGAACCAATCCGACATAGGAACCTTCAAAAAACAAGCCTACTCATACATTGAAGGATAAAACCTATAGTAAATACTCACAGTATTTTTTATGACAGCATACAGTAAGAGTTCCTTTTAAGACAACCGCACAAAAAATAATAGATAAATCAATAAGCAATGAAATAACAAAAAAATAGTTAATTTACTTGTTAAAATAACATTGTTATGGGGCGCTATGGTTACACGTGTAAACAAGGTGATCTTTTACTATGTAATAACATTATAATTAACGACATAACGTAGGTATAATATTATACATGAAAAATTTAATATGTTTAGTCATTCACAGAGACCATGCAAGTATGTAATATAAATCAATATTTCAATCATATATTTTTTACATGTACTTTTTGGGGTGGCAGGTCTCCCCAACTCAGCCAACTGGTTGTCAATTGGCTCCGCAACTGAGACAATTGGTTGTCAATTGGCTCCGCAACTCAGCTAATCGGTAATCAAGTGGCTCCGCAACTGCGTTAATTGGTAGTCAATCGGCTCCGCAACTGCGTTAATTGGTAGTCAATCGGCTCCGCAACTGCGTTAATTGGGAGCCAATTGGCTCCGCAACTGAGCCAATTGGCTCAGTTGTGGGGTTAAAATACTTGAAGTACTAGACATTTTAATTCATACAAAATTACGTTAAAGTTTGGATAACCACCCAGACTTTTAAATAGTGGATTCGCTTATCCTACTAAGAATAGCGTGGAGGGTTAATATTCGCCTTCAAATTCTTTATTTTTCAACACAAGAAATTACATTCATTTGTCAAATATCAGTCCGCCAATAGCTAAGCTTTGTTCGCATGTCCACCATTTCGTAATAAGGTTTCTCTGGATGGTTAAGAAACGGCAAAAGAAACTTTGAAGTTATTTTCTTTTTTGTGTTTGTTTCCTTCTTATTACAAAGGTTAAAAATAAACTTTATAAATATGTAGGCACACAGATTACCAGGAAAATCTTTGGTTATGTATATTGACATTATCTATTTACAAAACGAAAATCATATAAATTCCTTCGTAAATGGGAAGGTCCCGTGTCCAGCAAAAGAACGTGTATGGGTTGAAAAAATAAAAAATGCTCAACTTTTTTCATGATGGTACATATGGCAACAAAAGTTAAAAGAAAATATAAATATCATCATCATTATCAACAGCCTACGGTAGTTCACTGCTGGATATAGGTCTTCAGGGAGAGTCACTCACCCCGATTTTCGGCTTCACGCCGTCTAGTTTCTGTCAGCCGCCTTGCACAGATCGACAATTCATTTGGATGAGAGTTTACATGGAACGATTCTTAACATATCGCTTCACAACCCAATTATTTATTGCGAAAATATTTGCAAAAAGTAATTGGTTGTAAAAAACAACAAATCGATACCTCCAAAGAATACTACGCCAAGTAAGTACGCCAATAAAAAAATCACAGGTTCACAGGAGCTTCTAACTAAAAATATCGATATTTGCTATATAGATTAAAGACTTTTTAATGAAATTTACAGTTTGAGTAGTTCAATTATTGTTAGTTAAAACTGCATAATTTTAATCTATATATTTATTTGTTCGTTTTCAATTTAAACTAAGCGGGGTATTCAATTCAAAATTAAGTTGGCGTAGTGTTCCTTGGAGGTCAAAATGATGTTTAAAAATAAAAATTCATCATCGGTCGGCATAAATAACGGTACTAGATGTTATATTTTTCCTATCTCATTTGTCAATTTTAACGCTTGTCCGGACATATTAAAGTATATTATTAACTTTGATGGTCAAATACTTTCTAATGTATTTGATTTATGTTAATTTCATTATGCAACTAGTTCTCTCCCTGCTTTCTAATTGGTAGATTATGCGTTAGGATAATTTGTTTTTGTATTAATAAAAAAGACTAGCTGGTCTGGATTAGTGCATGTAAGCTTAAATATTTATTTAAACTTACATGCTCAAAAAAGTACATCAAATGGACTTGAATACATTAAGCATTGTCCCCCCGTCAACCTTCAAGCGAAACAGAGAAAATTGTTTGGAAGGTGATGCAGCTTGTTAAAACTTTATATTAAACAATATACATTTACAATATGTATCTATATATAGTAAAAAACAATATACATAGTAAAAAGTGTTAATAATAAAAGAAAAAATACTTAGAAATGAATCGGGAAAATTTAACAATTTATATTGAATCTCTCATTGTAGCTTTGTACTGTATTTTATTTTTAGTATTGTATTGACATTATATAGTAAAAGACAGAAATAGAGTTTGTTCTATTTATAAATATCAGTTCAGCTTAGCGTACTTCGAATATCTTCGGAACAATTTGAAAAATCATAAAAGGAATAAATTCGCTGTAACACAGACATTAACAATTTCTTCTTTTTAGCAAATGGCAGTTAGGTATTACTATTATGCCAATGTCAAGCAAAGTGAAATAACAACCAATATTTTAAAATGTACTCATCAGTTTGTTACGTTAGATCTTAATAAAATGGGGTCCATTTAAACATAAACTATGGACTTTTGCAGTCAACTTAAAAGTCATCATATATACATACATTCATTTCACTTAACTCTTAACTTATACGTTTTAATTGAACCACATATGTATATTGTATAATACGCCACCAGAATATTAATTAATATATATAAATAATAAGAGATAATGAATAATAAATGGTAAAATGGAATGAATTCATAGAATTCTTGCGTATAATACTGAATAATTCTTGCTCAGCGGAGTTTCCTCACTTTACAAGACGTTATAACATGAAGCATTAATCATAGAAGGTACCTACTATTGGTAGAAATTATGTACATAGTATTTTCTACAATATATTTTCTAAATATGTTTTAAGTAGAAAATAAAATGGATTTCAAAAGACTAATTTAATAATAAATACATAAATAAAAAGTAAAAAATTAAAAACGCTACGCCACTTTAAAAAAAATGTATTAACAATTTATTTTAGATCGATCGACATTGAGACCGATTGACCTTGAACTTATATCTACAAAGTATGGAATCGTTAGAGGCATAGCGGCGTTAGACAAGTATCTGATAATTACTTATGATAGCGAGTTATTGAATGAAAAACTTGATTAATAGACGGGTTGTTACCTATTAAAAATACTTCGATAGCCAGCTAACGTACAGAAGTCAAGGCATTACAGCCGCGGGTGGGCTTTAGCCTGTTAAAGCCCACACGCGTTTTTTCCAGTCGGATCTTAGTTTGACTTTTTCTGTCCAACACTCGCTTTTAAAATCCAAATAAAAGTTCCAAATAAATCCACTTCATCCAGCAGGAAAACACACATTATTCATTTTCTGTTATTGTTTGCTTGTCGCGGATCTTAGCTAAGTAAAACTTTTGACTGTCCACATAGTGATGGATTTCCGCAAAGTAACGCCTGACTCCATTAATAAGCTTTTAAAATCGTCCTCGACTCCATCTAGCGAACTGAGTTCAGGCCTTCCATGGCTTCTACGACTATGGTTTGACTGTTTTTGTTTATGGTATACCTATATATAATATAATCACCGCCACTTATAGTCATCTGCAACGCCGGAAGAGTCACAAATGTGTTGACGGCCTTTTGGTTTTTTTTTTATTTATTTATTTAATTTATAGAAAGTATAATGTTATATTATAATACATATGAGCCCAATAAACCTTATTGGTTTTTCCTGGGCCCAGACCCCTCTCAATTTATTAATCTTATCTTAAATTTAATCTTATTATCTATAAAAACCTGACCTCCATCCTCCCTTGCGGCTCGTGGGATTCACTAAAGACGAATTTAATATACCTAATTTGTCGAAAATGACGGCGACGTGGTTCGCCACCCGTCACGTCCTGATTCTCACGAGGGCGAAAAGCGACCAATGACGAGCCGTTTCGCTGCGATGAATGGCAGCGGATGGAGCTCTGTGGTCTCTGCCAACCCCTGCGGGGGATAGGCGTGAATATATAAAAAAAAAATATCTATAAAAAACATAAATCATAATATGACGAACTTATCTATATAATATTATCTGTTTTTAAATCTTATGAAATAAATGGCGATCTACATATGTTTTAAACGTTCGGATCCATAGGATATTATCGATTGTACCGTTACTTTATACATATATAAAAAAATTCGATAAGGTATCTTATATTACATTAAATAGTATATGCTCAATATAGGTCGCAAATCGTTACATATTTTATTAATGTGATTTTTTATTTTTTATTTTTTACTATCGATCACACTCGTATATATCAGTCACATTTGTGTATTTTTTTTTCATGAATTCTTTCGTTTCATATACGAGTTTCGGTTTCAGTTTCGTTAACATATACGAGTAGGTACGCTCGTCCCTATATATGTTATACCAATATCCCAATGTTGTCATTGTTCAGGAGCACCACAAGCGGTAGTTCGTTCCACATTTGCTAGTTTATTATAGTCTGTTTTTATAGTTATATTATAGTCTGTTTTTTAGTAAAGGAATTAAAAAAATAAAACCATGTAATACGTGTGTCGAAGATAGAAATGTTAACACATTGAAGACGGGAGACGGGAAATCCCGTGTTTTATTTTTCAACTGTTGGACGACGGATGACGGAAATTCACGTTTTTTTGGAATCTGATGCAATATTGTGTAATTGCAAGTAAAGACAACTAAACTAAAAAATGGTAGTTTTAGTGATAATAATAAAAAATGTGCGGGAACTGACGCTAAATACTTTTCAGCGCATACCGTCTTCAATGTGTTAATAATGAAGAATATTAATAGCAGTTACACTTATGTGTGGTCTTGTCCGCGTGTCTTGTATTGATATCTACATTATTATTATTATTATTATATATTCACGCCTATCCCCCGCAGGGGTTGGCAGAGACCACAGAGCTACATCCACTGCCATTCATCGCAGCGAAACGGCTCGTTATTGGTCGCTTTTCGCCCTCGTGAGAATCAGGACGTGACGGGTGGCGAACCACGTCGCCGTCATTTTTCGACAAATTAGGTATATTAAATTCGTCTTAGTGAATCCCACGAGCCGCAAGGGAGGATGGAGGTCAGCCCCAGCAGAGCCCTGCATGCTGAGGTAAGGCACCATAGTCCCCGGGGGAGCCCGACCCCGGGACGATCGGCACGCTTTCGACTAGGCTCGCCCCTAGCCACGCATCCATAGGCACGGCAGACCGTGGATTGGCGGAGAGGAAGGGAAAGGATAGAGAAGAAAGGAAGGGGCAGGAAAGGAAATGCGGATTGGGGGGGTTACCAGACGCGGAATAAACATTTATAAATCCATATAAATATTTTTTCCGATGCGGGAATCGAACCCGCGACCATTGACTCCGCGGGCGGAGGGCCCCGCCACTGAGCCAATCGGTCGGTTGATATCTACAGATTAATAGGAAAGATAGAAAAAATAATACTGGCCGTTTTAATGGTGTTTCGGAACCAAAACGATATTGGAACTTTCAAAGAACAAGCCTATACATTTCTCAAAGGCAGGTAACGCTTTAGCAGCGCTGGTGTTAGCAATATCGATTCATATCTATGTATGTACATACATATCGTCACATCTGTTTCCCGTAGGGGTAGGCAGAGACCACAGATCTCTATCTGCTACGATCTCGGCATACTTTCCTTGCTACCTCCACACTCATCACTCTCTTCATGCAAGCTCGTCAGTTAAGAGTACTCTTGTCCTGACCATTCTTAAAAACTTCGGTAATATAGTCAATGTATGTTTTCCTTGGTCTTCCCCTACCGACCCTTCCATCCACATCCGCAACGTAAATTTCTTTTGCCGGTCGTCTTTCATTCATCCTCTCTATGTGCCCAAACCATCTTAACATCCCTTTTTAAATTTTTGTTACGACACCTACCTTAACTCAACATAGCTCTCTTATACCTTCATTCCTTATTCTATCATTCACATACCCACATACTTCTTAATGCTCTCATTTGCATCGCATTCAGTTATGCTTTCATGACTCTTATGCAAAACCCAACTTTCACTACCGTACATTAGAGTCGGAACAAGCATTCCCCGATGAACCGCCAGTCGGGTCATTTTAGACATATCTGATTTTTTATTCAGCGACTAAGGACAGCCGTTTCGCTACGATGAATGTGATGTCTATGGATGGTATTGATTTCTTTTCTCATTAGCCTTCCTATAAAAATTGTGTTCTAGAATGATTTATCGCCATATTTTTGAAATAACCATCGATAAATTTGCAGTGTAAGTTCGATAGTACTGTTATTACTGCAGACATATTTGGTAAAATGAGAATCATAAATAATCTCAGTGTTACGTGAAACAATGTAGTCTTGAGGGTATTATCTTGCTTTAATCTACAGACATTGATAATAATATGAAATTAAAGCACATCAATCAATATATAGCCATATCAGACCATATAGTGAACGGCATTTCGGTATCTCCTACATAGTAACGTTATATTAATAAAATTTCCGTATGTCTCTTTAATGCAGTCCTCCACCATTTAAATGGATTTGTACCCCCACACGCGCGTCTTCCTAAGGGTCGGTCGCTTCTACTAGAGCTTCTCAACCTATCGTCACTCGATTTCCAAGGAGCGTAAGTTATGTGCCCGATTAGGAAAAGGTTCCACCATGTCTGCAGCTGCGAAAATGCAAGACGACGCCTAAGCCTAACTTTGCATAGTAAAAGCCCATACATAACCAGGAAGTAGCGGTCTCTTCGAGTTTTAAGCCTTCACATACCTAAAAGGCCGGCAATGCTTCTGTTACTCCTGCGGTGTCGCGGTTGTCTATGGGTGGCGTTGATTGCTTTCCATCAGGCGACACGCTTACTCGTTTGCCCTCCTATCCCATATTAAAAAAGAAGTTTTCACCCGTGTAATGGAGATTCAGCTTGCAAACTGTGCAAGAGGTAGATAGATATCCCTTTTTGTCTATAAACGTTAAAGCCCTTTACCATATCAGTTTGCTGACTCGTTTACAATATTATTATATATCAATCTATATAAAAGATTGCTTCTATCTAAATTGAAGGTCACTTCGCTAGTACTGGAGCCTTTAAACGAAAGTGCCCTGAAGAGATAAGACAGTCGTCGGGAGCTATTTCCACCGAAATGACAAACTAGTTTATAAACGATTGACAACTGTGCGTAGGGATGTGACACAAAAGATCTATTACATTTATTTATTCAACATATATTATAAAGAAAATTTATATAACGTGTAATCTTCTTCTTCTATTAGTGCGTGTTTGACTAATTAAGGTAGGCACTGTAGTGATACATTGATAAATGTATCACTATTGTAGTAAAACTTTTTATTTTAATAAATTAAAACTTTATATTATATTACTTCTTTTAAAATTCGTAATTTAAAATAAAAAAGAAATAAATTGTTTTATAAAAACAAAAAACTTTAGTTCGACTGACGTCTTTCGATAGACATGTCACGTGTCCGGCATAAGAAATTGAAATTATATATTTTGAGATATAAAATGTAAAGTGAAAAGTGTGAATAGAGTATGAATAGATCATTATATAAATGTTCAATGAATAGAAAAATAAATTAATTTGACTTGTAAGAATTGCAATTATATCGAAGATAAAACCCCTTAAGGTGTTACGCCGTGAGCAGTAGCGGCTGACACGCTATAGCACCCAAGCATTCATCATTTTATTCAGCCGAATACATAAAGTTTGTGCTGTAATAATTACTCACATCCTTACCCTAAAGTCCATAACGCATCTGTATTATTCTTAGTATTGATGATATTCATACATAGCGCTAGTTGATTTGCAACACGTGATCCGTCATTTGCTTATTTATTTCATAAAAAATATCGATTGTATAAAGTGGTCTTTACTTTAATACATCGATATTATTAATTAAGTTTTATTTTATTTTTATTACTTAATATTTCATGTCGTTCGACATTATAAATTTCTCATATCAACATACATTGAATAATCAACAAAACAAAATTAGTACAACGGGTCGTCTATTTATCTCGTAAATAGCTAACGAGGATATACGCTGTCATTTGTGTCAACACGTGAATAATTTCCACGTGTAAAGACTGTGTTTGCATTATTTATTTCTTTTTATTTTGAATTTTGAAGGGGTAGTTATTCAGTTGGTAAGACTCGGGCTTATAATCTTTATCTCGTGAGTTCGTATCTGCTATTGAACTATTAATGTAAACTATTTTTTACCCAACACTAGCATTTTAAGCTTAGTTTGAACGGTTAAGAATTCCAGTAATATTAAAAACATTGCTTGTCTTCTTAAAAGAAACATTGTCTGCTTGTCTATTGATATATTTTTATAAAACAATATTTTTGCATAAATACTGTCATGCAATTGACAGTGCAAAGAAAAAAGAGACTTATATGTTATTTTTTTGTAACATGTCGAAGTAGTTATTTAAATTAAAATCTACTTATGCGCTCCCTCAATTGCGAGGATTGTGATCCATAATCATATTACATATATATGTGTAGATAATATCTATACAATCCTGATAATGAAAGTGAAGGAAGATTAAATTGAAAAGATGATAGTACGTTTTCAAAAAAATAATAATATTTATTTTTGTTACTATATATTTTTATTCTTACGATAAATACTTTCACATCACTAAATTTCGTCGACCAAGTAGTAAGTAGCCAGTTCGTCTATCCGGACTATACTTACTATATACAGAGTGTTTTAACTTATCTGTACTTTAGTGCCCTGTAAAGCGCGTTGCATCGCATTGCGCAGTCTGCAGACGACAGTACAGTGAAGTACGTCTCGCGCTCCAGGACCGTTCATACAACAACGCAGCATGCTGACAAAATTCTGATTTAGCTTATACATTACCTATGCTATAATATTTTTTAATGTAAAATATGATTCATGGACTTAGGCGTTAATTGGCGGAAAACTTGGTTTATTAGTGGTAGAGCCACGCTGCAGACGAATACTTTTTCAAGAATGGCACATCAGGTACTTCCCCGACTCGCCCGGGGAAGTACCATACTCCCGCAGAAAACCGGCGTCTGAGTGGTAGCTTAGCTTCCGCGCATCATACGGTGAGCGGCCTGAGTTCTGGAGATCCAACACGCTCCTCCTCCCCCTCCCACTCCCCCTCCTCTTCCACTCCCACTCCCATAAAGGTCCACTTTCCTTAAAGGTCGGCAACACTTCCGCACTACTTATGGCGATGTGGATGTCTATGGGCGGCGTTGATTGCTTTCTACCAGGTGACATGCATGCTCGTTTGCCTTCCTATCCCATAAAAAAATATGTTTTGTTTATTTCATAAAATAATTGAATGATTATATTAATTGTAATACGAACACGTACACGACTCGCCTTTCTCTACAGAAGACAACCGTTGAGTGATTTAGGTAAGAGAGGTAAGATTGTGTCTTATATAGGCATATAAGTTACTTTAATACAGATGTTATATGTATGTATATTTTTCTATGTGATTAGCTTTAGTTCTTGACGAGACAATTTTTCATTTACTCTTAAGTTAACACTCACTTAAGGTTTAGTAAGAGATAAAGAGCAACTTGGCGACTAGCGTATCAACAGCGATAACAAATGCGCTTTATACGGACGTGATCGGCTGGAGGTACCAAACTATTGGGATCGGTGGTCTTCATCACAGATTCAGTTTTCTGTGAAAGAAAAGTTTTATGATCAAAATGTTTGAATAACAGACATCTTTTTTTTATGATAGGAGGGCAAACGAGCAAGCGTATCGCTTGATGGAAAGCGATCAAAGCCGCCAACAGAGATCTGCGACACCATAGGTATTACGGAAGCAGTTAGTACGGAAGTTTTTTTTAAAGATGACAATGTCGTATCAGTTCGAAACCATCGCATAAGGCAGCTGGTTCGACAAGGTAGTGGTGCGTGGAAAAAGTTTGGATACCGTACTGGATTATTGATTATGGTATAAATATAAGCCACCATTAACCGATATATAATATAAAAAAATAATACCATTAACTGCTCAAAACATGTGTACATTCGTGCCTTCTACCACGTCGCTAAAGGGTTATTATAGTCGGAGATAAAAGTTAATTGTTAGTTAACGAGGAATGCTTTTAGTGATTCCAAATGTTTTGTCTGCCAACAATTAGTCTGGCTTTTTACGAGGTTAATGTATGGCAATACACATACGTTTCACATTCAAAAAACAACTCTTTGTTTATGGTAACTATTAGTAAATTATGCCAATCACAAGTCAATCAAGGGAGTGCGTCAGTAAAAAAAGAGTTATAGAAAAAAATCTCCGTTTTAAATTCTTTGTATTAAACAACTACTCTAATACTTCGTCTTTCGTTGCGGTAGTATCATTTCCCTATCATCCTGTCTAAATCCATCTTTCCTTTCCCCTGCCTTTCCTTTTTTCTCTATCCTTTTGCCTTCCTCTCTGCCAATGCACGGTCTACCGTGCCGGTAGATGCGTGGCTAGGGGCGAGCTTAGTCGCAAGCGTGCCGACCGTCCCCCCAACCGGGATCGGGCTCTCCCGGGTACTATAGTGCCTTACCTCAGCATACGGGACTCTGCTGAGGCTGACCTCCATCCTCCTTGCAGCTCGTGGGATTCACTATGCCGAATTTTAATAAATCTATCATGTTAAAAATTGTCGGCGACGTGGTTCGCCGTCACGTCCTGATTCCCACGAGGGCGAGAAGCGACTAGCGGAGAGCCGTTTCGCTGCGATGAATGTGAGAGGAAAGATGGATATAAATATGGATGAGTGTAGAGGAAGCAAGGCAGGTGTGCTGGGAGCGTGGCGGATGGAGATCTGTGGTCTCTGCCTACCCCTACGAAAAACCGACGGGACGATGATGTGTGTGTGTATATATTTTAAGTCCACTAATAACAAATAATTTTTAGATTACAAATGTTTAAGTCGTATGTCATGTTTGTCTGTTCTTATTAATCATACGTTATCATACATTCATTTCTATATAGTATTTGTTATAAATCAACAAATGTTGATTTATAACAAATACTTCAAATAAAGCGACATTGTGATCTGACACTGACCGTGGTATCTCTGCTCTTATCGTTCCTAATTGATTTGGTATTGGTAATATTTTTATCATACAATTCCAAGAGAACAGGAATATGATATCTCACCTGATTCACTTTGTTCTTGTGAAATAAACTATTTATGAGTAATTTTTACATTAAAGAATATCTTCATTAATATTTCATTTTATTTAAGTAGTGTATCTAATATTTTTCGCTTTACTCCCTTTTTCTCTTGAATAGCTGGCTCTATGTAATAACACAGCTTATGTCACTCTAAAGTCAAAACGAATCTATCGACGCTTTATATGTTAAAATCCATCACGTTCGACGTTCAGGCTACAAAGGGTGCCAAAGAAATATATTTACATACATATATATACATACCCTCGAAAGACGTTATCCTCCTTCTTGGGAAGTTGGATAAAATAAATTATTTAAAAATGAGTTGAAATACTTTATTTGAACAAATGTTACGCAAGATCACGAGGAAAAAAATTTTTGCGTACTTTGTCACGGTAGTGAATTGCTGATGTAAACACCTTAAAACAATCAACATTTTTCCAAATTAATTACTTTTATTTTTAATCTTTGCATTCGTAATTCATCCTCTCTCCCTCATAATTGTACACAAATACTACTATGTATATGTTTATTGTCAAAAAATACACAATATGTATATACATACATAAACTTACGTTGTTTTGTTATGAGCTTCATGATATGAGTTTCACTTCTCTTCACTTTAATTCTTGTCTTCTGCTATTTTTTTACTTAACACTTTATATTTAAACTTTAAACTTCTCCTTGACGCGCCGTCGCACCTTTATATAGGTAAAACGATCGAAAGTTCTAGCATTCCCAATATTCGAAAATGTTCCAGCAATGTGTACCTAGTCTTTTTTAGACATCGTCGTGTCCCTTTTCCGCGCGCAGCTATTTTCTATTACCTGTTCTTGTCACGCATTGACGGACGTCTTGTCAATTTATTTTTAAAAGTTTTAATGGCTTGCTTGATTTTCATTTCATTTTCATTTTTCTTATGAAACGATTAAAACCTCTTTTTGAAATCTCAAAATCCTGATGGATTTTGAGATTTCAAAAAGAGGTTTTAATCGTTTCATAAGAAAAATGATTTTTCATGTGTGTTACTTAACAATAGGTATATAGACGCAAAAAACGAAAACGCTGTTAATTACATAGATGTCAATTTTTTTATTGCATATTCGGAATAGAACAAATATTGCGTCAAATGGTCTGACAGTCTTAAAGCTCTACGACCAATAGAGAATTTTGTACAGCGACTGTTTTTGAGTGATCAAATACAAATTTTTTCACAAATATTAAAATTTTTTGGCTCTGCTGGTGGTTTATTTTGCGGTTTACTACGTTTTCGCTTTTTTGCGTCGATATATGTTTTAATATCTTTCTTTACGGATCACTTTGCGTATTGTTTTCGATATCGATGTTGTTTATCGAATGTCATTATATACAATAATCTCGTAGTAATTGATGGAGTCAGGCGTTACTTTGCGGTCAACCTATGGGTCGATGGAACAGATTTTTATGTATGTACGTACGTACTACACATAAAAACAATAAAGTTGTAATGAATTTGTACTATGCGTGTCGATTGTATGCTCTCGATCATGTACAGATTAATAAAATACCAGACGCAACGCTTTATGTCCGCTAAGGCCAAGCACGTGTTGATTTGTGGTACAAGTTACATATGAAAATTCTTAGTAAAAATTTTTTTTAATCTTTATTTGCGGTTTCAGATTGGTTTAGCAGCATTTTCTGTTAATTTGGTGCCTACACATTATTAGTTAAATATTAGGTTTTCATTTAAAGTTTTTTTTTCTTGTTAATTGTGACCAAAAATTAGTAGATATATAGATTGTGACTCTTAGTGTGAGACTAAATACATCTTAGGTCACTGGAATTTTTTTTATGGAATAGGAAGGCAAACGAGCAGGCGTGTCACCTGAAAGCAATTAACTTCACCAAGAGACATCTGCAGTGCCATAAGCATTGCAAATCCGCCTATGGAATAATTGCCTATGGAACCAGCTACCTTTAGCGGTATTTCTAACCCAATACGACATACGAACCTTCAAACACATACCTTAAGAGTCGGCAATGCTTCCACAATATCTTTGATGTTGTGGATGTCTTTGGTTGGCGTTGATTGCTTATTATCAGGCGACATGTTGCCTCGTTTGCCCTCATATCCTATAAAAAAATGCATAATTGGAATATGGTGACATTTGAATTTTCCTAATAATTAATCTTAATAGTTTATATGTACATACCTGTCAAAAAACTCTTATCGCTTATGATTTAAGCCAAGCCAATAATAACCTTCCATATCAAAGGTAATTAGTTATCATAACATTCAACGCACGCATTTACGTGCCTTTGTTTATTTGTTGCTATGCCATTGTTTGGAGTGTATCGACGTATGTCTCTGATATCTTTCATGGCCCCTGTCAGGCCACTTGGTTGCGATTTCGATATAAGTTCTTAACGAAGTTCTGATAGCGGTTCATGTCTACATTTCGACTTCAGCAGTAAGGTCCTTGTATCGTTACTAAATCCTCTACAGCTGTGGAGATCTCTCTTCTAACGTTTCGGTGGTTCCTGTTGCTATCGTCTTCCTGCCTGGTCGACAATTTGTGGACCACCTATCTGCTCGCAAGTTCTTCTGATGAAGTTTTAAAGGCGCTAGGGGCAAACTACGCCAATTTACAGAAAAAAGAGAAATAAAGCAAGTTTATAATTTTCTAAAAAGGTTTCTTCTAAGTTGTTACAAAAATGTATCACTCATTTGACATTTCAAGATCAAAGACGTGCTTTACGGTGAAGGAAATAATTTTGTTGTTAACATGGTGGAAGGAATTTACTCCTAGTCTGAAATTTTCATATAAAATAATAATAACCTCCAGTGGTCGAATTGTACAATAATTCACTGAACTTTTCTTTTTTTTTTAAATTGATAAAATCTTCTACACTTCTTTTATATAGGAACTTAAATAAAATCAAATCTCACGCGCGCTATATGTTTAAAATAAGGTACAAAATTTTTTCTTCATGTATTAATTATTATCTATCTAGATAAAATTAAATTGTCTTGGTCTGATAATCAATATTAATTAAGAATAAAAAATAAACAACCAAATAATAAAAAAAAACAATCACGAAACAGTGTGGTCTCAAGGATAAAATTTTATCAACAATAATAGCTTAGTTGGTAAGAATCGATTTTTACAATATATATTATTTACTAATAATATAGTTAACAAGAACTATAGTAATATAAAAAATATATTACTTCCTTAAAAATATTTTTGCAGTGACTTGAAAATTCAAGTCTATCCCCTAAGATAGTAGCATGGTTGACAGTTGGATGACTGCCAACCAGATGAACTGTGTAACTTTCTACCACCTGCGGTGTTTACGAATAAATACGATATAGGGGCTGCTCTAGCTACCATTTTATCAAGACTAAACGTTACAAGCTGACTAGTTTATCTGGCCATTACCTCCAACTGTACAAGGCACAAGTCAGGGCACACATGGAATACTGTTCTCACCTCTGGGCCGGGGCTCCCCAGTATCAATTTCTTCCATTTGACCGCATTTAAAGTCGTGCGATCCGAATTGTCGATGACCAAGATCTCACCGATCGGCTTCATTCTCTAGCGCTGCGGAGAGATGTCTCATCTCTCAGCATTTTTCACCGTTTCTATCATGGGAAGTGCTCCGAGGAATTGTTTGGAATAATTCCCGCCCCCGAATTCCACAACCGCACACCTCGCCGTAAAGGAAATTTTCATCCCCACCATCTGGATGAGTGGCGATCTACTACGGTGCTTTTCTCTCGTAACTTCTTTCCACGCACTACCAGTTTGTGGAACCAGCTACCCTCGGCGGTCTTTCCGAACCTATACGACATTGGAACCTTCAAAAAACAAGCCTATACATACCTAAAAGGCCGGCAACGCTTCCGCGACTCCTACGGTGTCACGGTTGTCCATGGGCGGCGTTGATTGATTTCCATCAGACGATACGCTTGCTCGTTTGCCCTCCTATCCCATAAAAAAATAGTTACATATCTTGAGATGTAACTATTTTTTTTGAGATGCAACATCAAAGAAAAAGATCGACGTAGGAAAATGAATACTGTCTAAAATGTGGTATTTGTCGTACCACAAGCTTATCATTGTTTTTTTCCGCGAATTGTGAATATCGTGTAATTATCAATAATCCATTTTTAGATTTGACGACGACTCCATTACTGGGTCATCGGTTTGTTATTATATTTTTACACACGCTATACTTTATCTATGTTTTAATAAGGAACTTTAAACGTCTGGGCACAAATAACTCGCATCTAAATAATAAATCGTTGTTAATAAAGGCTTGTTTCCTTTTTATATCAGCAGCGAATTACCCATTATCTTTTTTTTTACTTGATCGAAGAATTTTATTTTTGATATAAATACATATGTATGTTGGGTTCTTTAGTGGATTGTATTGAAAGACTTCCATTGGTATTGAATCTGGCGGTTTTTATTGATTTTCTACATGTAGTTTTCTTAATTAATTGGTAGAACACGCAACATCCTTTCGCGTGTCCTCTTTCTTGACTCTGTTACAGTTCTACCAACTTTTGTTTACAAATAAAAAAAAAATTAAAGAAAAAGGACTTTAGTGTTGCTAGCAACAATGTATACATTAGGAATACAAAAAAATATTGAATTCTTATGTTTGATGATATCCATGACGACCGATTAGTGACGAAGCTATCGCTTTCAGCGTCGATTATAGTACGGTAAAAAATCGGTACTCTTTTCTCATATAATAAATAAGAATAGTATTAGAAGAAAGTATAGTCTATATTAAATTATTTTGAGATTGGGTGCCTCACCAATGTGTGGTGGGCTTATATTTTTTCCATCAAAAATAGGATGTACCCATGGGCATGGGCTTATATTTTTTCCATCAAAAATAGGATGCGCCCAGAAGTAAGACAAATGTGGGATGTAAAAAAATGTTTTTAAATAAGGATTTAAGTTAGCTACGTGTATTCAACCTGTTGTGGAAACGTGTAATATGATGTAAGATATTGACAATAGAAAATGTATTTGCTGTACGTAGAAAATGACGTATTTTGGTTTTTTACACCATTTGAATCAAAAAGAAATGCGTTGAACGGTCTCTGTAGTTTATAAAAGAATTAAAAAATTTTAAAAAACGACCTAGATCATTCGATGCTGTTATTTTTCTGATTAAAACGGGGTATAAAAGTAAAATATGCCATTTTCTACTTTTAGAATGTTCTCTAAGATATCTGTCAGTCTTTAAAGTCTTGAAGATGCATCACGGCAGTTGGGGAGGTTTTAGCGATCCAAAGATCTCTCAGGTAGGGTTAAGACCATGCCTTGGATTATTATCAGTGAATAAAGTTTTTAAAGTTCTCTGTTTGTGTGTAGGTTTTGATAATGGGTTTTTTGTGTTATTTTAGCTTAAGTTTCCATGCTATTCGATTTGTAACACCGAACTTTAGCGCGTGGTCCGGTATACCACTCACTTCCTGACCTATTAAAATTATTATTTTCTTTACAATTAGACACATCAAGGCCAAGTAATTGGAATTATTTGGGCTTGTTGTCAGGCAACAGTAATACAGAAATACATAGAATGCCAAAATCTTAGTTTATTTATTTGGTAGAAATAAAACTAATATATCGGTTGATATATATATATAAGATATATATAAAACTAATATATTCATTGATATATTAGTTTTATTCTTATTTACGTTGCGTGCGTGCGTTGTCCTTACGTTGCGATATTTTTTATTTTGTATCTTTTATTGACTATAAGAAGATAAATTGTAGATCCTTATAGCTGTCCTTAAATAAAAGAAATATAAAAGTATAATTATACCTAAGTAAGTATGTAGGTTTCATTATACGTAAGAATAGATATTTATAGTCTCTATTGTAACTTTGAAAGATAACATTGTTTAAGAATAAGGTAAGATAGAGTTGCCATGGTCACTTTAAAAAAAAGAAGCAAAGGCCCTTCTATAGATAAAGAATACTATCGGTAATCTTTGTTGGCTACTCCAATGTTTAATCTATTTAAGACTTGGCGTAGAGTTTATTGTAAAATGCCTCAAGTGTTCAGGTGAAACGCATGGTTTACGTTGTTTAATAATGGTGTTGTGTGAACACTGGTTCCTATGCATTTTTCTTTTTCACGGATCTATATATGGACAGTCAAAACTTTAACTAAGCTAAGATCCACGTCAAGCAAACAATAACAGAAAATCAATAATGTGTGTTTTCCTACTGGATAAAGTGGATTTATTTGGAACTTAAACCAAAAACTTACCGAAAAACGGCCAGCAACACTCCACCCACCAACCATTATACACAACACCAAACACACACTACCACATTTCCACCTTGCAAACGACACGTGTTTCGCCCCAACACACGGCATCTTCAGGTATAGTAGACTCCACGGAAGACAACCGAAAAGTCTTCCATATAGTGATGGATTCCGTAAAACTTTTGAATGTCCATATAGTGATGGATTTCCGCAAAGTAACGCCTGACTCCATTAATTACGGATCTATATATATAAAAAACCTGTAAACATTGCAGTTGGTATAATTATGCGCTCTAAGAAATATATACGGTTGTTATATACCTGCCTTGTCTCATTTCTGTCGTCATAGTAAACTAGTAAGAATCCTTTGGTTGTTATTCGACCGTAATTCATTCAATTTTATTTTATCTTTTTGCTTTCCTTCTACATAGGGACGTTCAATCAACAGCCTGCGGCAGTCCACTGCTGGGCATAGGCTTCCCCCAAGAAACGCCACCTAGCCCGATCTATCCAGTTTCTGCCAGTCGCCCTACGCGGATCGTCACACCATCTAGCCGGGGGCGTCCCACACTACGTTTACCGAGACGCAGTCTTCAATCCAGCACTCGTCTGCTCCAACGATTGTTAGATCTCCGACAAACGTAATCAGCATATTGCTACTTTAGTTTGCTAATTCGAAAGGCTATGTCGGTGATTTTAGTTCTATGGTGGATTTGTTCATTCCGAATCACATCTACCAGAGAAACTCTGAGCATAGCTCTCTGAGCGACTCTGAGCTTGTAAAGCAGACGAACTGTCAGCGTCCACGTTTCGGCGCTGCCGATGTGGCTAGATGGAGTCGAGGACGACTTGAAGACAATCGGTGTGAGGGGCTGGAGAGAAAAAGCCAAACTCGGATCCTAGTTTGGCTTTGGAAACGTGGACGCTGACAGTCCGTCTACTGGAAACATTTACCGAACCAGGCTAAGGCCCACCCGCGGCTGTCATGCCTTGATAATGATGTATCTAGCAGAACATCGTTGTATGATATATAAAAAGTAGTTCTATCTCACCAACACAGTTTTAATTTATTGTAACTAACAAATATGTATCATAGAAATCTAAAATAAACATATTTTAAATTTTTGTTAAATTATGTAACAGTATAACTTAAACAAACGATAGTAAATTCAAACAGAATGAAACGATTATGAAATCAATTACATAAATACTGACGACTTTGAGTGATTGATTGTTTACGTAATAGTTCTTTGTTTGGCATGACAATGCTGTTCGTTCTTCGGTAACAAAAAACTAAACTCACAGACGAGATAGGTAAAAGGATAGGCGACCTTGTGATGATCTTGTAATGCCCTCAGCTTTAATCTGAAGAAACACAAATGTAATAATAAAGTTCTAGGCAAAAAATTATTTTGCGGGCTCATTAAACTAAAGTGTAGTTAAGTTTCTGATACGAGAACACACTATGGTCAGTGCTAAGCAGCCTCTGGGCAATTGGCTGCCGGATGCTCGCAAGCATCTGGCAGTTTTGCCAAGTAAGTCGGCGATAACCACATCTCTCCATCGATACCTGGAGCAACCGACCATACGTTGACCGAACGGTATACCCAAATATCCTCTCCCGTCTTCTCCAGATGACCGAGCCATCGAAGTCCATATGTCATTGTACAAGCTCTTTAATGTAGGCATTGTTTAGGACTCTCCAACTTTGATCCGGTCTCCGTATTGAGTCGAAGATCGTGCGTAGTATTTTATTTTCGGTAAGCAGTAGTTTGTTCTACTTCTGAGGATGAGGCAAAAACTATTGTTTTATATTTAAAACATAGTATATCGATGCGACGAACTGCGCAAGGCGGCTGGCTAGGTGACGCTTCTTGGGGGAGGCCTATGTCCATCAGTAGACTGTCGCAGGCTGTTTATGATGATGATAATGATGATGATGATGATACCGATGTACGTGTACATTCAAAACGTTGGCTGATTACATATTTTTGTATTTAGTAACAAGCGGTCATTGTTAGCTCCGAAAGCAGTTGCTTTCCCACTAATTCAATTAGGTAGTTATTTTTGCTTATCACGATGTTATAAGAGGGGAGTTACCTTTGCGTATCATTAGATACGGACCTTATCGAGGTATCAGAGGTATCAGTTCACACAATCAGTGTGTAGTAATATGCCGGTAATTATTTTAAATGGGAACATGTGTAACTCACTCTCAATCTAATTGTTCAAAACTCACTCTAATTGTTTCTTCTTTTTCTTTTTGATGACTATAACTATTATGCCAGTTTTAAGTAAAATCCTACTATCCTATCCTACTCTACTTCCTACTAATATTATAAATGCGAAAGTTTGTGAGTATCTGTAGTCTGTTTGTTAATCTTTCACGAAAAAACTACTGGACGGATTTGGATAAAACTTTACAGTAATATAATCGGAATTTACATCGGAATAATATATAAGCTACAATTTGTAAATATTTTATGTAATTTTTTTGGTCGTTATATAACGATACATGTCAATTAAGTCGGAAAAAATCTAGCCTCTGAGAGCTATCTTGGTGTACGCTGCCTAAACCATTGGAGTAACGAAGAAGATGATGTACCGTAGGATCGTTTGTTAGTTCTAAATAAAAGTCCGCGACAGCATATATCCTTTTATTTTTTTATGTAGAAGCCACTATGACCAAAAATGTGAACCATAAATGAAGTAAAAAAATATATATATTTATTTAAAATGATCTGTCACGAAACTTAATGTGGCAGACCAAATTCCACGTGAGCGAAGCCGCAGGCAAAGGCTAGTATAATAATAAGTATCTTGAAAGGGAACTTCAACTTGTCACAATACGTCTTTATAAAACGGTAGCCGTTCTATAAAAAACTTGAATGGATTATTGCAGTCAAATTAATGTAAAAAATGATAAGATACACGTCAATTCAATAACTTATTTCATTTAATTTCACTTCTTAGTCAAACAATACTGATTAATACGCCACCAGAATTAAACTATATAACTGATAATAATATGAGGTTATAAAAATGAAATAAAAACTCAACGTCACTGATGTAACTTGACGGAAAAAGTCACTTTAATATAAGGTGAACATACGTCACGTTTTGAACGGGACTGTCCCTCTTTTCGGCCACCCTCCGATTCCGTTGTCCCCAAACATAAATCCGGAACGTCAAGTAGTCCCGTTTTCCGAAACCGCGCGAAAATTTAAAGTTAGCTCGTCAGACACGATATAACTAAAAAAAATATGTTGCATATAATTTAAAAAAAAATTTAACACTAATTATCTCACAGAACTTTGCTCTAATAAGCCTGGTGATTTATTTTTATTTTTCATAATTTGTTATAATAGAAGTAATTATAATTTATGTGAATACTGATTGTATTGTTACAAAGTACCACCGTGGAAATTAGTTTATTTCGCGATAACTATCGTGCGTCCTGTAAGAGTTATTATTTCAGGATAAAAAGCACTATATGTTAGACTTAGGATTGTCAATTGTCTCTATGCCAAATTACATCAAAATTGGTTTAGCAGTAAAGATGACTTGCGCAACCTTCAAGTTGCTCGCTACCGCGCTACCGCTACCGCAACCCGCTGCCGCCGGTGGTAGCTTAAACGAGTGAGGAGCGATTAGTGGTTCAAGGGACAGTAGAAAGAGAACGTTCTCGTGGTCGATTACTCACAAGATGGACAGACTTGATCAAATTGTCTACTGTTTTACTACCGACTGTACATGCAGTACCACGGATACAAAGAAGCTTAGATAAGAAGAAACTATAATTTTCAAATAATTTTGAAAGTTATAAATTGTTAGAATCAGTCACGATAAAACAGAGTATCTCCACATGAGACCATACAAAAACACACGGGTCCCTTGTGAAGAACTTCAAGTTGGAGATGCAGTGTATAAGGGTGTACGCAGATTTAAATACCTGGGGTAGCACTGTGACTGAAATCAATAGTTGAGAGGAAGAAATCGACATACGCATACAAAACAACTTGCAGTGCAGCGCAGCTCTTCTCAAAGTGTTGGTGTCCAAGCTTCTCAGTATAAAGACGAACGAATGGCTGTAAAGATTAACGTATGGCTGTGAGGCTTGGACACTAACGTTAAAGGAAGAGAAGAAACTGAAAGAGAAGAAAGATCCTGGGCCCAACCTAAAGTGATGATGTCAGTTGGCAGAATCGAAAAGACGACGAAATCGAAATCTGGTGGCCTAACTCAATGTAATAGGAGTGAGTAATGCTCACCATCTTCATTGACGGGCCACGTTGAGAGGAAGGGGAGGATCGCGCAGCCAAGAGAGTGTATGTGGGTCGCCCAACTGGACGACGTCGTCCCCAGGTACCGCTCGAGAGAAATGATCGAAGATGACTTGCGCAACCTTCAAGTCTGTAAGGCCAAGGCTAAGGTCGGAGGCCAAGATCCATTTTGGGTCGCTTCGCCATATTAAGTGCCTTTGTTTCTATAATAGATTATTTTGTTTTCCTATTTAAATTTGGGCCCTGTAGAATTTTTATCTTTTTAACCACTCCAATTAAGACTCATATGACGTCATTCATATGCGTTGGGAAAAATGCTTCACGTCATCACAATGTCAGATCGTGATCACCTCTTATAAATGTAAGTAAGAAGTGATTAAATATCTGATCTTAAACGTCTTTATGATTTTATACATATTCTACAAAGTATTGTCTTTTCATCATTAGTATAAAATGTTTTAAAATACCGCAGAACACTTATATATGTTTTATTACCTTTATAAAAAAGGCTTCTTGATAAGACTACATTCTGAGCTAAAAATAAAATTTCTGTGTTACAGTTTTTAGCTTATCCTTCCTCTGAAAAGATTTTCTATAATACTTCTCCGTTAAAACTTCGTCTTTAGCACGGTAAGATATTTTAAAACTGGTATTGAATTGCGTGTTTACGTGTGACGGCATCATCATAAAATATCTATTAGGGATTTACTTGTGTATAATACTTATATCGTCATATTCTTAACGTGGCATAAAAAATGTCTGTTTTTGCGAGATCATCCTCCTACTCATGGCATTTGATCATTGCTTTGGGTTGTGATGCTTCCGTACGTGTAGTATACGGTGGAAAATCTGCTTTCATCTCTGAAAGCCCTCAGCTTGATCCATTGCGTCAGACATTTGCATATTTAGCGTTGCAAAATAGACTGCATCTTGATATATTTCGCTCCGAGTGAGACCCACTGTTTCTTTCCACTTTTCCGGTTAATATCAGCTTTACTGGTTGTCTATTACGCATTCTTTTATTGACAAATCAATATTAATATGGGTCAAAAATTATATTACTCTTCAAGTGCATTTCGCATGTAATTTTATTATAGCCCTCATTATAGGTTGCTTAATTGTACATTTATATGGATATATAATCGCTGATATAATTGTCTCCAAATTTACAATAGCTATAGCCAAAGAATATTTCGCCAAAAAACATTTATGGAAGTCTCTACGGAAGACAAGCGTTAAGTCCTGTGTCTTCCGTAGAGTCTACTACACCTGATGATGCCTCGTGTTAAGGCGAAACACATGTCGTGTAAACTGTGGAAGAGTGGTGTTGTGTGTTTGGTGTTGATGTTGATCCAAATGAATAGCGATGTGGTGGGGATGAAACTTTTCTTTCTAGCGAGTTGTGTGTTAGTGCGGCAATAATTATTTCGAAAAATTCCACAGAGTAGTTTCATTTCCTTGTATTTTAGAAATCACGTTCGATAAACAAAGTATGAATTTCTACGTCGAAGACAGTTAAAAGTGAGATACGTGAAGAAATATATTGAAACATATATTAGTGATTAAATTGAACGATCTGAAAGTGTGTCGTTGATCACCGGCGAAGGAAGCGCACGGAATGCATCTGCACGATTTAGCGTGAATGTACGTATTTAGATATAGTTGCATGCATGCCTTGCTTTGGCGATCAGTGTGATTTGATAGATGGATGAAAGTCTTATATATATTGTTATTGTCCTCGTATAAAAACAACACATTTATGAATTTAAAATAAAAAATGTTTAGTCTACAAATTATTTATTTTAAACACTTTCTAAAATATTTTGTTATAAAGAAAATTCACGCATAAAAATAATCGTATATCGACGTTTAAGTCAACTGTTTGAACATATGACGTAAAGTAAGTAGTAAGTAAGTAAATGGCTTCTTAAAAATAAAGGGATCAATCACCTTTTTAAATGTAAGAGGTCAATGACTCTTAAGTAATGAATATTAAATCATTGCTCATCACTGATGACGATAGCTTGGAATCGAGAGAGGACAAGACACACACACACACACACATACACACACAGAGACAGAGAGAGATGGGAGACACAATTCACTCATCACATTGATGATACATAAGTATCTCTATTATTTGTAATATATCTTGTATAGTTAATTAAATAAATACAATGTCAAAAAAAACGCAAAAAATATGTATTTATAATAGCTTATATTTAGTAAATTGCCCAACATATATACATAATTTTGAAATATATACATGCTGTAGATATCGTTTAATAAATAAATAAACTTTTGTCATATACTTCTTCACCTTTGTCTTTTAAACGTATACAATAAATTTAATTTTTTGTCAAATTTTGCAAGAGAGGGAGATTTTCAATACGTACCATGGTATCCGGTCACTGGTTTCTTTTTAAATTTAAAACTTTAATAAATAAAATAATATGTAGGTACAATGTTTTCTTAAATATTCAGACACCAGATAAAACAAAAATTAAACGTTAATTATAGGAGTAAATTTTAATAGCTGATTTATGAATTGGGATTAACTTTGAGATTTGGCGATCTAATTAGTTCAGTGGCGAAGCGACTATTTTTAGAGTCTAAAACTACTATTTTAGAGGATAAATACATATGTGTATGGAGTCTAGGCGACGACAACCAATTGGCTTAGTGCCGGGGGCCCTGTCCACGGAATCAATGGTTTCGGGTTCGATCCCCGCATCGGAATAAATATATGTATGGCCTACAGTTATTTATTCCGAGCCTTTTATTCCCGCCGATTCGCATTGTACAATACAAGCGCGGAGGGTTAGTATCCGGTTTAGATATCGAGTGGCCCGTGCTTCTCTGTTGGGACTGACCTTCATTCTCCCTTGTGGCTCGTGGGATTCACTAAAAGCGAATTTAATATACATAATTTGCTGAAAATGACGGCGACGTGGTTCGCCGTGTGATGTGATTCTCACGAGGGCGAGAAGCGACCAATGGAGAGCCTTCTCGCTGCGATGATTGGTAGTGTATGAAGCTCTGTGGTCTAAAAAATAAAAAAAGGCCCGTGCTTAGCAGTAAAAGAAAAATTGAGTCTAGATGCCTTACAAATCGGCCTTGGATAAAAATGGTGATTAATGTCGGTTCCTCTATAAATGGGGAAGCTCTATACCCAGACATACATACATACATGGCCAGTAAAAATATGTAATCATAAAAATGTACTGAGCTCTTTAGAAATGAGATTGTAAACATAATTATATTTATTGTAAGTCTTCGGACGTTCATAACGCGTATTAATTGGTCCTAACTTCCAGAGTTAATTAAAAGTTAGACAATAGAAGAAGTCAGTATTTCTATTTTTATACCTTATTTCAGTCGCAAACTGTTATATCATAGCTTATTACGTTTACAATACGTCACTTTTTTCTAAGAGTGCCTCTCCGACTTGCGAAGGTTGGCAGCCAATATAGCACAACTTTCCTCCTTCGCGAGGCGCAACAGTTCTAGAGCACTCACTATCCCGGCCCACTCCTTGATATTACGTAGCCAAGAATTTCTTTTTCGACCAACTTGTGTTTTGCCCGCGACTTTTCCCATCATGATCATTTGCAGCAACTTGTACCTGTCATGTCTCATGATATGACCCAGGAAAGAAACGGTTCCACCTTTGACGGTCTGCAAAAGTTCGTGTTTGCTTGACTTATCGGAGAACCTCGTCATTGGCCACCCTTTGAGTCTAGCTTATAGCGAGCATCCGTCTATATGCCTACATTTCGAACGCTTCTATACGTTTTCACATCCGTATAAAAGAACGGGCCAGATGTAACAGAAAATTCTAATGCGCAAGGAAAGTTTGAGGCTGCGATTACAAAGGACACGTTTCATCTTGTTGAAGGAGCTAATGTCATCGTTTAATGTAATAATAGGTGGAAATTTTTATGTACCTTAAAGCTATGAAATTTTCTTTGTTAAGTAATGATCTTTCCTTTTTTTCTACAACCCATATTATGTCCCATTTTTGTAAGGAATGATTATATATCATATTAATTCATCACGTGTACACAAGTGAGTTTGGCGGCACAGCTATATTTGGAATAAATACTAATAGGTTGGATATACATGTATTTACACCGATGATGGAATCTAACTCTACGTCCATTGGCTCTGAAATGAAAAGCTTGAGTTTGGCAGTGGAACAAAAAGAATTTTAATTTTTTTATAGTTTTAAAATACTTCGACTTGTATGTGTCGATGTGGTATTAAAGCATGCTACTAGAGGAAGCTATGCTATAATTTGCGGTAATCTGATTCATGATGTTAATTTAGATGTCAATCAATAAAAACCGTTAAAAAAGTATAAAAATGTATGACGTTTCATATTTAAAAAATATAGTGTTTGTGTACATATGTGTATATATCTACTATATATATGTATTATTATTTCTAGTATGTACCTATATAAATTTATATAAGTAGTCTTTAGTCTATTTTCTTATTAGCTGCACTATCTTTCAAGCAATTTTCTTTGTTTTGTCCGCAAGCTGACTGGGAGATAATGCCCTGCCTACTGGTATTTAGTTCGCCTGTTGTACTCACTTTATGCAAAATATAAAACAAATGAATGATACACTGTCGATGTAGAAAAACCTGAGCACGGCAATAGATAAATATAATTTTTCTTTTATTTATAGTGTAAGTGGGATTTGTGTGTGTGTGTGAATCTCATTGTGGCCAAGATCGTGAGATCATTCGTTTACCCGTTACGCTAGCAGTGTGCCAGTTCGTCACTCGATGGCGATCCGTCATCGTCCTCATTACCCGGTCCATGGTCCGCTCCGCAATTTTTTTTTTTAATTTTTAATTAGTAACGTCCGTTGCCCAGGTTTTCAGCATTAGTGTGACATAAATGCCGGAAACGATGGCGGAAATTAACAGATGCGAATATTGAAGATACTTTTTTATTTTCAGGTCAAACCAAACATTTAATTTGTTATGAAAGTTGCTTATGTTAAGTTACTAGCAGTCTTATTCATGGAGTCAGGCGTTACTTTGCGGAAATCCATCACTATGTGGACATTCAAAAGTGGATTTATTTGGAACTTAAACCAAAAACTTACCGAAAATCGGCCATCAATTCTCCACCCACTAACCACTATACACAACATATATAGTAGACTCTACGGAAGACAACCGAAAAGTTATCGGTTGTCTTCCGTAGAGCCTACTATACCTGAAGATGCCTCGTGTTGGGGCGAAACACGTGTCGTTTACAAGGTTACAAGAATTGATGGCCGATTTTCGGTAAGTTTTTGGTTTAAGTTCCAAATAAATCCACTTCATCCAACAGAAAAACACATATTATTAATTTTCTGTTATTGTTTGCTTGTCGCGTATCTTAGCTAAGTAAAACTTTTGACTGTCCACATTACTAGCAGTCGTTAGCAGTATTGTAAGGAAGACCTTTAAGATTTTGCTTAGCGGTAAAATTAATGCTTTCGTCTTATAGTTATTGTACATCGTGATAAAAAATAATAAAAAAAAACACTTCAAAAAAACAAGCCTACTCATATTCTAAAGGCCGGCAACGCATTTGTGATGCCTATGGTGGCATATGTCTATGGGTGGCGTTGATTGCTTTGGATTCAGGCGACACTCTCGTTCGTTTGCCTCCCTATTCTATAAAAAAATAAATTGTGTGTCTGCCAAGGTAATTTGTGTGTCATAGTCCTATATTGGTGCCCTTTGGGTCGTGACATTTATTATAAACACTAAAGTTATGAGGGAAATGAGGATTCCATTTGACCAAATTGCTAAAGTTTTTAAGAAAGGCCAGGTCAAGAGTACCCTTAACCGGCGGGCTTGTATGAAGAGAATAATGAGTGTGGAGGAAGCAAGGAAAGTATGTCGAGATCGTAGCAGATTGAGATCTGTGGTCCTTGCCTACCCCTACACGAGACAGGCGTAACGATGTGTATGTATGTATGTAAATCCCCATACTTGGAATACATACATGTAAAATAAGTCATACTTATCCTGATGCGACATTCGAACTCACGATCCTTGGTTAGGAGAGCGAAAATTGCACTGCGCCATTTGGGTTGCCAGTAAAAAACTTACATAAAAAGCAAAGAGTTATTGGAACCAGTTGTTGATATTTTTTCACATAAGTCACCAAGCGAACCACAGCAAAAACTGTCGGTGATCATTTACATTGATACCTACTTGTTACTTCGCGGAAATCCATTACAGACACAACATTAAGTTTTTTGTGTACAAATAAATTTTATTTACACTTTTATTGATACCAAGTATATATTAGGTGACCAGTGCGCTAATTTGACAATACACAAATAAATTTAGCTTTTGAATACGGCGTTCTCATCTGTTTCAATGGGTACCGTATGAGCTAGGTGATCATACGTCCCGCTTTGAACGGGACTGTGACTTTTTTCGGCCAGCTCCGACAAAAATCACAACAAAAATCCGCCAAATAGTCCAGTTTTCCGAAACCGTTGGGACCTTTGAAAAACAAAGCCTACACATCTTAAAGGCCGGCAACGTTTCTGCAATGCCTTCAGTGTTGCAAAAATCTATGGGTTGTGTGGTTTGTTTTCCACCAGGCGACACCCTCGCTGGTTTTGTCCTAAGGTCCCATATAAAAAGTGTTACGTCAATGATTTCGATATTTCAATGAGTAAACACGATGACGCTATTGGGAAGACCTTTATAAAATAATTTTTCCCCTCAAACGCACTGAATTTAAACTCGTTCGTTACCTTTAACGTTCGGGATACCGTAAGCGCTGGTGTAAGATGTCCAACGGTGTTATAAAAGCGACGAATGTTTTGAATGTTGTCAAGTGAGAGTATCAAGACAGGTTCGAGGTCTTTGCGGTCCGATTGTTCGTATGTTTATAGCCAGATGGTCGGGGATCGCTTAGACCGTGAACTCTAAGCAGTCATGGGGAACGAGTGGTGGGGAGCATAGCCACGCGTTTCCCGCCGGCTCGGAGTCCGGCGTCGTCTCGACAAAATTCAGTTGTCACTCGACAGCGTTGCGAGAAAGACGCGGTTATAACGACCAGCGTGTTCTCAAAACTTTACGCGACTAAAACTGCAGTTGGTCAATAACATACTGAGAGTGATAGTTTGCGTGAAGTGCTAAAAGTGGTACAGTACAGTGATGACTTTTGTATGGTTCAACTTGTTGTCTTGTCTCCTGGACCAGCGTTGATGTCAGAGGGGATGGAAGCGAAGGACCGGCTTGTCGAGGAGATTGTACTCCTTGCGCTTTTCTTAGTATCAACAGCGGCGAACTCGCTGGCGCTGTTGGTCTTCTGTCGGCGACCCGGATTGAGGACTATTTCTAATCGGTGAGTTCAGTTGGACGTTTTATTTTTTTTTAATTTAGTTATGTTTTTAATTTTAGCTCGGATTGCTCTATTACCGTTTGCCATTTTGATATAAGGTCGAATACATAATATGGAAGTACATTCTTTACCACCAAGGTTAGCGAGTTTCTAAAATTCGATGTAAAATTTATTAGAATCTTCTGTTGATTAATTTTATTTATGGTTAGTTTTATATATTTTAATAAATTATTTATTTTTCATATAGTTTATAGAATAAATTACTTAAAAAACAAAAAAGTTGTATTAATAAATAAGTAAAAAAAATGCTTTATCATATTAATATATACACACGGCCCTTGGCGCAGAAAGTCACTACCTTTTTTAATAAGGTAATAACCCTAAAAGTAATTAGTATCGGTCAATAATTATTGACTTATTAAAAAAATCTTCTTAGTACGCTTTTAACGACACGTAGTTGCTTCTTAGATTCTCGTGTTAAGTAGGTCTGTTATGTTTGTAGTGAAGGTCTTAAATTAGTTCTTCTAATGCCCAACGCTTATGTTTATATGGTTAAGAGTAGAGTTTAGGAAGTGTGGTTAACATAAGTATATTTTTAACGCTTAAAAAATCGTGTGTTTGTAACCTTAAAATCATTAAACAGTGTAGAACAATTCGCAATGGACCATGACCAAGCCGTTCGCTATAAATAACAAATTGTCGAAAGAAATGACAAAGATATATCGATAGAAATCTAAACAACACAACAATTCTTTGTTTCGTGTTTTTTTCGCAGACAGCCATAGTGTGGCTTACAGCCAAAACCCATATTATTATTAGACCAATATTAGTGTCGGTCAAATCTACCTGAGCTTACCCATTTAACTTCCTAATGTATAGTTTTATATATGAGTCCAACTTCATAAAAGAATTAGTCTATAATAATAAAATAATAAACTATATTTTAAACCACAAACAACGATTTACTATATTATTAGGAAAGAAAAAAAAAATAATTTTAAACCTTAAATTTTCTGTGTTATCTGTTACAAAGCTCTTGGCTATGGTAGAGAATCGTGATAGATTTTTATTTTGTTTAAAGTAAAGCTATATACAAGAAAAAACTATGGTTTGACCGTGTACATATTCTGTATTATTTATGACTAGGCTTTAATAGGGTAGTGATGGACGTAACATTAAAACATGTAAAAACTATTGAAGTAAGTGTGTGATATTGAAATAACTGTCTTTTTCATTCATTTCACTATTATTTGTTTGCGTTCAATATTCTATTAGATAATATTTTAATCACTGCGATGATTTTGCTGTGACATCCGAGAGAAGATACACTTTGTAAGGAATTTCGTATGTTTTAATTTTAAGTAATATTTTTATACATTTCTTTCGATTACGATCTTAATACAAATTTAATATCGCAATAAATAAGTAGTCTCAAAAACAGTCTTGAAACTGATGTTATTCTAGCTCATTCGGCTTCGATGACGTCTTTGGGGGAAACCTATATGAATAAAAAATGATTATATGGCCAAATAACAATTAAGTCACTGTTTGCAACAATTATCTATACCAACAGCTTAACGTGCCTTCCGAATTGAAGAAAATAGTCAAATTAATTTGCCAAAAATGCACCATCATGCACTGGCCAGGATGGATGGATGATGGATTACTTTATTCAGTTACAGTTTATGTTTGAGATAGGAAATTACATTTCGTTTTTCAAAAGTCAGTTTGCAAGCAATCTTTTTCCAATATTTCGTAATACAGTTTCTGAACAAGAAATAGCGAAAGAAACTCCGCAGTTTATTCTCTGTTTTTATTTAGGTTTCGTCCTATCATTTGCCAATGAGTGTCAGACAAGCAAGACAAGCAAGCTACAGGGAAATGATTAATTTTTGTTCACCGAAAGAGTTAAGGGATTTGAATTTGATCAAATCACTTACATTTCATTAGGGAAATTACTCCACAGAGTTGTTATTTTAACATTTCCTGTAAACTGATTATCTATCTACCTTAGGGATCTGATCATATTTTCATTTTTATTACTTCCTTGCAATATACATATACGATAGACAATTAGCTCAGTGGCGGGGCCCTCCGTCTACGGAGTCAATGGTCGCGGGTACGATCCCCGCATCGGAATAAATATATGTATGTAATACGAATATTTATTCCGAGTCTGGTAACCCTGTCAATCCGCATTGGACAAGCGTGGTGGGTTAACGTTCATTCCTCCAGAAATGGAGAGGCCTTTGTTCAGTAGTGGGACATATATGGGCTGTTAAAAATATATATATACATATACTTTATATGTTATAGGATCCCTGTTTCATTCAAGAAAAATATGGTCAATACTGAGTCAATTTACATTCCAAGCCTCGACTCGGTACTTACGTTTGTAGTTTCGTCAGTCCAAGCGATAGAAGGTCAAGTCCCATCGCATGTTTCCATTCAAAGACACGAAATAATAAAACCGCCTGACCATATAACGGCATTTAAAGCCGCGTTCTTAATGGATCTTAAAGATTCTTGCAAAATAATTTTGCGCGTTATTTATTCCTCCGCACAATATATAAAAATTCCCCACTTTTTTATATGAAGACAAGAAATTAGTAAAATTTGTGATAGGAAGGTAAGGCGTGTCTCGATGGAAAATAATATCCACCATCATCGATATCCGCAGTGCCATAGGCATTGTGTTTACGATGTAAGATCGTGGGTTCGATTCTACAACTCGACTATTGATATAAGTCATTTATTACTACAAGCTCTGTTATCTAGTAATATCAAAGCATAATTTTCTATGAAAAAGGGTAATCTGTGTTTAGTTTCATTGAAAAAAAATTAAGCATATTATGACTAGCGTTTAATATTTTTTTATAATAAATTGGAACAATAATAGTTAATTTTTTTCTTGTAATAACTCCAAGGCAAACGTATGTTTACACCCCATATATGTCCCACAGCCGAGTACGGGCCTCCTTTTGAGGAATCACGTTTATACAACACGGATTGCCGGGGTAGCCAGATATATCTATCCCGATGCGGGGATCGAACCCGCGGCCATTGACTCCGTAACCGGCAGCCTCACCACTGAGCCAATTGGTCGTCAAATGTTTATAGCCATTCCATAAATTCAAATAATTGGAGACGAAATGAGTAGCAAAATATACGTGAAAGTCTTTCAACTAATAAAATTTTGTTTATGTTATGACAATAAAACTTCTTTTATTTTTGGTAATTTCAAGTTGCAAGACATAAAAAAACCGATGTGCATTCCAAAGCAAGTAATTTAAAATGCATAAAAACTACTACATTGCACTAAGTTATGAGATACGCAGTAAGTTTTCACTAATGTCTTTTTTTTATAGCAGAACACGCAACGGCATTCTGCCGAAGTTGTACGCGTGCAATAAATTATTTTCATTGGACATCCCCCGTGTGCTATAAAAATCTGTCCTTTATTGTTTATTATAAAAATTTGGAGTCGAACGTTTTAATTAAAATAAATTTTTCCTTATTTACTTCGAAGCGGGAAAAATAATTTTATATCTCAGTTATTTATATATTGGTGGTAATACGAAACAGCGGTATATGACGTCTATATTAAGGACTTTGGGTTCAAATCCCGAATCTCATGTTTGTATTGGATGTAACTTTTTTTATTTTTTTATGATACGTACTAATAGTGATAGAGCCACGGTAGAACGAATGGGATGTACCACAGTAATACGTAGACCCAATTTCTGCCCCCTTTCTTTATTATGTTCCTACCTTCTGATTTTTTAAATCTTTGCTTTAAGGAAAACAATGAATCTACAGTGCCTTTAGTAATCCAAGCGACCCGTGCTTTCGTTTTTTTATACGATAAAAGAGCTAATAAGCAAGCGTGTAGTCTGATGGAAAGCAATCAACATGGCCCATAGAAATCTACAACGCCATAGGTATTACGGAAGCGTTGACGGCCTATAACGTTTGCGTTCGCATATTTTTTAAAGGTTGGGGGTACATGCAAAGAAGTTTTTATCATGAAATTTTTCTTTGAGACGAGTTGGGCGATAGTGAAATTTAGTGGCAGGCATTATTTCAAACAATTCCGTTAAGGTATGTGTAGGCTTATTTGCTTATCTGTTCCATTAAATATACTGCATTTGCATACATTCGTTTTATGGAAATTTTTACAATGTATAACGAAACGTTCGCATAAGATTTTGTTAGTGCGTTCGCGTACATATTTAAATGTCACTACAGTTTGTATATCTTGCGCTATTGACGAAGGCGATTTCTCAGAATATGTTACAAGACTAAAACTGGCTGGAATATCGTCATTTATCATCACAAGGAAATTTCTGTACCAAATACATACAAAAATAATGTGTTCTTTATATAACTGTCTGATAAAACGATAATTTGAGAACGAAATAGCGTCAAATGTTAAAATAATGAAATAATAATGTTACAATTAATGATTTAGCTCAAGATAGCGGAGTTGACGCAATATGCAATAAAATTAATTGATATAGGATGTATATAGATGAAGACCCAATTGGTTCAGTGGCGAAGATACCGCTTTCGCAGTCTGTGTTTGCGAGTTTGATTCCTGCATTAAGAGAAATATATGTGTGACCTTTAGGCGTTTATTCGGTATCTGGGTGGCCCGCAAATCCACCTTCCGCAAACGTAGTGGGTTAGTATTCATTTTTTTAGTAATGACCAGTCCATTTCTAGAAAAATAGAAATTAACCCAGCAGTAGTGGGGCCGAGGATGGCCTATGTATTACTATCAGAATTAGTAAGATCATAAAAGTACATGTTACAACAAATTATTCATTATAAGTTTAGCTTATAATAAACTTTCTTACTCTAGATATAAAATGAGGTATTTTTTTTGGTAAATACCAAGTATTCCATAGAAGAGAAACGTGAGAAATATTGATATTTTTTTTAGTTACGAATTCCGATAGTTAGGTTGACGATATACATATATGTACATACATACATGTATGAAAAAAATTGGATATATTTAATTCCTCTATTCAGCAATGTTACAATTAATGTTCCTCCTTGTGTGGTCCAAAGTCTCAGAGCTATCAAACGTTTCGTATGATAGGAATGCGAGAGCTAAAACCATTACGAATTGCATTACACAATGATCCTGATCGAGCGGACCACGGATAAATTACTTTGCTCGGTTCTTAGAAGTCCAGTTTCATTTTATCTCAACATAATGGTTTGTTAACTTTCAAATTAATGTTTAATTGTTTCAATGTCAACGTTCTTGGCGTTGTAAGTGTTATTTGTTATCTTGATATGTGTCCGCGGTTAATGGTATCTGTAAACACTTGTCTGTGGAATTTCATTTGACAGATAGTCAATACAGTTGTCATTTATGGTTAACGTTGGCTAAATTCATATACGTTTAATAATTATGATTATTGACCACTTAAAATTGTTATATTAATTATAATCGCATTTACTTCTTTCCATATATATATATATATATATATATTTTTTTATATATTCACGCCTATCCCTCGCAGGGGTTGGCAGAGACCACAAAGCTCCATCTGCTACCATTCCTCGCAGCAAACGGGAGAGCCGTTTGCTGCGATTAGCAGCTGCATTAGTCGCTTTTCGCTCTCGTGAGAATCAGGATGTTACGGGTGGCGAACCACGCCGCCGTCATTTTCAACAAATTAGGTATATTAAGATATATTTATGCTCCTTGTGATATAATTATCACATAATACTCTGAGCATTATCTTTTTCATTTACACAATTCACTTTCCATGCTATCGGGTTCGCTGACCCTCTGGCTAAATGCATTGATATGTTTGTATTGAATAGATTAGTCTGTAACCAGGCAGATAGCTGTATCACATGCATTCAATGTCTATGAGTCACTCTTTCCTGCCCCCTAAATGATTGGTGCTCGGCCAATTGAGCGGGACACGTCGCCGCGAGTAGATTTATTCGCGTCTAGTTAATTTTGTTATCCGGTCCTTTATCAGCGGTACTTCTGTACGCCATAGCATTTTTACAATCTTATCGTCTGCTTTTTCGCAAGATTATCAGATATAAATGATTATTCATCAAATATATGAATGAATCAAGTTGACATGTAGACAGTCCAAATGGTGTAGTGGCGCGTGTTACCTTTCTGATGTGAGGAGAGTCGGGTATTTAAATGCCGCATCGATACAAATATTTGTATGGCCTACAGATGTTTTCAAGTTATTTAGTCTACATACGGAATATAACATATTTTCTGAAGTATTGCGATTTATAACGACAAGAAGTTTTAATAATCTCTGTTTTGTATACTTGATAAAGTATATTTTCAAATCTTGAATTCTATTATGTGATGATGAAATATTAATTCATTTTGGCACAAATATATATTATTGTTAAATACCTTTATTCACCTCTAATTAAAGTTATTATTATCTTGGAACCCGGTAAATAAAGTGCTGAATTTTTCTTTTCCTTAGTAATCAAATTACGGAGCTTGTGTATGTAATCAAATTACTTCTATCGTGTTTAATACAATTTAAGTATAGCAGATTTCCTTTTTAATCCAATCTTTGAAAGCTTGGTTACTTCCTAAACAATTTAAGACTTACTGCATCATTATTTTATTAAAGGTCTTTGTTTAAAATGAGTTCATAGATATATATTCAATCCTCGGAAATGATAGAATCGTATCTACGGAGTTTTTAAAACTACCCAACTAATGCTCAAAACATATTTATGAACTTAAATATTGGAAATATTAATGAAACATTATTTAAATCCTAAGAGTTTTCAACTTTCTATGAGATAAAAAATCATACATACACACATAGGTATATTGTAAAATTTCAATAAAATTCGGCAAAGAAGAAACTACGAAGTTTGTGTTAGAAATATTCCAGTTGTGGAAAGTCTGCCTTAGTGGCTCTCAACTTGTCTATTCTAATTTATTTTTTATAGTATAGGAAGGCAAACGAGCTAGCTTGTTGCATGATGAAAAGCAATTAACGTCACCCAGAGACAATATAGGTTTGTAACACAAAGGTGATGAATACGCAGGAAATATTATTGTAATAATTCGCGAATTTAAACCACAATTCTAGAACGTTTGTTGCTGTTTCAAAAATAGTTTGTGCAACCGCGAATTTGATGTCAAAATATCTTCTAATTGTTTTAATTGTGCCCGCAACTAATTGTTTTGTAATAATGTTAATACGATTCCTTGGCTTGCCACACAGTTTCAGTGTGAAGCCGGTATTAATGTATTATGTACATGTTACAATATTGATAGTTTCATAATGGTGTTGCTGTCAGACGCTTGTTGATTTCCCGCGCTATGTGGGCCATAATGTTTTATTTTGTAGGATATCCTCTTTTTTTTTAATGATTGTAATATTTTAGCAGCAATTTTCTGCCACGAAAGTTGCATATGTGTGACATATGTGTGCTTTCCGTGGAAATTGTGGAATGTGTCCACGAAAGACTGGCAACATATTTGTGACGCCTCCGATGTTGCATATGTCTCTGGGCGACGGTAATCATTTACCAATAAGTGAACGACCAATTGGCTCAGTGGCGTGGTTCTCGCCCACGGAGTCAATGGTTGCGGGTTCGATTCCCGTATCGGAATAAATATATGTATGGATTATAAATATTTATTCCGAGTCTGGTAACCCCATCAATCTGCATTGGACAAGCGAGGTTGGTTAACGTCCGTTCCTCCAGAAATGGAGAGGCCCGTGCTCAGCCGTGGGACATATGTGGGCTGTTTAAAACAAATGACCCGCATGCTAACTTGCCTTCTCTACTATAAAAATATAAATAATTTGATCCAAGGCAAAGCAAATATCATATGGCTCATACATGAACCTGAAAGTGTCTACGTCATACCTTCTTGATGATAATTAACTAGAATTTAAAGGTATCTTTTTCTATTTTTCATATTTATTATTTATATTAAAAGCTTTGAAATAAAGCTCCACACTACAATTATTGTAGTAATGCCATCGTAATATACAAAATGATGTGCACTAAGACCTAGTCTGCGTATAAACGATAATCGATGCGTATTCGTACTCTATAAGTTATTAAGAATAGTGTCTCATAAACTTTGCAAGTCTAGACACCGTATGGATATTGTGTTTATCGTAATATGTATTTATATCTAATCTTCCATTTGTCGGGGAAATTTTCTATTGTTATTGAATTTTGTATTATACTTGCGTCTCTGTTTACTGTTAATTTCTCACATTACGTTATCTCAACTTTATTTAACAGATAAAATATTTTTTTAATCATCCTTACATCTATTTCAAGCTTTCATATAGTTGAATTTAATCTGTGGCATAGATAAATATATATATTTTTTGAATACTAGTGGTCGAAATTCTAATGTAATTCATTAAATTTTAATGTCCATATATATATGTTATCTTTCTGCACTACTTCTCCATATGAACTTTAATTAAGCCAAATCTCACAATCTTCCTTGCGCGCAATGTGTTTAAAAAAGGGTACGAAGTTTTTTGTAGAACTGTGGGGTTACATGGTTACCCTATATAATAATGCTTACTACAGCAAGAATTATTCGAAATTATAGTAATAATACTACTAGTTTTTTATATATGAAGCCTTTTTGCTAACAGTTTGAATGTTTATTTGGATCAAATTTATAATAGTAAAATTTAATATGTTTGTACTAGTTACTAACTAAAGGAGACTAAAGGAGAACCTGCTTCCTAGATGTCTTTATGTCTATAACTTTATTAATAACATAAAAATATGTAGAAATTATCAGTTACGTGTGACACATATAATTATACTTTTTGGTTGCCTGACAGATATAAAATTTCGAATTACTTGAACTAAATGCCTATTTTTTATGTCGTTTTTTACACTGTTCTTAATTAAAAAAAAAACAAACTTATCAATTTTAATTAAAACGTTTCCTACCAAATTTAAATTTTAATTAAAGTGTCATAATTCAGGACAGAATTAATTGGCAACATTTGAATATAGAGGCCTTTTTTATTTATCTGAAAGTCTTTTTAATTAATTTGCCTATGCAACGCATATTCGTTTGTTTCTAAGTAAACTAGTTATCGTAAATTGCCAACCTGATTTTAGACAATTTAGGTTACATTTGTTTATAACATTGTGTGTCATTTTATGCAGTCCTAATATATTATAACTAATGTTGTCAAGTTTTATGACAGTATACGTTTTTTTAATTTATCTCGTAATGGTAAAAATAAAATTACAATCTTTTAATATATTATAAATATAATATATATAAGTTTAATATAATAAATAAAAGTTTAATAATTAATCAAAGTAATATGATGAAACATAAATATATTTAAAAACTATTTA